>VZTX01006710.1:225494-249596 GCA_013400915.1 Pardalotus punctatus
CCCGCGCCCGGCAGTTTCTCTCGGCTGCTGGATACAATTAAAGCTACAGGACCACATTTCTAAGCACATATGCAAACGGTAGGGAATACAAGTATCATAACATCACCCCAAGACAGTCCCAAAATGAGTTTATCTGCCACTATAGTCCGTGCCAATCACTGTAGTTGCTAACACCAGTTTTTTTATTTAATGGTTGATTAGCCATTGGTTGCTATTTAAAATGGGTATGTGCAGTGAAGAACTAGTATGTAGCTGTCACAGCCAACACTGCCTTCCACTCCTTTACCATTCAGTCCATCTCATCACTTAACTGACTCCTTAAAATATAATCTTTTGAATTTATATGGATATATGTATTAAAATTAAATGTCTATAAATAAAATTATATGTATTAAAAATTGCATTAACATAATCTACAATGATGATTCTAAATGTAATATTAAGTTTCAGGCAAAGAACATTCAATAATAACTGTACACTGAGTGTCTTAGGCAAAAACCTGCATTGTTTATACCACCACGAAGTTGTGCAAAGATAGAACAAAAATCCAGATCTTCTTACTATCTTTGGGCCAACACACCTGCTGTAACATAAGGTGCATTGATCATATTGTTCTATAACAATATACTTATATTTTTAGTACATGAAATCCCAGTCTTGCAGGGATTCCACTTTGGTCCATAGTCAATACGCTGTGAAAAACACAAATCTTAGTGCTGAATGCCTGGGCAATTTCATGTTCCATCATCCAAATATTTCAGAACTGTGGGAGTCAAGGCTTACAGGACTTGAAACTATTTTGATGGGACTTTAAACTCTGTACTATTTGTACAAAAAGAAAGAAAAAGAAAATGTCTTTAAATGAAACAAGCTTGTGAAGAATTACAATAATATACATTAAAACTTACTATCCATGTATTTCCTTTGATTTGTGAACAGCAATATTAGGGTGACCCCTTTCATGTGTTACTTCATCATTAATAGCTCAATTAAAATTTACCCTATTAATTTTTCTCTTTTGAGAAACACAATGAGGATGAATAGCTTGGGATGCTTTTCACTATTGTGTGATGAAATAACATGTTACCCCATCATCAGAAGTGGTTTGCATATTATAATATCTAATAGGATTAACCAATGAAGAATAGTTTCATTGGTTGCTTTGGTTTCATTGTGCACAAATGAGATCATTCCTTGCAGAAGTACATTGGCATAAGAAACATTATTTTCATTTTTCACCAAAGGCAAAATCATTCTTATTGGTGGCTGGATGCACAAGAGAAAAGGGAGGAAGCAGAAGGCACTGGATGTATTGACAGTGCCAAAACTAGGAAAAAAGTGTGTTCATGTTTCACAGTCCTTACCCCTCATATCACACATAATGTCTCACACAGGACACTGCAGATCCACTCCAGTATAAACAGACATATTTCCTTTAAGAAAATGGATCCATAGGGAAGAATGGAGCATATCGAGATCTCAGAGCGGGAAATTGCTCTCTGGTCATTTAGTTCAGACATTTTTCCTGAATGGAGATGGTTCAAAATTCTACTGAAATTGTATCTCCTCAGAACACGCTAACCGGATGGGGCTTAAAAATTCTGTTTTGCATACTTATGAAAAAAAATAATGTTGGATGATGACAAAGTGAAAATTAGATTCCTACTCTGAATCACTGCTAGAGGACCTGTTTTGAAAGGATTCAGAGAAGTTGCCTATATCTACACACTCAAAACTGCACCTTGCAGCATGGTCTCTCTCATCACCAGATACACAGGAAGCCTAAAGGTACTTGACTCCCTGAGATAAAGTGACCATTTGTGAATACAAAGCCCTATCATTCTCTTACTGATATTTGAGTGGAGTTTTGGTGTAAAGGTAAAATTGTAAAGGTGAATGGTCCATACTGTCCCACATTTGATACAATGGAAATTTGTTGTCAAGGAAACAAGAATGAAATGCTTCCTAAAAAAAAATAAAGAATGACAGAAATTGGTTGGCTGGTTTATTACTTTCTTCATGCTCAATGACTAAGCTTTCAAGATCCTGCCTATGATTTGAGGCCATATCCACCTAGATCTGTTAGGTCTTCACGATGTGAACACATCTGACAGCACACTGTGCATGCTGTCTATGTTAGAATGCACTGTCTTTACATGGCATGATGGCCACCTGGTCTTCTTCCTTACTCCCTGGACTATTTTACATAGTGTTCTATAATAACAACTATCTGATGCTTACTTTGCCTTAGGATCACCATCACAGATACAAGCATCCACTGCTGGGAAGAGGGAGACAGCAAGGAGGATACTGAGGGTTTGTTTTTTTTTAACTTGCTTCCTTCAAGTATCACTACAATGCTTTTATATGTTATTAGTGTTATGAGAAATGTCATTATAAAACATAACAATGTGTGATGGTAATTGTGCCATTAAGTTCTCTAGTGGAACATTAATTATCGATCTTTGCCTCAAGAGCATCAGAATGTTGCATTAGAGCTGCAATGAACTGTTCACCTTACAAGCATTCAACTGAACTATGTCATTCAAAGGTGACAAGGTTTAACTCTGCTACTGTATTCTGGGCACTCTAAACACTGCAGTAGAATTGCTAACACAGCCAAACCTGCCTAACAAAAACAGGATATCTGACATAAATAGACTTATTTTTGGACTGGATATTTTTAATCTCATTCTCAGTTTCTTATTCCTTGCTCTCCTTCTGAGTTCCCTTGCTTCCTGCAAATCACATTTTTAGCAATAAGGGTCCAGGAGAATGTTTATCACTGGTCTTAAGTAAGCAGCACTCTGGTCAGTTGTGTTAATACCATTCAGAACTGAAAGAGCCTTGCAGATCAAGTCCCAGATTTACAAGCCAGTAGCTCTCCCTGGTAGGAGTTATACCACAAGTAATTAGTGGTATCCCTGCAGGGATATGGGCTGAGGTAAGTACAAATGTGGCAGAACCACATTCAAAATAAATCACTAGCAGAAAGTAAGGCTTCCTCCTGCTGCAGTGCCACCAGAAAAGCCTCTCTTCTTGATTTTTTTTTTAATTTTGAAGATTCCCTCATTAATCTGGGCTACTGAAGAGTTACATCCCTGCTGATAGAGTGACTGGCTGGTGTGTTGTTTTGCAATGTGATGTCACATAGTACAGCCATCCAGCTCCAGACCCTGCTTTTCATAGGCATATGCCTTACTAATAGCATTACCAACTGATGCATGATGGGACTAGGAAAATACTTGAGGGATCTATCTTTTACCCACCTATGACTACACGTAACTTTGTTTAACACTTTTTCCTCTGTGCCCCTCAGTTCCGTCTCTTATGGGAAGCACAGAATATTCATTTCTGCCTCCTATTAAGTTTGTGCTGACTTTGAGGAAGCACTTTCCACTTTCCACTTCTGGCAATTCTTAAACTTAACAGACTACTACATGTACTTTTCCCATTTACAGAAGTATAGTGTAGAAAAGTAGTTTTTTCTAACACTTTTCTTACTGTAATTGACTTTTCCATGACATTTTTCCCCTTGCTGACAACCATTAAAAGAGTACTCACTGACTGATGGTGATGTTGATCAAACCTGGCCCTTTAGATGATGCTTTAGCATCATGCTTTAGCCTGGGCAGGTGAGGAATCAGTCCACAGGGCTGGAAGATTAATTCTCTTAATGTTAGCATCCTCAAATTGCAACTGCTCTGTTTTGGTACAGTGCTGGTTCTACACTGTGGCAGGTTTTCAACAAACCACAACAATCCATAGTAGTGGAGAATTTAGTTCTGATACATGCCAGGATGAAGATTAGATTAGACTGAGACGTCCTAAGGAAACGAAATAACAGATATATTATTCTATAAAAATACAATCCTTGTCCCTAAAGGGAATTTCCCACTGTATTTGACCTCCATAAAAGTTAAAGGTTCAGATTCTGCTGGGTTGTTTTCTGGGTTTTTTTTTTCTTTCATTGTCATCATGATGTTGAGTAAGGATTCAGTAAACTTTTGTCCCAGAGACTCTCCAAGAGATTTGAAGGAAATAAACAAAAGAAAAAAAAAAGCAAGATCCTCAAAGCCTAAACTATTTGAATAAACTCATGAGGTATGAGCTATAGATGGTGAGCGATCTGAATCAGATGTACTCTGTAGGTGAAACCATCATGTTTTTCCAATGTAGGCATGTTGGAAAAAAAGTCTATGGACATAAAATCACATTGCTTGACTGGTACAAATTGGAAAAAATCTCTGGAATGGATACAGCAAACCAGAGGTTTTTCTCAACAAAGCATGTGACTGACCTGACAAAGGTAACGTGGCTTTTTTAACAAAGCTCTCCTTTTGCCACATATAAAGTGTCTCAGGGAGTTCTGTCAGCATGTGTAGATACAGAATACAGTGAAAAAAATCTGAGATGTAGATATGAGTATGTTAAACAGCCCACTAATAATCACATATAGGACATACATAGGGAGAATGAAAAAAATACAGAATTCATTAGGCACTGGAAGAAAAACATAAAAGATTAAGAGGAGCCTTCCAGCTACTCTAAGATCTGCCACATATTTAATTTCATGACCTCAGATATCATCCATAGCACATGTAATTGTACAATGATGTTGCTGCCCGCTTGACAGCCCAGTGGTCAGCACATGACAGGAACACGTGTGCCTCGGCGGAGACCGCTCTTTGTGTCCAGTGTAATCTGGTGGTTGGCTCCTGCTCCCAAGCCAAGAGCCATTAGCAGAGGTTTCAGTTAGGTTTGGCAGCAGGCAATAACTTTGTAGCGATGCCACAGGGATAAAGGAGATGGGAAGGGTTTGGTTACCACGGAGATCAAGCCTTTATTCCCCAACGGGAAAACAATGACAGGATGGGGGGTAGCAAAAGAACAAAGAAACAACAGTTGCATAGGGTTTTAAGGGGAGCAGAAAGGGAAGTCCAAGGGGAGGAACGACAGATTAGCCAACGGGGAAGGATTACATAACCACAAGTGTCCAATAAAATGAAACGGGGAGGAGTACATTCAAACGAACCAACAGGAACACAAGAACAGAACTTTCCAGAGCATTATGCATATTAAAACAACCTCATACATAAGGAAATTAATAGGGGGGGAAAGGGGTGCAAGATAGAAGGAGAAAGGGGTGTAACCAAAGCTTTGAAGGACAATTTAAGAGGCAGGAAATGTGGGGAATTCCCCAGCCTCGACTTTGCCCTCCCCCTCAGGCTCACTGTCCTGAGAGGGAAAATCCTCCCAATTGATCCCATTGATCTTCATAGAGAAAGCAGATTGGGTCACCGCACACAATGAAAGAAAGCAAGATAATTATTATTACTTTCTTCCTAGATTCTGCTATTGTAACTGTGAAATAACATGATGACTTCAATGCAGAGAGAGAATTTCACTGAAGTTATATCCAAAATTAAAGGTGTTCTCTAGCTAGCACGCAGAAGTGATCCCAGAATTCATTTTCAAGGACTTAAATCTCCTATCTTTAAATTGACAGTTAAATCCAGCTCAACCTGAAAGCAGCCAACAGCCATCTGATGACTGTTCAATTCATGGAGTAAAATCACTTTAATTCAGCATTGGACAATACCCAAATAAAAATATGTATCGTCCCCAACTTGATGAGCAACACTTTTAGTGATAGTATCACCATTAAATCTTGCATTCCCTTAGACAGCTCCTCCAGCAATTGGCCTTTTGCCTGGTGACATTGATAGGCATCAAAGTTATAACAATTCAACTATGTCCCCATTACTCTCTGTGCTTGTGGCTTCATCAAGCATCACTGCTTTTATTGGATCCCTGAGAAAATTTAAGCCTTTCCCACATGGAGCATGTGAAGTGGACAAGCATCAGGTTGTATTTTAGGTCAAACCTAACACGCCTGGTTTCCAGACAATTTCCAAAGGAAACAACTATTCAGGTGAGGATGATGCATTTTAAAAGAAGCATATTTAATTACTGGGCAGTCAGCCATACATTGAACAAATTTCCATTCCTCCACTTGTTTCCCATGGCTGTGCTCGGAAACTGGGAGTTGTAATATTGAACCACTGTAACAAACAGAAAATAAGCAAGGGCTAACGAAATCCCTGAGAGGTCTTTAATTTTACCGGTGTTTAGTGCTTAGAATAACTCACACCTAAGACTTCAGAGTTTTTATGCAAGTGTCAAAAAAAATCTTAGTGTAAACACGAACATATACCTACCTATGCATTTAGAAGCCTAATCTCTAATAATGACTCCTTGATACTTTGCAAGACCAAATAATTTTGTTAGAATGTAAAAAAAAAAAAAATCAAACAAACAAAAAAAAACAACACCAAAACACTAGCAGTCTCTGAAGTAGTATTAACTAGAATAAATGTCAAAATGCATTTTTCAATACATTATAGAGGTCAAAACAATGATGCTGACTTCTCTACCTTTGTAGACACACCCCAGCACTGCCAAATGCAAAGATTTATTCCTATGGTAATATCCTAATCCTCCCATATAATATTTCCTAAACTTCTAATCCAGTTTAGAAAAAAATCTTATTCCCACTGAATTTAATCTACTTTCAAGCAAGGAGTATTTACAATCATCAAGACATATTTATTTAATGTTTAACTAGAATTTAAAAGGTAAACATTACCTGAAAATTACTGTTGTTGTTTTTGTTCTCTAGGAAACAGTAATTTATAGACTTCTTTAGATTTTGAATTCTGAAACCATAGTGGCCTCTATTGTTGTTATATTAGAATAGCATGTGTTGCAAGTGTAAATAAACCCTCTTTAGACATTTTTAAATCATTGAAAATATATGTCAATAGTTCTTGTAAATCAAGCCCTCACCCTGACTCCAATTTACAGAAAAATATTTAAAGGCATTCCTGTGATAACAACATCCTTAAGCAGCCATCTAACGCCAGAGAAGTCACAGACATGCTAAGATTTGTAATCAAGTGAAATTGGGTTCTGCTTTGAAAATTACAAGAGATGTAAGACCCATAAAATTCTCATTGTGCTGAGAATATCAGGAAAGTTACATAAACCGAATGCAGTCTTTTTATTCTTGCTGATCAAATGTTTGCCTGTGCAAAGATAAAAGATGAAATTGTATGCAGCCTCAGCCATCAACACACTTTGATTAGATCATAGCTTTAATTTAGGCTTTCCCAGTGCTATAAACAGCTACATTAATGGAAAAATTGATGCCTTTTTTCCAACTTACAGTTTAAACAAACTTAAAGTACAGGTATAAATCTTCTTTTGAGACTACATTTGTCTCTTTGTCAAATGTCTATTCAAGAATCTTTAGACATTTATCTATTTTTTAGATAAAATTAGGCAAGATGAATGTCACCCTAAAATATTAAACCTGATGTCAGTTTACTAAAAGCCAACAGAATAATTACTCCATAAAAAATACCCAAATGCAATTTATGTCAACACTTTATACACAAGAATGAATTTTCATTGTGAGAAAGTTAAGTACTATCTAATTTATTAATCAGTTTTTGCCCAACACTGTCAGGAGACAATTAAAATGATGCACTGAGTTTCAGTTCTATGAAGTATTGAAGCCTGATATTAAATATTCCATTGAGAATAGACTAAAATGCAACTCCCTTGTTTCCTTTCCCCTCAGGAAGCATGACTGATCTTCCTTATTCTCACTACCACAAGGTGATTTATATTCCTTGTTTAGCATCACATGAAAAAATTATTTCCTTCCCAATTTTTGAGAAAAAAATAATCCCCTTTATTATACAGTTTGATTTATGAAAAAAAAAAAAAAAGAGGCAGTCTTTTGCAGAAAAGAATGGGAGCAAATGTTTAATATTTCATATTATACAGCTTCAAATTATACAGCATATTATGCAGCATCAAATAGTATAATAAATAAAGGTCTTAATACTCATATTTGCACCAAAGTGTGTATATATTTATTGATTGACATTTGGAAAAATAATCAAAAAGAAAAAATTATTTGTGGATATAGTGAGCTTTAAAATTGAGTACAATGGGATTTTTTTTATCAAGAGCCAAGGATGTGATGAATGAAGCTTGGGTAACTTGGACATAAAACTCAAAAGTAGACAAACCTAACACAAAGTAATTGAAGATACTGAGGGATCACTCTTCTCCTACCTCAGTGACTTTGCTGCAAATAGGTAAGTTGCATGCATGGTAAATAGGCAACAGATCTGAGCAGATCACTCTGCCAATCTTATATTTTACATGGCTGAAAAAAAGACTGCTTTTATGTTAAATTCAGATGGCAAACTTTTCCAGAAGCTACTTCTTTTCATCAGCAAAAAGTAGTAACAGTCAGCAAGCAGGCAGAAAGAGAAAAAAAATATACATGTATGAAGTACTTCCCTTTGAGAGATGTTTGCTCCCTTTCAGGTATCAGTGAAATAAAAATTAAAGTAACCTCTGATGGTAAGACTAACTGGAAGAGCAATTCAGTAGTAGTGCTAGTGTATGGTTGTCTTTTGTCAGTTCCTTGCTGCTTGCCCTGAAGAAAAATGATATTGGGTAGTCAGTTAGATAATCCAGTAGAAACAATTATTAAACAGTTACTATTACTGAATTAAGCACTGAGGCTGTCTCCTGAAAAGCTACTTTTTCCCTGCCCTTTCATTTTATAGATGTGACAGAACAGTAGAACACCCCTACCTGAAAGGGACCTCTAAAGATCGTCTGGTCCAGTTTTTGGGGGAAAGGGAACCTTGATGAGATTTTCTAGCACCCTGTTCAATTGCATCTTGAAAACTGCCAGTGATGGAGTCTCTACCACATTCCTGTGGAGATTGTTCCGTTGAATGATTGGTTTTGGTGTAAAAAATTCCTTTCTTATATCATGATAAAACCTCTCCCAGTACAAGTTGCATCTGTTTCCCTGTATCTTCTCCAAGTGGCGCCTTGTGAAAAGAGAGCCTATATCCTCTTTGCAGCTGCCATTTAAGGACTGAAATACCATGAATGAACTCCCCTTCTAGGCCTTCTCTTTTTCAAGGGAAAAAAAAATAAACCTAATTTCTTCAGTCTCTTCTCATAGGGCATGTTCTCCAACCCTTTGGTCATCTTCATGGGTTTCCTTTGGTCCTTCTCCAGCTGGCATCTTTCTTGAATTGTGGGGACCATAACCAGGCACGGTGCTCCAGGTGCAGCCTGGCAAATGCTGAGTACAGTGGGATGCTCTTGGCTCTACCTCTGCCAGGATTGTCCCAGTGGATACAGCCCAGGGTCCAATATGCCATCTCTGCTGCAGAAACTCACAGCTGGCATACGTGTCTTCCAGATCACCTTCAACAACGCTGCTCTGCAGCCACACAGATCCTGGTCCTTTACTGAGTTCTTTGGTTATGTCATGCCAGGAACATGACCACACTCATCCTTGTTAAACTTTGAGCCATTATTGCTACCATTCTAGCCAGTCCAGGTCTGTCTTTAGGATCGCTCTCCCTCACCACTTGTGAGGTGGCTTGTCCACCTCACTACTCAGTTTAGGGTCATCCGCAAACTTTCTGTGTTTCATTCCCATCCTCCAGATCATTTATGAAGGTGCTGAGCAGCATGGAGCTCGGTATCATTCCCAGGGGGCACATCTCACTTGTGACAGATTGCCAGCCTCAGTAAAAAACATTGATCACTATGAAATCACCAAGAAATATTACTCTATTAAAAACTGAAAATAGGTTCTAAGTGACAGGGAAAATGTAAATCTGTAGGTTACATAGCACATTACATGAAAGCTTAATTTATGAGAACTTCCATCTTTAAAATATCTGTAGGGTATGCTGAGCATTTTCTGAAGACATTGCACTTTTTCCTTATTGTATCACTAAGAAGTGCTACAGTAAAGGTTGTGTGGTGACCTGATTTTAAATATGTATAGGATTTTTTTTTTTACTTTTTAATTTAGTTGAAACAGAACTTCAGAAGACAGAATTTAATTTTCTTGAATTAGTCAGATTCAGGTGACTGGTGGTGGTGCTAATTTCATTTAAGAGAGTTCCATAAGCTTTTATTTTGCTTTTTAATCCAACTTCAGACTTCTTTTAAGTCTGTGTTTTTCACACAAAGCATCTGTGCATCTCTCATTTCCCCCAGGTCTTTCGAGCAGGAAAGTAGAGTTAAATTCAAATGTAACTTTGTGCTTTCATTGTTCAGATGTTGCTATAGATTGCCCATTTTTTTACAGAACTCACAGCACACTTGGGGTTCTGTTAGCCATTCTAATAGCAGAATTAGGAGAAGACAGATGGAAAGAGAAAGAATTAGAGTTGGAAGCAGCTGTTATGAAATCTGCTTCAAGAACACAATTGCTTATATAGTCTTACTCAGACAAAGGCAAAAAAGGAAAACATATTTTTCACCCTGGCATACCAGCTGGTGTCGCTGCTATAGTCAATGCAACTGTACTGCTTAGAAAAACACAGATTAGGAATTGCATCATCGATGACAACACGAAAAAGGACAGAAATGTAAATTAATATGTCTCACCCATAAATCTTGAGGCGACAGGATTTATGTAAATTAAACATAATGTAACTATAAAAATAAGTTTTGACATAACTTAAGATGTTTCACCCTTGAACATTCCCATTGTTATGCTGTTTTACAGGGTTGCTGGGGATAGTGGAAGAGGCACTGATTAAATCAGTGTGAGGGTGGTGAACAAGAAAGTATTGTCTCTCTCAGATAAATCCACATTTCCCAACCCCTTTCCTAGCAGGATCCAGCCACCTTCCTGTTTTACATCACATATGAGCATAAGCACAACATGTAGTGATGTTGTTAGTGACATCTCATGCAGACAAGTACTTCAGCTTGCACAGCTGCTATAGAAATTATATATATAGTCCTGGAAACCTGCCATATATGAGATCTGGCTTGTGTACTACTGGCTGGACTACTCTGAATTACCTGGACATTACCAAAGTGTCCTTCCCCTGTCCAAATCAGCAATATTAAACTTCACACAGTTACATCCTAAGTATGACTGGGAACAGAGGTGATAAGGGTGAGATTGAGTTATGTAAACAAAACACCATCCTNTGAACTCCCCTTCTAGGCCTTCTCTTTTTCAAGGGAAAAAAAAATAAACCTAATTTCTTCAGTCTCTTCTCATAGGGCATGTTCTCCAACCCTTTGGTCATCTTCATGGGTTTCCTTTGGTCCTTCTCCAGCTGGCATCTTTCTTGAATTGTGGGGACCATAACCAGGCACGGTGCTCCAGGTGCAGCCTGGCAAATGCTGAGTACAGTGGGATGCTCTTGGCTCTACCTCTGCCAGGATTGTCCCAGTGGATACAGCCCAGGGTCCAATATGCCATCTCTGCTGCAGAAACTCACAGCTGGCATACGTGTCTTCCAGATCACCTTCAACAACGCTGCTCTGCAGCCACACAGATCCTGGTCCTTTACTGAGTTCTTTGGTTATGTCATGCCAGGAACATGACCACACTCATCCTTGTTAAACTTTGAGCCATTATTGCTACCATTCTAGCCAGTCCAGGTCTGTCTTTAGGATGGCTCTCCCTCACCACTTGTGAGGTGGCTTGTCCACCTCACTACTCAGTTTAGGGTCATCCGCAAACTTTCTGTGTTTCATTCCCATCCTCCAGATCATTTATGAAGGTGCTGAGCAGCATGGAGCTCGGTATCATTCCCAGGGGGCACATCTCACTTGTGACAGATTGCCAGCCTCAGTAAAAAACATTGATCACTATGAAATCACCAAGAAATATTACTCTATTAAAAACTGAAAATAGGTTCTAAGTGACAGGGAAAATGTAAATCTGTAGGTTACATAGCACATTACATGAAAGCTTAATTTATGAGAACTTCCATCTTTAAAATATCTGTAGGGTATGCTGAGCATTTTCTGAAGACATTGCACTTTTTCCTTATTGTATCACTAAGAAGTGCTACAGTAAAGGTTGTGTGGTGACCTGATTTTAAATATGTATAGGATTTTTTTTTTTACTTTTTAATTTAGTTGAAACAGAACTTCAGAAGACAGAATTTAATTTTCTTGAATTAGTCAGATTCAGGTGACTGGTGGTGGTGCTAATTTCATTTAAGAGAGTTCCATAAGCTTTTATTTTGCTTTTTAATCCAACTTCAGACTTCTTTTAAGTCTGTGTTTTTCACACAAAGCATCTGTGCATCTCTCATTTCCCCCAGGTCTTTCGAGCAGGAAAGTAGAGTTAAATTCAAATGTAACTTTGTGCTTTCATTGTTCAGATGTTGCTATAGATTGCCCATTTTTTTACAGAACTCACAGCACACTTGGGGTTCTNAGAGCAGGGGGAAATTCAAATGTAACTTTGTGCTTTCATTGTTCAGATGTTGCTATAGATTGCCCATTTTTTTACAGAACTCACAGCACACTTGGGGTTCTGTTAGCCATTCTAATAGCAGAATTAGGAGAAGACAGATGGAAAGAGAAAGAATTAGAGTTGGAAGCAGCTGTTATGAAATCTGCTTCAAGAACACAATTGCTTATATAGTCTTACTCAGACAAAGGCAAAAAAGGAAAACATATTTTTCACCCTGGCATACCAGCTGGTGTCGCTGCTATAGTCAATGCAACTGTACTGCTTAGAAAAACACAGATTAGGAATTGCATCATCGATGACAACACGAAAAAGGACAGAAATGTAAATTAATATGTCTCACCCATAAATCTTGAGGCGACAGGATTTATGTAAATTAAACATAATGTAACTATAAAAATAAGTTTTGACATAACTTAAGATGTTTCACCCTTGAACATTCCCATTGTTATGCTGTTTTACAGGGTTGCTGGGGATAGTGGAAGAGGCACTGATTAAATCAGTGTGAGGGTGGTGAACAAGAAAGTATTGTCTCTCTCAGATAAATCCACATTTCCCAACCCCTTTCCTAGCAGGATCCAGCCACCTTCCTGTTTTACATCACATATGAGCATAAGCACAACATGTAGTGATGTTGTTAGTGACATCTCATGCAGACAAGTACTTCAGCTTGCACAGCTGCTATAGAAATTATATATATAGTCCTGGAAACCTGCCATATATGAGATCTGGCTTGTGTACTACTGGCTGGACTACTCTGAATTACCTGGACATTACCAAAGTGTCCTTCCCCTGTCCAAATCAGCAATATTAAACTTCACACAGTTACATCCTAAGTATGACTGGGAACAGAGTTGATAAGGGTGAGATTGAGTTATGTAAACAAAACACCATCCTGGGAGATGTCCCAGCATATCTTGCCCAGGTTCCCACTGCTACTCCAGATAATTTCAGACCTTCTGCTGGTCCTGTGTCATATCTACCAGCACCACGGAGTTGGCTCAGACAACTAAGAGCAACTATCGTGACAGCAAATTACTGTTTTCAGGGAACTGAGAGCTAAATTACTCTCCTTTAACTAATCTTGAGTGTCAGGTGTTACTAGAAAATCTCTAAGGCTTGCTCTAGTAAATTAAATTTGGCGAGGAAGAGTCCTGGGTATGAATGTTAATTGGCATGGAATGCATTTATACTGGTATCTAACTATCCTGGCACTAAAAACTAGAGCTGTCACAAAGCCAGTTGTTGGTTTTGTCTCAGTATGCCTTGGGAAGGCACTGAGAGAAGCTAAAAGCATGCAAGGACCACTCAGAGCATTTAATATTGTGGGTGATCATATTTCAGTGCCCAGGAATGATGCTTATTTTATACTTGTGAGCTATTGATCTACTGTATTTCTAAAGTAGGCAGGTGGGAGGGAGAAAAATATCCCCAAAGGCTCTTTCCATAGGCATTGATGAAAAGTTTAGTATTTTATTCTCTAATGACCAGAAAAAGACTCCCAAACCCATGACTCTTATAAAGAAAGGTTATCATCAGAGATTCTGAGCATCAAAACATCCAGCCGAAATAAACCCAAGCACAGGGCAAGGGTAAGCAGAGAAGGTGTCTGCTTCATTACAGTTACCTAAGAAAAGAGATTTTTCAAGTGTAAAGGGATCACAAGAAAAGGAGAAAGAAATAAACAAAACATCACAGAAACACAAACTCAGTAGGAAGGGGATAACAGAAAATGTCTGTCATGGTTTTATGAATGGTACACCCAAATTCAGTGCCCCCACCAAGACCCTCCCACACCACAAACCCTCATTTACTTCCCCCTTTCCCTCTCCTTTCCCATTCCATCCAGAAGGAGTTGAGAATTGGAAGTATAAAAGGTGAAGGTCAGGGGTTGAGATAAGAAAAATTTACTGGAAAGACCAATAAGAAAATTAACAGTAATAGCAACAGTATTAGTCACGAAAGTATACTAAAGAGAGAATGATTCACATCCAAAATGGCAATGAACAATGGCAGACAATGCCAGCACGTTTTTCAACCAGAAGCCACGCCCTTCTTTTCAGAAGCCATAGAGTTCCCTCCCGCACCCCAGAAATTATGTGATGTGGTACAGGATAAAGTCCTGATCCTGACCAAAAGTAGGACAATATCAAAGACCACTAATCTCCAATTACTAAAGAATGAGCTGCTAAGAAAATACAGGTGCAGTTTTGAGAAGGAGTACCCTGGACTTTGTAACTGACAAAAGGTGGGAAACAAGAGGAAGGAATGCAGATTTGGGATTTTAGAGGCAGTTCTGTGGGACTACACAAAACTAACAAAAGAAAGCGTAGTGGAAGAGAATCAGGAAGGAACAAGTCTGTATGTGTATATTTACAAGCAAACACCAAGCTGGACCAGCTGGTGAGCAGAAGGCCACAGGAGGTTCCTAACAGGGATATCAGTTGGGTGGAAGGTCTCTGCCCTGCTTTTTTGGGGATCCTGCAAATGTGGAGTGCCTGTGTGACAAATGCCTGCTTGCAGCAAGCAGCAGACTGGACTGGGAGGCAAGTAGGGGACTCATGGGACAGGTAAGAGGTATCCAGGCAAAGGTATTGGGTGGGCAGAGCAGCTGTGCTGGTGCTTGGGGGATCCAGAAATTAGTGTGTATTTGTGAACCCAGTGAGTGTCACATGCATGCTGCCACTAGGGAGCTACAACACTTGTAACTTCCACAAACAGGTGCTGCTTCCAGAACACCTTGTCTGTGCCAGTCAGTGTAGGCAGCCTTGTCCACGTCCTGTGTGTGTTTGTGTGCCCATATCTCTGGAATATGCACTTATCTTTCCTACAGTTTGATCTCAAACAGTTCAGCCTTGGACTGAGCCCCCAGAAGTCTAAGCTCATCTACTGGTCTCTAGTAGATGGGCATGAGGAAAACCTGAGCTTGAAGTTGCAGAGTTGAAAGGCACTTATCCCTTAAAACACAGTCCCAGAAACTTTCTTAGAGATCTGAAAGAGCTTGAAGCATCTAACTTGAAATGTTTCTCAGACCATCAAATGAGCAAGAACAAGATGCACAGCCAGTTACCGAGCGGCAAAACCTTTCGGAAGCACACGGTAGAGGCAGTGAGATGGTTAATTCTGTAGGATCACTTTCTCAGTAAGACTCATCAGAAAATGAGAGTTCTTACAGTTTAGAAACTTCGCATTATTTTTTCCCCCGTGGATGACTAGTGAGAGGTAGAAGGCAGAGCTTGACAGGTCATTCAATATACAGTCTCTTCTATAATCTGAGCTAGCTGCAAATCTTCTACTTTCAAGGAACCACAGAATCAAGCCAAATTCACATAAAGTATGTACATATCTGTTTTTGTGAAAATATTGTCCTTAATTCAACAAATCTTCTAAAGTTTTGTCATACTGTTCCAAGATATTTCCAGGCAACAAATATATATCTTAACCTGCCTGCATTGTGTTGATCTAAAAAAAAGAAAATAATTTCTGTTCCCCTCTTGTCAATTCTCTAATCTAATGGGAGATTTGTCAATCCTGTCTTGAACTCAGATGCTCAATTTATCTTTCTTGAACATAACTGACTTAGCAATATCATATCATTACTGTAACTTTTCTTTCTTTACTGTAAATACCTCTTCTGGCACAATTTAGATTTTAGTTGGCTATTTTCATGGTTGAATCCCTGCGGTTACTCTCAGTATCAAATCTGAGTTTGATCTACTCTTTACACTTCTATTTTCCTTCGGGGGGCTTACTGCAGAAATGTTGTTATTAATGCTGAAGTGTATCACCTCACACTCTGTTGTACAACATTTCATCTCAAATCCTTTGAACATATTTTAAAATTAATGCTTAAAATAATGTGCAGTAAGGTCTAAATCCTTTGTGGCTGAGAAGCACATTCAATGGGATTTTCAATTCCCTGGGTAAATGCTTTAAGTATCCTCTAACAATTAATGAGGGAAATAACCCACAACAGTCCTCTGTTTCCCAAGGGCTAGCCTTTGGGACTGTGGCTTGAGTAGGGAAAATGTGTTTGTAGACTTGGCTTGGGTACAAAACCTCCAGAGTGGGAAAGGGAGTCTCAAATACTCAGCTTGGCATTTCTCTTCTTCACAAGCACACCTCACTGTTAGGACCTAGGACTCAAGTTCTCTCTGGAGATCAGACAGTGTGCACTAAGCTTTGCTGAGTACCACTTGCAGTAATCTTTATTGAATCTAAAGTCCCTGAGACCGATTAAATCAAGAACTATGGTGTCCTGATGTCTTAAACAGACATTAAACCTGGGAGGAGGGGGAAGATGATGGGTGCAGCACAAAAGTACAAAAGCATGGCATAGTTCTGAAAGCACTAAAGACTCTCAAAACAGGAAAGAAACTCATATTTAATTTAGCTAATTTAATGAATTAAAACTTTTGAAGGCCCTATTTTTGCATTCAGCCTTAGGTAAAGGTTAGAAGAGTATCAGAACTGCTGCCACAGACCACGATGTAATAGCTGCAGGTGCAATGAAGAGAAAATATTTTCTTCAGAATTAGCTGAATTCTCATTCTAAAAGCACTTAAATTGGCTGAAATTTCTACCATGAAAGAATATCTCTAGGCAATCCCATTTTTCCTAAGACCATTGATGCTATAGGAAAAATGCTAACATAGCAAACTGGAAGAAAACTCTCCCTAAACATGATGGATTGCTGTTTTCAGGCAATTTTTCAAAAGCTGTTTATCTTCCATATAGATATTCATATGACATGGATATAAAACTTTGAAATACAATTTTATTCTTTAATAACCTACAGTGCTTGTTCCCCAGGGGATATTTTAATGTTCTAACATAATTTATTAAAGAAAGAAAAACTAAAATAAAATCAAGCTCAATGAGTTCTTCTATTTACTAAACCTGCTTTGCTTGGATAATTTAATTATTTTTAATTGCAGCTTAAATGGCCATAATTATGTAATTTTCAATATTCAATATGTGATTTATGTTATTTGCGATAGGATTTTTGAACATTAAGATCATCTGATTAATCTACTTAACAATCACCAACTGCTGAGTATATTAAAGCATATGAAAACAATTAATAAGATTTACGGTGCTCTCAGGAAGAACAAAACTGACATACAATTTTCTTTTTTGATTCAGTGTTTATTTTTATATTCTATGTAAAGGAAGAAAAATGACAATATTTTGTGCTGCTAAAATATTCATAAAGAAAGCAAAAAATTATTATGTTGAAAGTTACAACTAGGAAATAGGGATAAGGGTGGCAATTATCATGGAAAAACAAAATTAAAACAAAAATCCTCACCATAGTTCATATCACATAATAGTCAGAAAAATTGCTCTTATTCACATGATGGCAGCCTGTCCAGAATAAACTTCTTTTATACTTACCTTGACTTCCATGCAGCATCCACGGGGACCTTGCATATGTTCTTATCTCTGTTTCATTGGATTTTCTCCAGGTCCGGCTTTGGAGACTTGAAATCCTGACTCCAGGGAGACCAAAGAATGATATCAAAGAGATAAATACCTCAAAACTTCCCCTGCTCTTGGGGAGCTCTTCTGAAGCTGTGAGAGCACTATTCATCTCACAGCCACTATGATTAAACAGCCCCTCCTATCAGCACGTGTTTTCAGCGATAATTCTTAAGAAGGAATTCACAAATCAGTGACCTGAGGTGCTGGGCACGGAACTGTCCCATTCATTCCAGCTACAGGGGCAGAAGCCTTCAGGAGGAAGACAGAACATATAGTCCTGGGCAATAATGGCTACACTGGAGCAGCCAAGTCTGCTTGAAGCTCTAGGCAGAGACTGTGGTCACCTGTGATGGTTTTGAACTGCACATTCTGCTGGACTACCAGAAATGTCCACCAGAGGTGATGTGAAGCATCATCAGCAATGGTAGCAAAGATCATAGGATCCTTGGGAAAAGAGGTAGCCTTGAATACACACAAAAAGCAGCGCCTTGCCCTCCCCCACCCCCCAAATTAACAAAACAAGAAAAGAAAACAGCAGTAGGAAACCAGAGAACCAGCTACAGACAAAAAAATATCCCTACTGATTTCTTCACTCTCGTGACCAGTGACAGGACTTGACAAAGCAGCACGAAGCTGAGTCAGGGCAGGTTTAGGTTGGATATCAGGAAAAGGTTTTTCACACAGATGGTGGCTGAGCACTGGGAGAGGCTCCCCAGAGAAGGCACCAAGCCTGACAGAGTTCAAGAAGTGTTTGCACAACACTCTCAGGCACATAGTGTGACCCTTGGGGTGTTCTAGGCAGGGCCTCCAGGAGCTGGACTCAGTGATCCTGATGGATCTCTTCCAACTCAGCATATTCTATGATTCTATGAACATTTACCATTAGAAGAATACTGCATTGTTTTCTCTTTGATCTTCACACACACCCCTTCTATCCCTACTCTTCTGATCTTTATTTTAAAATTCTTCTCCTTTTTAGAACATTTTGATACTGAAAAATTTGCTTTTTAAAGTAAGATATACAGATATTTTCTCTGATCTTAATACATTTCTCTCAGCTTCCTAAACACATTACCCTTGAAGCATACAAATTCTTAATCCAAATTTCTCCCCATGCCATAGCTACTCATGCCACTTTAGCAGACCCACAGCCCTTACTCTTCAGGGGTGAAGCACCTAAAGCCTCAGGTACAACTCTGTTTACTTGGTGGCCTTTTTGTCCTATATTTGTAGACCAGTACTCAAAATTACACTGTTCATGGAAAGACCTCTCTAATTACTTTTCTCTAGAAATCCCATTATTCTCATAAAATTTTTGTGAACTTCTATGAAAAAAAATACTCATTTCATTAAGTAGGAGGGTTTTGGATGATATAGTCTTACAAATTTTAAAGTGGAGGAAAAGGGTTTAAAAAATACTTATAAACAAACATTTTTCAAGTAAAAATAGAGCACTGGAACAAATAGCATGGTATTTTCACTTATTGCTAAGTCTTAAAGCACAAATGAAATACATTTTTTCTTCAGGATATTATCGTCTATGGCAATTTGTTTGATTATGATGTAAGGAAGAGTATGATTTCAGTTTTGTTAAAGTTGTTGATTTATAGCCTCACCTAACAGGTTTATTGTAATCCAGTCATTCTAACACCATTGAGTATCATCAATCCATCATTGGTTCTTTTCAGGGACTAGTTAAATTGAATATTTTGGGAACCATGACACAGAGAACTGAAGAGCAATTATCCATTAACCTTTCTTATTCCAATCAGGAAGCACTTGAATTCATAGATGCATGAAAATGAAACTTTGTATTGAAGTTGACTTTTTGAAATATCCCCTAAATATTTATTTTTAGGTTGCCTTGAAGAGAACAACCCTGAGTAGCATGCATATTTAATCACAACTGGTGCTGCATCAAGCATGTTAATTAGGATTCTTCCACATCTTTCATAAGAATATTACATATTTTATACAGTATTATTTCTACCCATCATGGCTCCAAACATATTGAGGTTGTCAACATGTCATTCACTTCAGCAAAACTTTACATAACAAAAAACGCATAGAAATATTGCAACAGAAACCAGTATGCTGGAGTCACAAGAATTAAAATATAAATCGTATCATTTCATTTTTATACTCCCAGAGCACCAAAGCAGGGACTAAGGCTCTAGAAAAAAAACTAAGTACATTCTGTCTATCCACAAGTCATATCCCAAATAAGCATAATTGGATCATTGTTATGGAATTAAAGAAAAACTTTGCAGCATATATATGCTGCTCTAGCAAGTATATTACAGCTTCAGTTATTACATAGCTTTCATTACTTTGTTTTTTTTTAAATAAAGCAACAAATTATATTATCCATAATGTCAATACAATGTCACTATTTTGAAGGAAAATCAAAACCTTTGCCAGTTAATTTCCTTGCCACTGCTTTCAAATTAAAATGTAGTGAATTTTTTCTTCCCTTTAACAATCCATGTGAATAAAATATATTCTGGGGACAGTGTAATTAAAGGTAGAGTCATAAAGGTGTATTAGTGGATACAGACAAAAGAAAATAAATAACACAGTTTTTAAAATAATCTTAAAAGTTTTGCTCTGCAGGTCCACACCAGAATCTAAGTGGATGAATTTGAGTGCACAGATTTTCCTCGGATATTTTGTAACCCAAAGAAACCACTAGAGGGCAAAATGTCCATTGCTAAAAGCATAAGTGACCTAGGCATATGAATGAGAAAAGTAATAGAGGGGAAAATTCCCAAAAAAACCCTTTTCTTCTCCCTATTCTTCCCCTCCCCTCCCTCCCGAATTAAATAGAAGCTTGTAATCAAAATATCAATTAATAATATAATAATTTTCTCTTAACTTCTGTTGAGATGATTAGGTGACAGATCTCTTGAGGTCAAATCCATGCATTTTCTTTCTTGCTTCTACAGATAGCTGCTTTCTGCAAACATTTTGGCTTTCTCAGCACTAAACCTTTTGGTTTAGGATATCTGGAAATAATAGGAACTTGAACTTTCAAGTTTACCAAAAGCTGGGGGGAAAAAGATAACTAAAAAGTCACAGGAGAAATACTTTAATTTAGCACTAATTTGGATTTGTCCAGCTATAAGAGGAAATATGCATTTCAATTTTTTAAGTGTCCAGCTGTATCATTAAATTGCATTTATGATGAAGTGACACATTCAAATCTGAGACTAAAATCTTATTGGGACTGAGCTATTAAAGCCATCACCAAATTCAAATTTCTGGCACCTTTGTCTCCAGCTGAGTTAGATCCATGCGTTGGGAGACACATCCAGAAACACTTTTTCACTGTGAGGGTAACCAAGCACCTGTTCAGGCTGGCCAGAGAGGTAATAAAGTCCCCATTCTTGGAGGGGTCCAAAAGCCATCTGGACATTTTCATGAGCAGCTGGCTTGGTGTCTCTGCTCAAGCAGAGGGTTCCAGATGACATCCATGGGTCCCTTCCATCCTCAACCCAGCTCTGGTTCTGTGAGCAGCACTGAGAGGCAGTGACCCATTCTCAGTCAGGCAGCTATAAATGACCCTGGGTGGTGAAGATCCGTAGCCTTGTTTTTATGAGAGCTAGAAGAAGATGCAATAAGGAGGTGGAGACTAAACAGAATGGATAATAATAATAATAATAATAATGAATGATAATTAAATAAATAGTCTTCTTCAGTTTTTAACAGAGCATGAAATTGACCTTGTAGATAACAGCAGGGCAAATAAAAGTGTATATGGAAAGAAAACTAAAAATACTGTAACAGAAATGAAAACATCTCAAGGAACTAAACATATATGAATTACTCATAATCACAAGCTGAATTCCCTCCAGAATTGCAGAAGAACGGAAAAATAAAGTTGCAGGTCAGACAGCATGTATTTTAAGATAGCTTCCATAAGAGAACAAACCTGAAAAACAGAAAAATACTTGAATACAAAAGAAAAGAATAATCAGATAAATATAGAATTTTTCATATTACTGAAATAACATGCAAGGTTTTTGGACACATTTTCCATCTCTCTGTAGACTCAATTTTGATAATTAAAAATGTAAAAATGTAACATGAGCTTTTAAAAAATAAAATTATTTTCCACAGTAGGGTAATTAATTAAGAGTTCATCCATCTAGGCTCTAACTCTCTGACACACTGAAATCTAGTAGTCTAGCTAAGAGCATAAAGATTAATAGAAATCTAAACTGAACAAGGAATTGGTCTAACAGGACACAACACCAAACAGAATTAAAGAGGAAACTCCTGGGCAATCTTGATTAGGGAAGAAAAAATTAGCTTTCAGCCTGATCTCTTTACAAATTTCCATTGCTAGAAAAAGAGTTCTCATCACAAAGATAAGAGACAATGTTAACAAAACATAGGGGAAAATGACCTGAAGGACCGTGTTAGTGGATATTCAGCAGTACTAGATACACAGCTGTACAATAATAACTGAAAATATGCAGTACTGACACATCATCATTCAGAATAAGGTGACTGTCAATCTTAAGACATTAAATAAAAAGGAAGAAAATTAGATAAGATCTATTCAGTTGGTAAGGACAATGAAAAGCCTGTCATAGGAGCAAGGATTAAAAGACCTCTAGATATTTCCACAGACCAAAATGAAGGCTGAGGTACAATTTAACTCTTCTTTCTAAAATACTTCAGGAGATATACACTAAAGAAGAAGAATAGTGACTTGAAGGGAGGAACATTGATAGCACAAATACAGTTATGAATAAACTTTCAAAGAGTCAGGGGAAGCCCTCAAGCAGCTTTTCTATGGGAGCTGGGGCAGAAAGGAATGGCAAGGGAAGAGCATAAAAGTACAATTGAGATATGTTTTGATATACTTATGAAAATATATTCTAGCCTTCTGCTATTGCAGTCATCATTCAGGAGAGATCTGTAAAGTCCCTTCTAGTCCTGGTCATCTTCTGTGGGCATGGCCTGAGATCTCATAAACAGAGTATGGAAACTGTACTCGGAGAGTTCAGCTAACCCACTGGCATATGGATATGTTTTCAACAATTTGATAGATTGGATTAGCATTTGCATATTTAGGCAATACCTGTGCCAGTACTCTGAGGAAATTTAGATATTTTATTAAGTTAGGCAGAAAGTGAAAGATCTGATGATCTCAAGTGATGCATAAATTTCACTCATTGGCCTGTCAGGGGCTCTAGCCCACAGTGATCTACGCATATGCACAATAAACTACGTGGCACCACACAGCTCCATCATGATAAATCATTTAAATTGCTTTCTGTTCCACTAGCTAAGCTAGATAGGGCTTCCTATATTGAAGTTTGCACTGTACATGCACCAAAAATATCTTGCTTGTAAGGAGAAAGAAATCTGTAGCAGTAGGCAGCTCTAGTAACTTCTGAGTATTAGTACAAAGTGGCACACATAGAAAGTCAGGTCTCTCAGAGAATGAACTTTCTAGAAAAATAGAAAAAAAGTAAGAAAAGTCAGTCAGGCATACCTGCTGAACCAAGCAAATGATTAATGCTTCTTTTATAATTGTCATTACTTTAGTACTTCGGGCTTAGGGGACAGAATAACTACACACCTGAGAAAGGGTGTTAAAAAAAAAGTACTATAAATGAAAACAATTAAAATATTCCACCATAAAAAAACAACTGAGCAACTTCTAGCTAGAAATTTGGATCAGGGATTGAATGAGATTCGAGGAGGATGCAAAAGAAGCATTAAGTGACTGTGCTTGTGACAGATTTAGACAAGGCTTAGCAGGTGGAACAAAAACCCTAAAATATATAAGAAATTATTTTATGTAAAATTCCTATATTGACGTTACCAACTCAATAGAGTTAGAGTTGTAAAAGAAATCAAAAGAAGTAACTTGGGAGAAAAAAAACAACCGCACAAAAAAAAAAAAAAAGACTGCAAATGGTAATAATTCTTCCTTACTAGGACACAGAAGGAGATATATAAAGATAATAGGAAGCAAGTGACAGAGAAGCTGCAATATCTTTGATGTGATAAATGTTAAGTACATAGTATTTAATAAGTTGTTAATTAAATACTGACAGAGGAAAAGCAAAAAGTAAGATGCTCTATAAGACCTGTGTCTGGTAGGAAAGATGGATGGAGAAGAAAACTTTGTCCTACTCTGTTAACAAGGGGTTTAAAGTTAAATAACAAATTTCTGGATCAATGTATTCCCCCCCAAAAAAAAAAAACATCCAAAAAAAAAAAAAAAAAAAAAAAAAAAAAAAAAAAAAAAACCC
>VZTX01006710.1:249647-287883 GCA_013400915.1 Pardalotus punctatus
TTTGCTGGAAAAGGCTGGCTTTCACTTTTATACCACAGAAACAAAAATTAAGCCCGATAACTGTTTTCCACTACTTTTACTCCTCAGCCAAACCTTGGTGTTCATATAAAGGTTTTATTTTCTGGAAAAAAACAGGTGAACACTCTTCTGCATTCTCAGGAAAAGCTTCTTTTAAGAAGGTGAGGATGTTGAATTATGTCAAACTATCACCATCATTAAGTAAAACAAAATTATGATGGATAGTCATATGATTAAAACTAGTCATGTAGCAGGGTTTAGCAGATGCTGTCTCATTAGCAGAGCTGTTAAAAAAATTGTCTCAGCTAATGTAAATCTCTGATCTATTGCAATGGAAAGTAAAATGTTTCAGCAAGTTACCATAAAAGTGGATTAGAAAATATATTTACAAACTCCGTAAGTTACCAAAATGATAATTTTAATTTACTCCATATAATTTATCCAGGTACTCATGACAGAGATTTTAGGAATATATTCTGAAAACTGTTCTGGTAGGATTTTGGATTTGATTTTTTTTTTTTATTTTTTTTTCAGAAGAATGCTCTCAATGAGTGAATAGTCCTTTTCTTTGGGGAGATATTTCATACAGTAGAGCTGTCTCCAGGTGCACTGAAAACAAACTCGAAATTATCCTTGAAATTATTCATATTGTTTCCAAAATCCTTAAATAGAAAAGTCTTTGATACCATTCAAACTATGAAGGATCTTCAGAAGATCTGTATGACAGACTGAAAGTCTTTAATTTAAAATAGAGAATCCTAGTAAAGTTAAACATTTTTTGGAATGCCTTGGTAATAACATCAAACCTAATCACTAGCATGATTGCAAGAAAGTACATGTTGCCTGAGAAAAAAATACATTCAGAAATAATTTCAGTCTCTGTCTCTCCCTGCTTCTTAATTTCTGTTGTTTCTTTACAAGTTTCAACTGCTTCATTTGCTTCCTTTTACCCACACTTTGTCTATTTTCCCCACTCTCCCACCTCCATTACTAATATATCGTGCCTTTACAGAATTATTTTCCACTTTTCTCATTCATCTTCTGGTTTGTCTGAAGTTTCCAGGGTTTCATTTTTTGCTTAGGTTCAATAAAATAGGCTAGACCAAGCAGGCTGCCTTTGTCTTATAGCACCATAAAACTGCAAGTATTGAAAAAATTAATTCATTTATTGCAGTGTTACATTTCAGAATTTATAGCAGAAATTTGTAATTTTATTGTTTGGTTTTCTTTAAAGAAAATTAAGTAGCTGTTAAATCTGTCACTTACATCTTGATTTAAAGTAATATATTTTTTATCCTTATTGCCTAATTGAAATAAAAATAATTCTATCATATTTAAGTTGCCATTATTTTTAGAAACTAGTTGGATTTTTTTTTGCCCTTTCCTCTTTATTTTGTAATACATTTCTCCTTTCCTAACTCCTTCTATCACCCAAAAGCTGGTGGAGATGGCTGGATCCCAAAAAGCTGTGCTTGTGCCATGCTGCTGTGCACATAAAGTCATTGCTGTGCTACAAGAAGCAGCCAAAGAGCCAGAGGTATCTGGGAGGCAGCCTTTAAACCCTGAGAAGTTTAAGACTTAATTTCATAGAGTTATAGTTGAAATTTCTATATCAGGCTTGGGAGTTACTGAGAGTCCTAGCTCTTGAATCTGAATGTTAAAATGTGCACTAAGAATGTATATGAGCTAAGAGCTGAAATGGACCTTCAAACCATAAAATAAAAGCTCAAAGAAGGGTCAGATTCTGTCAGGAGAATCCCTAAGGTCAGAGGAATTCCTCATGAAGGACAGTGCTAGTCCATTCAACAGATATAAGCTCTGACTGAATGATCAACTAGATTATATGAATCTTTCTTAATCTGATGATCTAATTAGGCGAGCTACATAATGCACTTTTTCAAATATATCAGGATTCCACTGTGATCCATCACCACTGTAAAGTGAAAACAAGAGCCTAACAGACTCATGAGAGACCTTCATGAATTCATTCTTTGTGCACTATTAGAGAAGTACAGGAAAAAAGAGACATGAATTCTGCAGGGACTTTAGATAAGAAATAAAAAAAATATTTTCTTGCATAAACATGGGTTCAGATAAGCATCACCAGTTTCAGTCTACAAATCTAGATGTCTCTGTCTGTTTCAAAACTGACTTACAAGCTTTCAGACCCACTCTAGAGAGATGAGGTGGAAAAAACCATCTCCTGTCCTTCAGTCATGTTGAGATAATTTTGTTTAAATAATTTCAACTAACAATATAAATGTCTGCTCTCAGCAGAACTTGGACCAAATGACCTTCAGAGGTCCTTTCCAACCTGAATTAATCTCTGTGATTCTGTAATAGCCTTTTTCCCTCTCTGGTTTTTTTTTTTTTTTTGGTGAAAAGAGTAGAAAACTACTAAAATTGCTGATCTCAACTTCATCCCATGAGATGAAGTGTCTAAGAATAATCTGTGGTTCCTTGAAAACACATAAGCTTGAAACAATAAAACTGGGTGGCAAGGGCAGAAATAGAGGTTGCTGAAGTTTGCTTTTAAAATAAACTTCAATTATAGATGAGCTCTTAGTCTGAGGGCATTTAATTTGACAATAAACAAGTAGCAATTTTTTTGACATCTAAATGCCAAGCATCGTATTTTCAGCAGTTTGAAGCACTTACATGTAGTTTTCATTCCCCCTGCTTCCAGCTGGCAGTCCCACATGGATTTCCAGCGCAAAATTAACTATGACTGGCACAAAGCATATTCCTGCAGGCAAGGAGATTGGAAGAGGCATACGAATTTTGCCTTGGCTGAAGCTTGTAACTAGCTGGTAACTTCAGTTACCTTCCAAAATGGTCTGTTGCAGAATGTATTGGTTTATGCTGGAAAGCAGACCCTCGAGTTTTAAATAAATTACTGTGCCATTTTTTAATTACTCTCCTGCCTCTTTTGTCTAGCTGCATCAGATGCTGTGTATTTTTCCAGCATTATTCTTTGTAATCAAATTCATACTTCAAAGAATCACATATATTTTACAATAGTTTTTCTTGCTTGTATCATTATAAACTAAATCAACTGCTTCATTTTACATATACAGCAGAAAACTTATGGTCTTATTAAAACTCCGTTTCAAGCCTATTTAATTCATTGTTGTGCAAAATAAAAGACCTACCTTAAAGAGGGAAGTGTTTCATTGTTTGGGGGAGGGGGGTTTCCCCCCAAATTTCAGTCTAATATTCTCCATCTTCATGTCTATAATAATTGCAATAGTAAAGACTAAAGGACATGAGGATAAGTAACAAGTGAATGTTACAATAATCCCTCAGCTGCTGAATTCCCTAATATTCAAGGATATTACAATCCCTGTGTATAGACAACACAGCTCTCTGTTTTCTCTGCTGTATCAGACCTCCTCTAAAATAACGTCCTGATAATTCACTTAATAGCCTATCTTTTGCTTTCTTTCCTTTTCATTCTTCTTGAATCAATGTTCTCAGAAAGGCACCTGCTCTACTGCAAGAATATGTTTCCCACAACTGGAATTGGCACAGGTCCTTGCTCTGCTCTAGGCTTGCGGGGCAACAAATTTCTGTGTCAGAAGAAATGAGAAAGGAAGCTGACTTAATAACTCTGCTTCTCTGTGCTGGCTCTATTTGTCACTGCTTCTGCCCTTCTGTCATAGCTAGAAAGACACATTGAACATTGGCACTCCTTATTGCCTGGAACAATCCATGAAACAAAAATACACATAGACACAAGGAGAAGAATTAGAAACACACGCGCCTGAAGATGATGAAATCTATCATAGACGTTTGGTATCAAGTAAATGTGAAAGGTGCTCCCTCTGCTTGAAAAATGAAGCTCACTGTGGCACTCCAAGCCAGATGCTCTCTAATCTGTCCTTTGAAGCAGAGAAACCTGTGAGCAAGCTGGCTGACCTGTGACATGCTCACTGGCCTGCCTACCCAGACTCGGACTGTCCACACTGTCATAGAGAGAAAGCCACAACTTTGTCCCCTTTGGTGAACCCACTGCAGCATCAGCTTTACATTTCAACACATAATGCTGAGAACTGTCTAGGAAGGTCTCAGCTGACTGATCTGTTGCGGCATACGTGATGGCAGATGTAGCCAGTGCAAGAAAACTCTCCCAAACCTGCACATTAACCTGCCTGCCAACAGAAAATAATCACTTAGGCTTAAGGGTGGTTTCAGGCTATCTAACTGGATCTTAGAATGGAAATATAACTAATGAAAATGGGTGTGCACTGTATACAAAACCATGTTACCCCTGCATCTGGTACAAATACACCATCTGGAAAATACCATGCACTGTCGGTGACCATGTTTTTAAGCAACATGTCAGTGAGATGGAACTGACTACAGTAACCCGAGCAACGGGTAACTGTCTGAGAAGGGCACTCTGTATAAAGTTTCAAAGCTCTCTATTCAGTTTGTAAATAATCATGCCTAGGAATATTGGAATTTGCCTCTATTGAAGGTGTTACTCTGATTATCATCTAACAAAAGTTCTGTTTCCTGCAATTTGACTATCTTTATGTGTAGTCTTGAGCACATCAGCACCTTGTAACAAATATACAAAATTATTAGGTTTTTCATAGCAGGTATGGGTTTACTACCTCTAAAAATATGAAAAGCTGTTGTGTATAATGTAATTCCTAAATAATTGTGTCACATAGACTAAAAGCTGAAAAGGATACAGACAAGTAATCTAAAGTGGTAATAGCATGACTGTATATATAAAACACAAAGTGTAATTGTGTTTCTCCTTATTTACTACCAGTAAAAAAAGCCAAAATGAATCCTTAAAACAGCATTGCCTTACTTTATTAAACTAAAAATTCATTCTTACAGAAGACATCCTGACAGCTTCAATATTAAACAGAATCTTCATGTCCAGACTACCAATCTGTGTAGCTCCATTAGAAATGGTTTCCTTCAAGTAAGCTGGGAGATTTCTGCACTGAAAACAGTGACCTGATGTAATACATATATTACTGCCTTTATATACTATTAAAATTTTTCTTTCTCATATGCTCTACCCATTTTTATTTTAAAAAGGCAACAATCACAGCTCGTCTTTTTGTTCTTTGGAGAGTATTCCCTACCTCATAGGGGCATGCCAAAATTTTCTCCTATGCTGTAGAGAATAAGAGCATTTTCTGAAGCATAATCATCTCTGACACCCGTCTTGCTTTTACTCAATCCCAAAACTAAGAACCTTTTATTAAACTATCTGAACCTGACAAACAACCCAAGAAATTAAAAAAATTTGGTAGAGTCACAAAAACAAATAAATTTGTTTGTATAGGTTCTGGAGACTTCTGAGGTAAAGGCTCAATATTTCACAGCATCAAGGACAAAACTATTGGTATCCACTTGACCCCTAAGTCCCCCTCAGTGCTCCTGCTTATGCTTCCAGCCCAAAGCTATCCAAGCAGCATGAATTGTTTTCACAGCTTCTGAACACTCACATCTCTCTAAGAGGCCTAGAGTTTCCAAAGTGGCAGATCATTCAACATACACCATTTGTTCCACCTCTACAGTGGATAAATCATAACCTCAAAAAATTGGCATTTAGACTAAAACTGCTGACAGTCCCTTACCTACAACACTTAGCATGACTGTGCAGTAACACAGTATAAAAGATTAACGTTTCAAGTTTAGCACTGTTGGTGAGTCCATACTTTTCTGAATTAAGCCTGAAATTTCTTGGCCTGCATTTTAAATTGAGTTGCCTCTAAATGTGCCCCTTAGAGGAGGAACAGCTAAGCTACACTGATGCATGCACACAAACTGCTATGCAAGGCAGGGCTGTACTATTCGTGTAAATATATTCTGGGAGCACCAGAGATACCAGGAAAATTGTACTACCTAAATCAAAGATATCTAAAATACATTATCATAAAGAATTTACTTGATGTGTAAATCAATTCTCTTTACCTAAAACATTTTATTTTGGCACAACAGAAGACACTGGTAAAAGTAATTGAAGCAATTTGTTGTGGTGGGGCTTTTTTTACCCTATCAGTCTTGTCCAAGAAAAGACATTGAGTGTCATGAATTCCATCATTCAATCTCCAACATTGTATTTCACTTTTTTTCCTACTGAAGTTCAAAATGAGCATGGGATGTCAGGCACTCAGCACTGTGCATTGCAAAGATGTGAGGTCTTTAGACAGACTATTACAAGTTCTTATCAGCACCACCATATGCTACAAGACAGAATGCACATAAATCTGTCAACATACACAATTCTAGTTTTCTGATTAAAGAATGCCTTATAGAGAAACCACAACATACTTCCTTCCTCCAGCATTATGACCCTGTTTAGGGGCATACAAATTCAATTAATCTGCCAGAGAAAATAACAAACCAATGTATTTCAAATAGGGAGGACTTGATTTGCCCATTAACTATTTCAAATAAATTTTCCGTATGTAATTTCACTGTCACTTGTAAAAATATTTCCATCTAAACATATTAACATAAGTAGCTTCAATAAGAGGGTATTAAAAATAATTAATCTCTATTTGTTTTCAGATTTAGGTGATTTTTTAATGTGATTATGGAAGAAAAATCTTTCTTCATTTTAGTAATAATTTTATCATCATCCAATAAGGAATCTACCAACCAAAAAGAAAAAAATCCTGTCTATGTATATAGTGTGTGATAAATAACCCTGTATATTTCCCAAACAGCACACAAGTTATTTCTGAAGAGGGGGAAAAAAAAGGAAAAATACATAAAGTCTTGGCTTTTTCATTAAAAAATTATTAATTTGGGGTTTTTTTTTTCAGCTGGGCAGACATATTAACTGGGAGTGGTAAACTCCATTGTTATATATAATCAGAACTTTTCATAAGAAGAGGATTTTATTGTCATTGTAGCTTGATGGTCTGATAATATCAAGAAAAGGTAATATCTTCTGTTATGTGTAAAAAGATGATCTTTAAAAGAATGTCAGAGAGTAACACTGGATTCCCCAAGACTCTAGGCAGCTCATAGGTCATCAGTGAAATGTAGGCTTCAGAGGTGGGCCAAAACTGCTGTTGGAGTAATGAAAAAAGCCCCAAAACAAACAAGTATCTCATCTACATAAAATATACTATATATTGTAAATTAAGATATATCATAGAATTGCAGATCAGTGAAAAATAAAAGAAAAATGTAAATCATGTTAGAAAACATTAAGCTACCCCAAGCAGACATTGCAATAAGAAAAAAAACATATATACTTCAAAGAAGAGGAAAAAATTCATCATCAGCATCAAATTCCTCCCTGTCAGGAATTCAGGATCCTGACAACTCACTGCAACCACACCCTGACTCCATTAGGACTAGAGATGCAACAAAGGATGACTGGAAGGCTTCATATAATCATTATAACCATATTAATAATGGGATATTTTGATACTAATTTGGAAAGTAACTGTTATTATAATTTCAACTGGACTAATCATAATATCTTTGTTTTGTCTTAGTAAAATCTGTTAGGATTTTAAGGCAATGAACAATAAATTTCCTTGGTTTACATTTAATGTATGTCCTCCTTTTTTTCCATAGAAAAATTTTGACTTTAACAACTATCGCAGTTAGTTTATACACAGGAATGTAATTCAAAGGCTACATAATGCTGTAATATGAAAAACAATATACAAATCAGAAAATAGTGAAAATACAAGTGTCCAGCCATACAGATAGCATAGTGGTTTTCCAGTTAATGCATGACTAATTAGTCATTAGTTATGCAATGATACTCTGCAGAATAACTTCCTAAATTAACATGGATAGCTAAAGTGGCAATATGATAAATCCAATCTATGTTGATAAATACATATATTTATATTTTCCATTCGTGTGTGTAATTTTCCAGGGAAAACATTTTTGCATTCAAGAGGAAACAGCTCCTGACCTCATAGGTACAAAGTCCAACAAGCAAATTCCAGAACAAGATTAATTAGGTGTTACTGAAGCAATTAAAAAAAAAAAAAAAACCAAAAAGAGGAATATATTCATTGAACAAGATTACAGACAGGCAGCATGACAAAGACTCTTTGAAGTGACAAGACACCTTTTAAAGAGATATTGTGTTTGACCAAAAAAACTTAAATTATTATGCAAATCATATTTGCATGCATGATGCTGGCCAGGAGTTCATTTGACCTTATTTCCTTGCCTCAGTCCTGGAATAAAAACTAATTACAGCACATAAGGGAAAATTAATATATTTGAACCTTCTACTACAGTTTTCTTGAAATTCACGTTTGGCACTCCCTGTATTGACATCTTTTCTGCCTTTAATAACTTTAACCTTACGTGATCTTTGAGGACCTGATTTATCTTTCTAAGCTACTAATAATAAAGATGGGACTCATAGTGGCTGGTTACAGGGAACAAACCAGCAAGCTTCAGATCAGGATTTACTGAGAGATGTTGTTTGTTGTTCCAGGAATTGAAGCAGTTAAACCTAAAGCTACTTGCACTACAGTCTAGGCTAAAAGAGCTACAAATGATGTCACCTGCAGCATGTTATCACTGCTCTAAGTGGTTCAATGGCAACTCGCCTGCACATTTCCATACCAGATTTACTAGAATAAGTTACTTTCAAGGTCTTCTCTTAATTGCTCATTGATTACTCACCATTCTTTACAGTGAGAATCTCTGAGTTTAATTGGAATCAATGGTGACAAATGGTGTACGGTCCCAAACCCTTACTACTGACTTAATTGGACCGATATACACTTCCAGTTTTAATTGTAAGTATGAAATGCTACCTCATCTGTTTTTCTATTGTGCTTTACAGCAACACTCAGACCTTTACTGTTTTGTTTGATATTTGGTATGAACTGTTCTGAACTGCATCACCTCAAAATGTTTTGTTTATTTGCTCTTTAACACAAAAGTGTTCTTTTCGTGTCTTTCAGAATGCATTTGCACCCTTCTACCTCAGAAGGTCCTTATCCTGTGTTCCACATGCACTTTTCAATTTTAATATCAAAGCAAAGTAGCAGTTATTTTCAGTGTTCAGCAAAAGCAACAGACCTCATCTAAACCAGTGGAAATAGGCTTCCATCATGCATGTCCATATTACCTTCTAGCTTAGGAAAGGTTAATATAAAATGTGCTGTAGTTTAAGCTGCAGGAGATCCAATTATAAGAACAGAGCAGATTATTAGACTAGGTACATCTATGCACATCTCCAAGGCAAATACATTTTTAGACAGGTGTGCACTGAAGCAATTATATTCTAATTATATACCTGCAACATTTTTATCACACTTAATTTAAAACATGACGTAACCTACTACAAAGGAATACAATTATAAAATTTTTAGTGTTGTGTTACTACTAGGAAATAAGAAGCATTTCTGTGAAGTATCCATCATTTTAGGCTTATTTTACACTCATCTAGGAAAAGTAGAAGACAAGTTTTGAAAGGATCATTGGAGTGAAGCAAAATAATACCAGTTAAAATCAGCAGGTCCTCAAATCATGTCAGAACTTCTAAATCTAACTTTTTAAACTATAATAAATTATAGATTTATGAGTTTAAGCTATATCTGATATCTGATCCTTGGAAAATGATGTCGTTATGAAATAAATTTCATTAATACAAAACAGAGAGCTAACATACAGCAGTACTTTAGTTTAATAAACAATGACTTGAAAGACCCTTCTCAGTTTAATAGTTCATTTATATTGATTACACCAAGACTTTCTTTTTAGCCACTTTAACTCAGATAGTCAATATAACATTTTGGCTGCTATACTTTATTGCTTTAAATTATTCAGGAAAGGGAGTACAAGGGCAGACAGATAAGGTCTTTTTGTTCTTACTATAAGTAACAGAGTATATTGTCTTCCCCTCTGCCCTACTTTATTTCTTCCCCTCCAATTTCCATTTTGATGCTCTTTAATTGATATAGTCTGATTTCAACATGTAGTCTTTTCTTTTTTCTGAAGTCCTATAACTAAATAATTAGAGAATGAAGAGTGATACTCTTTTAGATAGAAGAGTGACAAAGCAACACAGAACACATTAAGATATCTTGGAATTTGCAATGTAGTTTTGGTCACCTGCATTAATCAAAATGAGGTTTGGATCTTTACAATATAATACCTCACAGCTAAGAAAGTTGCAGGTATGTAATTCTGTAACGTGGAGCACAATATATCAAAAAATACAACAGCTATTTCTAAAACGTCATTATTTTTATAATATCGTAAGTTTACATTGGTAGGATATCTAGAATGCCTACTTTAGATGCAGTGCAAATGCACACACTTTTCTTCTCCACTGACACAACTTTCAAATTATTAATGCATGTGCTTAAGCCCCTGAATTACCCTTTCAGGATATTTTTTTGAATGTGTCTATATTATGGTTCCTACAAGTGGCAAGCAGAATCTATCAATGCCAGTCAAACAAAAAAGAAAGTGTTGATCATTAGTTTACTTGCTCTCATAATGAAGATCAAAAGGTCTTGACACACCTTAGAACAGAGTTCCCAAGTCAAGCCCATCTTAGCCCTAGGCTGAAGAGCTGTGGCAGAAATTAAACTTCTATGTTTAGATTATTCATTTAATTGAATAAAGTTTATTCCCATTTCATCCTGGGAAAATGCCATATTCTCTTCAGTGCATCTTCTCCTGGAACACATGGGATACTTACGATCTCTAAAATTACTTAAGAAGAAAGTTAGGGAATGTAAAGCCAAAGTAAAATGGAGTAAAATGTTCCTTCTGTTTTCACTTCAGCCGCTTAAAAGAAAAAGATATCCTGTTTCATACCACATGTGAATTTGGTATGTTCCCAGGATGTTACCTCTGTTCTATGTTGAGACAATTTATTCAACTGGGTATTTATTTTTATTTATAAACAGGCACATATCCTGCATGAAGTTTACAACACCTAAACGCTTTATGTCATAGTGCGCTAAAAATAAAAGCATCTAAAGTATCAGTTTCTCATTGCAGGCAGTTAAAATTATCAGCTAACTCTTGTTAACTAAAACTTGTCATATAATGAAGTTAATTATTTTCTGTAAGCATTTTTGGACACAGATTATTACTGTAATTACTGACGTAATTTCTAATGAGGGAATTCCATCATTCTGAGTAATTCTCAGTTTCAAATCACGTATAAATGTTGAATCCTTCAGCTTGGTATTTTAAATTCTATGGCATACATCAAGACATGTTAACATAGCTAATCAACTAACATGGGGCTAAGAACCTGAAAACTTGGCTTATCACCTCATAGTAGAAAAGTATATAAAGTGTAACAGGAACTATGGGAGTTACATTTAAACGTTATGAAACTCAACAGTACATGTACTTTGCTGTAGTCTCTGAATGTTAAGCTCTGTAGGGTGTCTTCATTGTCTTAAAAGACAGAGAGAAGCTTTAAAAGGCCCTTGGTCCACAGGGAAAGATGGGGATTGTGATGGGCAGTCTTCTAGCAAATTTTTTTTTTTTACTAAGACTGCTGCTGTGGCAGGAGCACACACCACCAAGGTAGATAACTTTGATCAAATTCACATAGCCTAAATTCCACAATAGCACAAAATCCAAAGTATTATTCAGCAGTTTAGTAGTCTTTATATTTAAACATATCTAACGCTTAAGCATTCCCTTCATCACCCAGTGAAAACAAAGTACACATATAATAAATAAACATACATACTGAATTCCTACTGAAACCATGACTGGCTTGCTGGCAGAATGATTAATGGAATTGGAAACAAAACTGTACATGCCTTCTTAAAAAGGAGAGAGAAATGATAGCTATATGGCAGTGACACGTAAGAATGTGAAGAAAGTATCTTGTCCTGGAAATTAGTCTATGGATTGGGCCAAACATTTAAAGTACTACAAAACTATTATATCCTTTAAGAACTTAGTCAACCCCTTGAAAATGGGCTGATTGTACTCTCTGACAGGCTGGGTTTTCAACAAATCAGTCAGGTTTGATACCTTCTCCACCTCTGCTAAAAAGGAATTGAATTTGTAAAAAAATTGTTTTATAAACCTAACCTGTCATTTCTATAGTTCACATTTTATTTTATTAATGGAATTCATGCAAGAGATTAAAAATATATTAGTGAGGATATTTTGAACTGGAGAACTCCAGACATGAACAAAACACGCAAATTAAGCAAGAGCTTCAAGTCAGAATTTAGGTGCATATATTTTTCAGATGGCAACTGTACAGAGACGGATAAAGCTGTGATTCTGGGGCATAATTTTAGACATTAATTTAAAATTTATTATAGGTACTCCAGTGATTTTAGAGTCATGGATAAACAAAGAAGACACCAACTCTGTGAACACTAAGCAAGTGGGTTCTTTCACCTTCCTTAATTCTGCCATCTTTCATAACTGTTTCCATGTGCTTGTTTTGTGATGCTGCCAAAGGTTAACACAACTGCCATCAATCAACACCTCTCTGGAAATGTCTCTTCCCAGTTTTTCCTAGGGTCCTTGTACAGTAGCTTCTGCTTTCATACCACAGGCCAAAATTACTTTTCCACTTTGCCTTAAGACATGTTGGAGCTGATAAATTTGCTAACCCCTGCATCAGTAACAGCCACGGAAGAAAAACAAACACATTTCAAGTCAGTGACATTATCCAATAACAAATGCAGAACATCTATCAGAATTCTTTATGTCTTATTTCACTGAACAATTTCTTTAGTATGAATTATTTAAATATTCCAGTCCTGGCTCTCTGGAAAATATTTTGTTTTCTCAAGCTGGCAACCAGAAACTGATTTGGTTACCAACACTCCTGTTCTGAGACATGAATACTGAGATTAACTACATTAAAAAAGAAAAAATTACATGGAATTTCAACAGAACATTTGGACCTAGAAATAAATTTTGATACTTGGAGAATACTAGTGGTATTACTGAAACTCGACCATGAGTTTAGTAGCAAGACAAGGCACGATAGCCCTTACATAATATAAACCTTAATAAGGCAGCAGAACACGGCAGGAGGCACTGATATGTTTAGGCAACCTGGGGTCTAGCCTACACAAGTTATGCATTGTGCATAATACTCTTTTTTAACAATTGGCAAAGAAACCTAGAATTTTCTAGTTAACCGAATGTTTAAACTGCATCCCAGGATAGTAGGACTGTTTTCTTTTATTTATTTTTATAATTATTTATAATTTACTCCTGTTTAATGCATTCATTCTAACCCATCCATCCATATGCTTCTTTGTTGGTAATGATAGCTCAGCAATTATGAGGCTATTCATAGTTTTTTTATTGCTTGAAAGACAATGTTTTTTTTAAAGGTCCATTACTTCTAGCTTTAGATCTTTTAAAAAAATAAACCAGCTAAGACATGCGACAGGGCATATAGAGAAAGAAGAAACACACTGCTGGAAGAATGAAAATGGTAACCAAGAGTAATGTGAAGATATTTAATAATTCTAGAAGATGGGTTTTACTTCAAGAAGTATTTGGACTGAGAAAACATAGGAAAGTTAAACTACAGAAATTTAGGCATCAGATACTCTTTCACAGAAGAATTTCTTAAATGATAAGTTCTCTAAATTGATGACAATGAACAAAACTAAATCCCTACAGGGTTTTGGGTTTTTTTTTAAGGCAAATTGATGATTATTCTCTGTTTAACAAGGTGGAAGTACATATGCAAACTTTAGAGTTTAAGTTGTTAAATGTGAAGATAGTAAACATGGTATGGAGAAACCGGGGGATCAGGAAGCTTATCTTTACTGCTTGACAATAGGTATTGGGGACTGTTTGTCTGGGGAAACCATAGAACTGTATGGGACAACAGGGTGACCAGAGTCAAATTATGAGGTAAATTAAGGTAAGGTGCTAAAAGCATGTAGCAAGAAAGACAAGAGAGAAAACAAGAATGACAAAGCAATTATACTGGGACAACAAATGTGGACTACTTGCTTAACCTATGGATTATTCTCTTATATTATATGCTCTTATTGTAACAAAAAAGACAGCTCTTCTAGCAAGAAAAGAAGAGCAGAGTAGAACAGCTGAGCAATTCACAGTCAGATGTGAATGCAGCAAAAGACTCACCTCCTTATTATATATAAGTTAATACTCCGCAATCAAGGAAACCTTGAGTTTGTTTTGACTCAAGATATTTAACAATTTCCCTACAAGGTTCAAATATAGGAAGAAACTAACATCATTACTTCCAGCCAGGTTAACAAGGATCGTTATTGTCACCCACTAAAATATTATTCAACACTTATTCAATAATTTTGGATAGATAGGCAGAGGCCAACGGTATGAAGTTCAGTAAGGAGAGGTGCTGTGTCCTGCACATAGATTGCAACAATCCCATGCAATGCTACAGGTCAGGGGAAGAGTGGAAAAGGACTGGGGGGTGCTGGTTGACAGCGCATGAACATGAGCCAGCTGGGCCCAGGTGGCCAGAAGGCCATTGGCATCCTGGCCTGTATCAGCAATAGTGTGGCCAGCAGGACCAGGGAAGAGACTGTCCTGTCCATGGCACTGGTGAGGCCACACCTCGAGCGTTGCGTCCAGTTCTGGGCCCCTCATGACAAGAAAGACAGTGAGGTGTTGCAGAAAGTCCCAAGAAAGGCAGTGGAGCTGGTGAAGGGTCTGGAGAACAAGTCCTGTGAGGATCAGCTAAGGGAGCTGGAGAATTTATCGCTCTCTACAGCTGCCTGAAAGGAGGCTGTAGCAAGGTGGGAATTGGCCTCTTCTCCCAGCCAACAAGAGGAAATGGCCTCAAGCTTTGCCAGAAGACATTCAGGTTGGATATCAGGAAGAATTTCTCCATTGAAATGGTTGTCAGCCATTGGAATGGGCTGCCCAGGGAAGTGGTGGAGTGTTCTCTGGAAGTGTTCAAGAAATGACTGGAAGTGACACTTAGTGCTACGGTTTAGTTGACATGGTGGTGTTCTGTTGAAGGTTGGATTTGATGACTTTGGAGGTATTTTCCAACCTTAATGATTCTACGAGCATTATCACCAATCTTAGGTGTCTCAGCTAAAGTCAGCCAATAAAGTGATTTCAACACCACCGAATATCCATTATTCCACAAGAGAAGTTAAGTTTAAAACTAAATTCAATACATAAACTTGCACAGTACAGAAAGCACAAAGGTTATGTCCAAAGCAAAGCAGACATCTGTGATAGAGAAGAAACTCACATTTATGGCAGTTGCCACACATGTACCATAGTTTATAAAGGGCTATTTTCCCATTTCTAGTTACTAGTCTTCATATATTTGAAGAATAACACTCTAGACATTTAAACCTGGGACAAAGCTTCTAATTTGAAATAAAGAACTTGTACTCTATTACTTCATCAACAAAGAATACAAACTGGTTATGAACATCAGAGAATTATGACAAAAACCTCAACCCCCTGGTATGCCACAAATAATTTCCAAGAGGCAGAATGCAGCAAGAAAAAATAATATTCAAAGCGACAAGAAAGTATGTAGCAGTAATATTAATTCAATCACATTTAATGTGTACTATAAAAAAAAAAAAAGATTTTTTCAAATAATCTGGAAGAATAATCTCCTATCTCTCTTCCTCTCATTTTCCAAGCCCTTCAGGCAGTTCCAGTGAAAAGAAATATGGCCCATATGTATGTTCTGATACCACATTTATAGAATATCAGGAATAGCAGCTTCAAAGTTATCATATCTCTAAATTACCTTCTGATAATGTGAAATTGAACAATCTATAAAGGCAATATGATTATGTACATATATAATTAGAAAAAAAATCAGGTCATGGTCAGAAAGTCTTTCTTTTAACAAGAAACATAACTTCAGGCTAATAATATTTTCCACCATAAAAAAGGCAAGTCAGGCTAATTGTTCTCCATAATAAGCTAGCTATTACCCAATAACTTTAGGGATTCTAATAGAATTTGGTTAAAGTCAGAAAACCTCAAGCTGACCAGTCAGGCTTGACATTCCTAAAAAGGAATGAAACTCTAAACCCTTATGTTTTATAATACTGTCCTTCCTATGCTTCACTGTTTCCTTCATCAATTATATTTAGGGAAAAGAAAAAGGATCTAAAACATTGTTAATGAGAATATAATTTTGCATCTCTTTAAGACCTTTGATGCTAACTGCATAAACAAGACCGCATGGTGACCTCAAGCTACTTTTTGTGTAATCTGGGACCCAGCCAGGCCTCTGAGGCAAATCATACACCTGGCTGAGTAATTTCTGTGTGCAGCCCCCCAGGAACCATTCTGTCTGAGACTTTAGATTTGCCCTATCTCATCTGAAAATACTTTGCCTCCAAAACATATGGACATCATGAAGGCTCCCAGATGTTGAAGACATCTCTGAGATGTCTTAAGGGACCTGAATAGACTCATCTATTTCTGAAAATAACAAGGGAAAGCTGTCCACAGCACAGGAATTCTCAAAGAAAAAAATATTACAGTTCAATTATCCTATTTCTAGAAATTTATCTTACTTACAGTGAAATGCATAATATATAAGACCTCTGAAACTTGTTAGTCTTGAATTTGGCCTTGACTTTCACCCTTTGGTGCATGCTATATCTGTGCCTTTGCAGGATAGTTTAGTTACAACCAAACTATAATTTCCTGTAAAAATCATATTATTTTTTAAAATGTGTAAAATGATTGATAATGCAGCTACTTTTTTACAAATTCGTTTGAATTAGTCTTATTTTTTAAAAAATATAAGAAAAATTAGAAGCTCTTAAGTGCAGTGTTTTAAACTTTGGTACTTAGAAAGTAATGTTACTATACAACATAATCACAAGCAGTATTTTGTGCATAATTCAATAGTTTTCCTAGTTTAGGAGCTAAAATAAAAAGTATTGAATGGAAATGTAATTTCCAGTTTCCATTTTGGGATCTCTGTGTTCAATTATTGATAGTCAAAATAGTGATTCAATCACTTTCAAAACTAATTATTCCTAAATTATCCATTAGCTGTTCCAACTTTTTTAATTAAAGTAAATAGCAAGCAGCTGTTCTTCCAGTCACTACCTGCTTCTTGTAACTGAAGCCTTTTTATTTTCTATCTTGATGGAAATTAAAATACACTTCTGCTAATTCTATCCAATTATTTTTACCCTCTAATATGCAGAATTCCAGTAAATTTCAACCATCTTTGAAGGCAAATGAAGGTGTGCATAGAATGAGGGTGTGCATAAATTTATAAAAAAAAAATAGAAGTTCATAAAATCTGAAATTATGTGGACAGAATCAGCATATTTATTAAGGAGAAATCATAAAACTTAAAATTTAAAATGTCAATGTCTCTATTAGGTTAAAAAAAAAAAAAAAGAAAAAGACAGGTCTCTAAAATAAACCTCATCTGCTGCCCAGCTTTATAAACAAGTTTTCATTCTAATTTCTTTGGAAAGTTTACTGTGACTATAGAATGAAGGGAGAGAAAGAAAATTCTTATGACTCCTAGAGGTTTTGAGAAGGTCCCATGGAGAAAGGTATGATGTATTTTTAATAAACTTTATGAATTTTAATGAGAGAATGTAAAGCATTGAAGTAATATTTCATTGAGATAAAAATAAGTGGTGCCAAAATCTACTCCTTCCTAAACAGCAGATGAGAACCTTTTTCTTGTCTCAAAATCACCTCCTTTTATTTTGAAAGAACATGCATGTACTTTTTTTAAAATTTATTTCAGAAATTACTCTTGTTCATTAAGACTTCTTTTTTTTCCCCTTAGCATTGTAAACACCATTCTGTCTAGAGCTTTTGCCGTTTTGTTGGTTTTTTGTTCTTTTTTTTTTTTTTTTCTTGGGGGGGCGGGGCAGCAGGAAGAGAGGGGCTCAGTTTTTTTTATTTGGTTTGGGTTTTTTTGCGATGTGTGCACAGATGGCAGACTGCTAAGGCAGGAGATACAGAGCAGTCAGAATAAGCAGAGAGAACCCAAAGTAATTCCACTGAGAGTTTGGATGTGTATATCCCTTCCTTAGTTCTCAGGAAAATATACGCTGTCAGATGTTCATGCTGTATTCAGTTAAAATATTGCAGACAAGATTTATACTGCAGTAAAAAATATTTCTTGAAATTTCAGAGAATGTGGAAAAAAAGGCCCTGTTGCCTAAAAGTAACATTTTCTGCTGACATTAGAATGAATCTTTATTCATAGAGAACATAGAATTCAAAAAGGAAACCTTCACATCAGAAATTACCTCAGGAAAAAATATGTTATATAGTTACCACATACACAGCATTGATCTTGTTTTTCCTCCCTATCCTATCACCAAGAATTTCTCAGTCTATTTCATCCCTAGGATTCCCATTTCTATATTGTAAAGCACTGAGTGCTGGGACAAGGAGGAATACTCCACTCTGAGTAAGAATGCAGGGTCATTTTATGCATCTAAGGAAATCTGAATTCTTTCTTCTCCCACCCTCCTACTCTCCTCCTCAGGTTTCAATCTCTAGGCTGCTCTGCCCTCTCCCTTTTCTGCATCTATGCTTTCTCATTGACAGTCAATGACATCTAAACGATGAACAAATGGCTAGCATATTACATTACACCTCCATCACACATTCAGGGTTGGTTTGACTCTGCGTTTGTACCTGCTCGGTCTCTGCACTGTTAGATAGCTCTGAGCACTCTGTGGAATCCTGGCATCTCAGCCCACCACACCAAACTGATACGCAAGCTGAATATTTTTGAAAAGCAAGTTTAGAGAGCTACTTTGAAGCTGTTAACTGCTGTTTCCTAAAGCCAGGAGAATGGAGAATAACTGCTGTTAGCTGGGTCAGACCAAGGTGAGATGAAACAACACTCCTTACCAGCTGATACTGCCCTGCCCCTGCAGACCTGACTCATTTCTGCTTCTCCTGAGAGCAGGCAAGCACAAGATTTGGAGGGAAAGTGCTGTTATTTCCCACCTCCACTGAAATCAAAGCACAGATGCAGTGGCACCTACCATTCACCCCTGTTCCTAGGAGGAGAACCCTTTCCAGGACAATTCCTTCAAAGGTCTGAATATACATCGACAGTCAAGCATTGTAGTTAGAGTTTAAACATACAACCCATTAATGCAAGTGAAGTTTCCTAAATTCTAACTTTGCTGGCAGGTAAAAAAGGTGAAGGGGGTTGTGATATTGGCAATGACTCCGTGTTGTGTTCCCTTAAAATTATATAGCATACTTCTTTCTCTTTTGTTGGTCAAGGGGGAAAATAAATCAATGTTTCTCTGCTTTCACTATAATGACACCACATAAAATAGATGGAGAGTGGAAAGTGTCATCAAATTCCACATGTCACAAAGGCTCAAGGAGCAACATGAAGGGCAAAATACAAGAAACCTCTAATGCACCTAAATATTTTCCCATGTGGAAGGAGCGAAGATAAAAGGCTGTGGTCCAATGAACAGGATGCTGATCAAGGACTAGAACACTTCTGATTCCCTTTCTAGCTTCACTGCTAATCCAGTGTGCACTCACACTCCTGTGACCTTAATGCCTCATGACTCAGAATTCCCATATGGGAAATAACTGCAATAGCCTTTTAAAGACAGCTTCTGTTGCACCAGACTTGAAACCTAAAATTTTTACACCCATTTGTTTAAAACTAGGTTTTCTCCTAAGATTAAAAGTGAGCAGAATTTAGTAGGAAAGAAAGCACTTTCAAATCTCACTGTGGTTTGCAGTAACAGAATGTCAGTCTCCACCAAATATCATGTGTCACTCCACCACCAAACTGCAAATCTAGGAGGCAATGTTTACCTATACGAACATGAAGATTTCATTTCAACCCCTATGGTCTTAAACAGATAAACTGTAGGGATTTTCTTTCCCAATTTAATTCTTTCCCAATTAACATTTTAAAATGTTAAATCATAGAATTTCGAATTTGGATCAAGTGAAACCAATTAATCCTTTAACTTATATCAATGACATTCAATAGCACATCATCATCTCTTAAAATTTCTCACCAAACTTACACCATCTATCCAAAGTTGCAACAAGTGTAGTGAAACACCTGTTTTTATATATTTTTGAATAGAATGATTCAGTTTAATGTGTACTGGAATAATGAGTTTAATTAAACACAAAAATACTATGAACAGAGTTTAACTTCCCAAATAAAATGCTGAATTTTTTTTTAATCAAATCCCCTGCAATGCTTCTGTGTACACTTCACTGTGCTCATTTGCAATGGTAATATGCATTAATTCTGCTGTTTTGTCCTCTCTAAACATTTAAATTATAGCAAGTGCATTAGCAACTGATATATTACCCTTTAAAAGCTTTAAGGAATACCATTGCTTTTAACAGGTACTCTTCCATATTTGTTAAGGAAGCATAATTTGAAGTAAGTGCATGTGTACTGCAAAGCATGACAGCAATCATTTTCCAAGGATATGTGGATCATTTAATTTATAATTTGTGCTAAAACCCATGTGCTGATTTCTAGAGCTTGAAAAACACACATAAAGAACACAAAAGACCTGCACTTTGCTACAAAACTATAGGAAGAGGCCTTAGTTATTCTGATGGTATCTGACATCTTGCAGGCACCATTTTCTAAATACTAATCCCAGCAATAATAAAATATATTATGGATATACAGAAAAACACCGCAATATCCGAGGGGAAAAAAAAAATCATGAGCAGTCCTAAATTGATTGTACATAGAAATTTCAACCCAAAATTTCCAATAATTTATACTATTTATAAAAAACTGCAGAAGCAAGCATATTACCATAATGAGTTTGCTGATGCTGATACCTGCAGTATCAGGTGATACTGATAATGTAAGTCTAGTCATTAAGTGGTGAAAGAACGTAATTTATGTTAAATCTGTAAGAACAGAGTGAAACATAGAAAAAAACTAATGGCCTTGTGCATGAAAGCTTTGACTTAATGGACTAGAAACAAAGGTATCTATCTTACTGTTTTCTCAAATCAATCTTCTTTCTCACAGTCAAAGTATCATTATTTAAATAAATTCATCTGGATGATAAAAGTGCTGATTTTATTCCAGGCTGTTACTTTAGATGCTTCTCTGCTTAGTGACAGTGTACAGCACCTAAGAATATAAAGGCAATCAAGAAACTCCATTACCTGAGCCAGGGACAGAAATGATGTCTTACACAGTGAAATGCCTAATCTTTTAATGTGCTCTTACTGCAAGGGAAAATTAATAAACATCATAGCACAGAGAAGCTGTAGCTTCCACCCTAACGGGTTTTGTTTTATGTATAGATCAAATGTATAGGCTGAGTTGCCAGCAACTTTTTCTGAAAGCAAGCATAGCAAAGGCCCTATGAATCTTTAATGCCCACATATTATTAGAATACAAATTAGAGTAAGTTACCTTTTAAAGCGACAAAGCATGACTCTCCTAGTTGAGAGAGATTTGAAACAAATTCTTCCAGGCCTGTTTGAAAGTTTGCAGTCATTCCTTATCCTAGGAACTTTCAATGGTATTTAATGCTGTATTAAATACTGTCTATCCACTTGCTTTCCATGCCTTCAGAAGATTTCCCTTCCAAGCCCTGGAGATCTGTCTGTTCACTCCCTATTCAACTTCCCACCTCTCCAACATCCCCACTTCTCTCATTTTACTTTGGCCAACCTGCTTTTCAGAAGGTTCTTTCAGGTAAGTAGCATCATTCGTTCTCAAGGAAGACATTGTCTTATTTCCACCCATGCGGGCATCTTTGAGTGGGAGCCATGCTAATCTTTTCTGTATCATTCTATTTGGATTTTTAGTTTTTTTAATATGCACTACTTTCCTCAGCTGTAGATAGTATGAATTGTTTGGATTATCGCAGTATTCAGAAGAGTTGTAGCTTTTCATGAAGGACAGAAGAATTCAGCACTTACTTAAATACACAGGCTTATCAACAAATACAACTGAAAACAGAGATTTCAGTGAGCCCTTTTTAAAAAAGAATAAAAATCTGTTTTACCAAATAAGATGTCCTTTTCTCTTGGATAGATTCAGTAAAACATTTTTTTCTCAATAAAGCATAACCCTAATTTTTTGGGAAAGGCTGTTGAATATTTTTCCTTTTGCTTTTGAAAGAAATCAAGAAGTCACTTAGTCATTTAATAGTAAAATGTTAAACAATATCTGAAACAATCTCCAAGTGCACAAGAAACTTGTTTATCAATTATCAGATATTGCTTTGAATTGTCAGATCTTCTAATCATGTAATGAAAAACTGTTTAATAATACATACATCTACCTCAGATGGACTTATTGAATATTATTAGTATTTGTGTAATGTTCTGAGGATGTGAGAGGCTCTGTAAAGGACAACTATTACTGTTACAGATGGTTGCTGTAGCACAGGGACTTGTAAGACACAGGGGACAAATACTGCCTAATAGATAACCCTCCAAAGAAATATTTCAAAACAAGCATTAGCTTCTATGGTTGCCTGAGTGATTTTCACTTTGAGGGACTGACTTCAGTTCTACAAGATAATGCCAGTAGATGTGTTAAATTTAGCTATTTTAACCAGCCACTGAAATTATTTTTATGTCTCTCAGTTTTACTTAGCCTAAACCATTCCTCAGTTAGAACATGCAATGAATGAAAAGTCTCAGCTGCAGAGATCAAATCCAGTTTTCAGAGTTCAGAAGTGAATTTAATCAGATAGAAGATGTTATTAATTTATTTTATCATGTAGGCATTTTAAGATATTATAAAACAGTATTTTTAATTCATATTTACTATGCATCTCAAAAATTTACTAGAAGGTGATAATGAATGGGATTACAGGGTATTTATAGAGAGACAAGAGACAGAACACAGGTTAAATGAAGAGAAGAAAGGAGCTATACATTAAATCATGTTAATTATACATCATCCATATCAACAAGCACCACAGCAACTAAGCACACTGAAACCATAGCAATATAGATAAAGGAAAATATTTAGGGTTATAGTGTTGCCTAAACACCCATGATGGTAACAATAAGAACAATTTGCTATGAAGTCAGAAAATATTAATGAAAGATTTGGCTGGCACATGTAGACTCCGTAACAGTTACATCCATTGGAGGTGACATTTATGTCTCCTATTGATGACTCCTTGAAGTGATTAATGAGGGAACGCACCAGAAGAAAGATTTGTCTTCAGTTTGGCATAAGATTTAGTACAGAATGTGACACTTGAAGATTATAATATATGCAAATTCTGTATCACTTAGCAAAATTAAAAGTTAAAGAAATGTACTATAGTAATATATTAACTTTTGAAAAAATAATTATAACAAATTTATTTTTAAAATATTTTAAACAATTGGTTAAAAAAGAAAAATGGTGGTTGGTATAGAGACTGTAAAAATGCACTCATTTAGAAGCTGATAGTAAATGAATATAAACATATGAACACAGTCTTTAAAGAGTAAGTGGAGAGATTATTAAAAGAGGATAGATTATTAAAAGAAAAGCTGACCAAAAGAATTGCCTATAATAATATCTGACTGGGAATTAATGTATCAGATGAAAGTCTATGTCAATAAATTTGCAACAAAACAAAACAAACCTCAAATTAAATTTTTTTTAAAAAAGCAAAATACCAAAATCAAGTAGCTATTTATTGGTAAGGACAGGGGCCACAGAGATAGTCTTACAAAAATGTTACCTTGTCACTCAAGAGAGATCAGCAATTCAAATAGCAGGTTAGAAAGAGAAATAGAGAACAAAACACAAAACCAGTACCATGCCATAATGTAAATTCACTGTGAGTACCTATGACAAATACTGTGTGTGGTCCTGATCTCCACATCTCAGTACAGTTATAATAAAAACATTAAAAATATGTAGGTAGCAGGGAGGAACTCAGAAAGAAAAGAGTTTCTTTACATGAAGAATCAAATTGAGAACAAGTCTCCTACTGGAGGAGAGACTCCTGGTGGGAGATATGATAAAGTATTATAAAATCATTAATCATATAAAACTGAAATACTTGCTTTCCATTTTCTCACAGTGGAAGATTAAAAAAAAATTTAAAAAAAGGAAATTATCAGACAACAAGATGGAGGTTTTTTAAACTAAAATTAAAGAATTTTCATCCCACATATTCAACATGCAGTTGAAGTGTAGAACAACATTACCATACAAACTTGCATAAGTCAATGGTATAAAAGAAAAGATAGAAAAAATTCAAAACATAAATTGACAAATCCATTGTGAAAAACCTGTGAACACAGTCTTTGGTACACAGCTGACTGCTGGAAGCAAGCAGGAGGTTCTAGGGGACTCAGGATAGATTTGATCAATTCATAGGCTTAGCTGGTCATTGGAAGAAAGACAATATGGGCTGAAAAAGACTTTTTGTCCATCCTAGTACCAAAAAGAGTGAAGAATATCAAACTATTTCACAGGCCTGATCCTTGAGGAGATGGCATCTCCTCAAACTTTTCTAAAGTTCTGGAGAGAAGATAAATATCAACAGTTGGTTGTTTCTCCAGATGGAGGTCACATGTATTGTTTACAAAGTTCACAACACAGATGTGCAAAATATAATTTTCCCCAGCAGTTAAAGTAATTGCAATATTACTTGGCAGCAATACAAGCAGTTTGTTCTGAACTTATTTTCTACTAAATTAGTACAAAACAACATGTGCACTAAACAGTAGCACAGCTGCAATACTAGTAACAGGGCAAAACCTGCCATACAATTTTTCATTATAAGAAAAAAAAAGGAATCAAGTATCACATGACAAATGCTGTCCCCAAGTTTAATGAAACACCGGAGGATAGCTGTTACAGTGATAAACAGCATAGCATCCTATGTAAAACAGGTAGAATCAACTTGTATCTTCATACAATAATCATTGTTTGGTCCAAAATGAAAAAGAAAATCAAGTTATAGAATACCTTATTTGGGTCTACTTTATATCACAATTCATTATGTGAGACTAAAGGAAACTACAAGGTCTTTCTTAAGTCAATGGCTTAGAAAATCATTATGAAACTGCTACAAAATACATTTTCTGCTGTTGGGTATTGAAACTTCTAAGGTGACTATGGCTTTTTTAAAGTATTTGATTTTACTGAAATAAAATAATTTTACTTATGAAATAACAGTAATTGTAGATTTGAATGACACTTTCCTTAGCAAACTACAGTTACAATTTCAACAGAGGTATTCAGATTTATCTTGCAGGAATTAAAGACAATGTGATACTCTACTTTTCACCTTTCAAGCTGTCAGAGAAAATACCATGTTAGAGAAATCTAAATACTACACTGAGAAAACGTGTATTCCTCACTTGTGTGATCTATTTATTCCCTTTATTATTATATTACTATAATTATTCCATTGGTCCCTTTATTATCCAGTTTTATGCCATATCATGGTTTACATATATTTGGAGAAATTTGTCATGGGTTAGGTTGCTATCCATTAGGAGAGATAATCATAACAAAGTCAATGCAAAAAATATTTAAAGACTGTTATAACTATTTATTAATTAAAGATATGTTTCTCTGAAAATAATGAAGAGAGAAAAGTTCAGTTCCCATTTTTCTCTCTTCCTGCTATAATATTTTTCTCTTTCTGTATTATCTTGCATCAGAAATTCTAACTAATGGACTCTCATCCCTGAATACATTGTTAAGTTTCCCATTCATTTTAGTCTTCATGTTCATTATTTTCATGCTGCTTCTCAAGCACTGATCCTCCTAAAGTAATTATTTTCACGTTTTGTTTGATTTTTCTAACTGGCCTTGTGCATCATGTGCTTTCAAGAAGCCCTTTTGTGTAGTGACATCTAAGGAGTATTATCACACAGCTGCAGTCCTTCCCAGTCTTGAAGCTCATTTACCTAATAAACATGATCCTTCTGCCTCAGAACAACAGTATCTCAGCTGAGAATTCACTTAACCCATTTCTTTACCCTCCTCCAAGTTCTCTCCTCTAGCCTGCTTCTGTCGAGGCTTTGCAAACTGCCATCCATATCCCACCCATTTTTGCAGTTGTCCAAGACTTTCTCTCACCTGTCAGATTCCAACTTCATCTCCTATTCCGAAGATGAAAAAAAAGGCACAATGAATACTTTCTAAAATTCTGCCTAGGTGGCTACAAAAAAAAGAGACATAAGAGTTTCCCAAATAATGATGCAATAGTTTAATTATTTATTTGCTACTTACATTGTACTGTGTACATGTTACCTAACTTTAGAAGTTGCTGTTAAACCAGAGATTTGTTGTGCTGTGTGTGATTATGACCACTTGTGAGCACCATCTGGAATTCAAAGAAAAGCAATAGAGATATCCAAAAATATTCAAGAATGCAGATATTCAAAACATAAACAACCTGCAACATAAGTGAAAAAAATTGACACTATTCATGCTGACAGGAAGCAGTCGTTGCCAAGTCACATTAAAAGTTTATCCAATAGTTTGAAAGTGGACTTTCAAGTGTGGTGAAACACACAAAACAGATAAAAGCCACTTTACCAGTAGCAATCTGGAAGGCAAGTACTTTTCTGCAAAGCAGTACATGGCATGCAAAGATTTATTTGCAAACTCACATTTTAAAGTCTAACAGTGAGGTGGGTTTTTTCATTATCTTTTTCTAGTTTAACAAAATATTATTTAGCAATGGAACCCTTCCCCCCTTTTTAATGTAAATAATCTCAGGAAAAAAGGGCAGATCCACCTTAAAGCTTTGTCCTAAATTACTTTGAGGTCTGTACGTCTAAAACAAATTTGTAATTTATAAGAAAAATCTATTTGTTGACTGTTAAGGATGGGAAGAGACATGCTAAAACAATACAAACACATACGAACTACTCTTTCTTAGTTATTTTGCAAAAGATTTGCAAATTCTACAGTGCTAAGGATGTTGTATGGAACTACTCCTAATTGGAATACTATTTTAAAAATAAGAACAACAAAAACATTATTTTATTGTGCATTCATTTATTATCATGACAGAAAAGAGAAACATGATACATTTATTTTTTTTTTTAGAAGTTACATGAAATAGGTTCTCTATACAGTAAAAGTGATTTATCATCCTGGTGGCTAAAACAAATGGTAATAAACACATACAAAAAGACCAGAAGAGTTGAATTTCCCTACTTTGGGAGATGGTCTTTTTCAGCATGGAAGACAGATTACTTGAACATTCTAATTTTATATATTTTCTACTAAGTTCTTAGGGACCCAAAATTTAATTTGTTGTACTTTTCTTCCAATTCTTTCTTGATACTTTTGAATATTCTTCTATGTGATTGTAGGTACTACATACTAGTCATCCAAGAACAAGCCTCTGTGGGGCTACTGGCTGAAATGAGGATTGCCAAATTCAGAGCAATAAGTGGAACAGGAAAATACAACCCGCTTATGGCAAATGAGAAAAGCAAATTGTTTCTTTTTCCTTATTAAAGTATGAAATAAACTTCTAAGGATGTCATAGTCCTCAGCATTATTCACAGAAATTATGTAAAGCCTAGTCCTGATGCAAAAGAGTGACAAATGCCTCATTTTTGCCTTTCATATGGAAGGATGAAAGTTGAGTGCTCTAGGAACAATATGTATTTGAACCTATAGTTTTCACTTTAACAATAAACACATAGGGACCTAAAAGAAACTGCCACTATTATTAGCCTGGTGGTGAACAAAGTATTTTCCAGTCTGATCACCATTAAAGTGGCGGTAATTATGGTTTCAGCCAGATAACAAAAGGAAAAGCAACCTTTACAGTTTGCTAAGGAAGAATGCAAGACTAGACTGGATAGCCATCAGTACTGCAGAAAACTATTTAATATTACAGTGGATCTCAGTCTCTGAACAGAAGTTAAAAATACATTTTTCTTGTAATAAAATGCAATTCTGGGATGTATATGTAAGAGTCACCATTAAAAACACCCAGAATACATATTTTAGTCATCTCAGTACTCTTAAAGCATCTGCTGGCCCTTTTTTTTTTAATTCTGAAGGACTACAGATTAGGAAGGATACAGAATAAATTGAGACAGTCCAAAAGAAGCAAATAAAAATGATAATTGGTATATATATCACGACTTACAACATACATGCTAATCTTTAAGAATGTAAGAGGTGATCTTAAAGAAGAAAATTCATCTATTTTTGTGTAGTCTGAAGACAAAAAAAAAAAAGCAATGAGATAAAATTCCAGAAAAGGATATTTAAACAGAAATCATGAAAATATCTTGAAGAGTGAGGACAGTGAAGTACAAGAACAGGTTGCTTAGAAAGGCTGAGCAATCTGTTAAAGAAATTTTTTAACAACCAGCCCTTAGGAGTGACACGATTATAGTATATACTGTCTTCTATGCAAGAAATATATCCAAGGACAAAATAACCTCTTGTAGTCCTATTTATTATTCCAGGGATCAAACATACTTGTAAATATATCCCTATAACATATAAGTGTTTTCCCTGGAAAAAAAATGCCACTGGAAAAAAATGTTTTCAGTTAACATAATGTATCTAGTTCTTATGCCTAGAGTTCACACTAGAAATAAGCAGAGAAGATTTGGGGATGATTCACAAGAATGATCAAAGCCATGTGAGGCATCTCTTCTAGAAGTATGAATTAAATTTAACTTATCGAAAAAAAGAACAAAGAGTGACTTAGTCTCTCTACCTCCACAAGAATGTAAATTTCAAAAGTAAGTGGATCTTCAAAGCAGCAGACTAGGATATAAGGCACTATAACAGCTAATGAACACAGAGCACAAATTTTTAACAATTAAACATCGAAGTAATTTACGAAGGACTATAATAGGATGCACACATTTCTATAAACAGATATAAAAATTATGCTCTAGTTTAACTATAAATTTAGATTCAGAACAAGCATTTTGTATTGACCCATTGAAAGACGAACTTTCATTCAATGTTACAGGTGCAACATCAGCAGGCAGGAGCTGAAATGCTGAAGTGTTCAAAGTACCTAGTGAACTTTGAATAGAGAAAGAAAGATGACACAGCATATAGTTAACCTTATACTTAACCTTATCCAGAAAGTGAACCTGGATTTCAAGAATGCATAATTATCTATGTCACCCTCAAAAGGGGGGGACTGAAGCCTTGCTGTCCCATACAGAAGGTAGAAAACACTAGGGAGGCAATGCATGTGGAATTCGGTCATCTAAACACACTCAGCCTTGTGATGCCTTTTTGTTCAGTATGTTTAATTCTGAGACATGGCTGTTTTACCAGAGAGAGGCAGTGAGAATCTGCTGTGACAGACTGAAGTCTTAACAATCCTTCCTTAAGGAGGGATAAAAAATAAGTAATAAGTAAAGAAGTAATTATGGATTCCCTACCCAGTGAAATCATTGCAGGTTCAAAGTTTGAATTTAGTAACATCCTAAAGAATTTAGTTGTGTTAAAACTTCCAGCTCCAAACATATGGGGGTTTTGTGAAAATTTAGTGGATCTGAGTGTCTTTTTTTAGGTAACATCAAAAAGCTGAGTGCTAATAATTTATTTTTTAAATCTTTTGGGGATATTTTTGTCATAGCTGTGGTGGAGATAAATTCAGCTAGTACAGTAACCATCCAAACCACTTTCTAAAAACTGAATGACTGAGGACTTGAACTAAACATGTTCTACTTCAAACTAAAAATAGGAGTAATGAAGGAAAATACTGACAGAAAAAACACATTTGTATAACATTTTAATTTCAGTAGCTTCCACAGGTTATAATCAAAGATTAAATCCTGCTTATTCTACATAGTTTGAATGTACAGAACATAAAGATCATTCCTACTCTCTAAAATTTTAATGCTCACAGTCCATCGGGCTTTTCTAATAAATAATGAATTATAAGTAAAGAAATAGAAGGGTTTTTCTTCGTGCTATTTTCTAATGTAGTGTTACATAACTTAGTTCCCAGCATGTTGCTAACCACTCAGAAAAGAAGACGATCAGAACGTATATTTGACCCCTGATTCCAATAGGCATACAAAGAATCACTCTGTATACAATATATCATGTTTAATATATATTTTTTTACATATTTTGTTATTTTCTTTTTTTTCAGAACCAGTTGGAGAACAAGCCACTTCCAACCCCACTGTGAAAAGCAAATATGGTGAACTATCATTTGCCTTTCTTTTCCTCATCCATTTTTCACACAAGGCTGAAGCAAACAGTTGTTTCTAAGCATTTACTAAGCTTTTACTCACAAATTAACACAACAGAACTCTAGAAGGCCATCAAAATCTCAAGGTTAACTTTGAGAAAGCAGCAACTGAAATTCATCAGTGCTAACATTAAAGCATTCCTTTTACCTCCTTCTTTGTGCTGCATTGTTTCTGCTTCACATGACACCGTAGCGCAAGATAGACCATAAATTAATATATTTGATTTTTGGGCTAGTTAAATGAGTCTTGCTTTGTAGGTTTTTGGTTTTTTTTAAACTGTGTACTAAAACGTCCCTGAAACATAAAAAGAAAAAATCCATATAAATATTATGATGGCCAGTCATGTTCATTAACTCCTTAATGCAACTTCAAGGTAGTAGGATTAATTACGTGTGCAGATCTCATACTATAAGCTCATGTAAAGCAATGTCCTTGAACCAAGAGTAGAGGCTGAAATGTGCCTACAGCTCAGAAATTATTTGAATACTTTTGGAGCTGTGTTAGCTTTTCATAGCATACCTGACCCTCTGCTGACGCCTGTGGATGAAGAGCTTTTTATAATGGTTTCTACCTTAGCAAAAGAGAAAGTGTAATTTCTCATGATTTGCTACTTATTTGTAGGAAAATTGCAAAAATTATGAAATGGACTTGAATTGTTTTTAATCAAGGGATATGTTTATTCCATAAAACTTGTTTTTTGCTTGTTTTTTCTCCAGTATGTTCCTAGAAGGAATTCAGTCCCACAGCAGAGTTGCCAATCACCATCTATATTGCCTGCAGCATAATATTGTATCATTAAGCAGGACTATCTTTACAACAGAAAATCAGTAACTACAAAATTATTTTCAAGTCATCATCTATGTTGTGAACTGTATTTTGATTAACCTCTTGGCTCACATAAGCTGATTTTAAAGAGTGGGCAGAAAATGAATTCTACAATGAGTCTTAAAAGAGAACAGTCCATATGTTTCATTACAGAGAGCAAAGAAAGTTTTCTTCCCCAAAGAAAGACACCCCACAGAAAAATCAAGTAGTCCAAATATTTCCAAGTGAGCACCAACTGGCATGTCATCTCTTGACAGTATTGTTCCCTAAGAGTAAACCATAAACAGCTACACATCTGACTACTGTACTTGTTTTACTAGAACAACCACAACAAAAAGGCAAAATCTGTGCTACCACTTGATATTTTGCCCCTAACTTCCACACTCATCTATGTAATTGTCTGTATTTTCCAATATCCTATATATATTTTCTTATGAGCTGACCTGCAGTGCCACCGAGATCCTCATTCAGACCAATTTATTTTACAGATCCTACAAGAAGTTAGCCAACCAAAACTGTGGTCTTATTCCATTTTTGGAAATGTCAATATGCAAATGACAGTTATACAGGATAAAGCCATCAATGCCCATGACTTTATCTCACTTCTAACACAGCAATAAATCACGCTTGAGAAGCCCTCAGGATAGGTAGTATCTCTTTTCACCTGTTTTGAGAAGCACTTTCATCCAATGAGGTGCTATAGTAATAAATTCTATTTTTATTATTAAAAAACCACTGTCAATAATCTAATTTCATAGGTTGTTAGTGTTTGTAATACTAAAAGCTGGAGTGCTTGATAATTTGCTAGCTCTGTCAGTGTTCCTCTTTGTGATAAATCAGATGACAAGTTTGTCTACAGTCTAGAGGCAACTACTAACAAGCTGCATGGCGTTGGCCCCTCATCCTATAAAACAATATGATCGTCAGATTAATCAGATGTCTTCATGATGCAGACAGATTTAACTGCATAGTTATGGAAATTACTGTACTCACTTGGCAACAATTCAGGCATTAATGCTTAGCTATACTGTACAAAGAGATTTTTTTTGGTGAAGTGATGCCCCTTATTAATAATTCCTGGTCTCCATGGCCTTTCTTTGCTACTCTAAATTCTATCAATGTTCCAAAACAAGACCCCCAATACAGGAAAATGTTTTTGTCGGTAGAATAGATCTCCAAGTGCAGTAGAAAATGACTGAAAGAACAATACAAATTCTATGCCTGTAATATGCACCTAATGTTTTATGCATCACAATTACATTCACACAGACATACAGATGGAAAAAAAAAATGTTGTTTTGTAGAACAACACCATAATAAAAATGGTAAAACACTTCCCATTCTAGCTTATGAGCTCAAACTAACTGGAATGGAAGACAAAAATACTTTAATGCAAATGCATCTTTTTTCCTGTTCTTTATAAGGAAAATCTGTGTTTCATAGTGCTTCCATTATTGTAAGTTCTCATTCCATCATCTAATTCCACATATTTCCTCCCATTCCTTTGTGACTGCTTCAATGCCAGCATCTTTAACAGTGCAGCCTAATTAGTCAGAATATACACTGCTTTGTAGTCTTCTGTCATCACAGCTGCACTACCATTATCAGCTCATGCAACACTTTTTAGTGGTTTAAGATACCTTTGGCTTACCTTGAGCCAATATTTATGCTTAATATATGAAAGCATTTAAACTTGTTTACTAGGAAATACGATAAATATCTTTGCTTACCAGCCATCGTTAAATTTAAAAAAAAAAAAAAGTGTATTTGTTACCATTCACCTAAAGATTAATCATGTACCTAGTAGTCAAACTGAAAATGTAATCACTTTTGTATGATAGTTACATGATTCAATGTGGAATTTATCAATGATACATTTATTCCTAAAATAAAAGCTAGTAAAAAGCTGCAAGGGCAAGTATAGCACATTATTTGATTTTTACATTTTACTTTTACATTTTCATCCTGATGTTCTACCAAATAAAAAAAGTCACACTATTTACAACAGTACTGATTTGAAACCGCAGCAATTAAGTACCTGGTCCCTTTAAACCTCAGAGTTTTGAACAGTGGGGGTAGTTATTTTAACTCTGTACAGGGTTATGCAATCTCAGCTGGGTCCCTTACAAGACTAGAACCCTTTTTCACCCTGCAGAACTATCCTGCCAACATTACAAAATCTCATACAGTGAGAAACTTAATTAGCACTCTAAAAAGGAGCTTCTTAAAACGACAAGACTATAGCCTGTTTGAACACACAGCAAGGGAAATCTACACATGTGCTTGCACTTTACCTGTAAATTGTCTTGCATTTCAACATGAAGAGTACTTATTTCTTCTGAAAGTCTGTGTGCATTGATGCGTGACTAGAGACCGAAACGCTTGATTAGTCTTAGGAGTGTGATGAAATATTATTCAGATAATTTATTTCCTTTCTTAATACTAACCCAGCTAAGGATAGTTAAATGGTATTTAAATGCTCTGAATTCAAATGTTTATGTTTTTAGAGGGTACCCACTGGCTAAATGTGTCATATTTATTTAAAGTCTCTGTTGCTTTGGTCCCTTTTTTACCAATATCATCTAACTCATATATTTTTAAAGCATATATCACCCTCTAATCTCAACATTCCTCTTTTCCTTTGAATAGCTATTTCTTCTTCTACAATTGCTGAAAAAAATTAAATAAACAAACAAAAAAAAGAAAAAAAAAAGAAAAAAAGGAAACAGAAAAGGATAAATGAGTGCACAAGACTACAGACTACCTGATCTGAATTATGTTTTCTGCCAGAAGAAGAAAACATCATTGTCCCATCTCAATTCATTTAACCTGAGAGGAAGCACAAATGAGGCTTCTAATTTCTGAAGGAGATGAGAATCCCAATAAAATACATCTATAGATAGATATGTACTTCAGGGGAAATCTTGAAAATACTACATAAATTCTTTCTGTACAATTCTGTTTATGGGCAGAGAGAAAAATTTGTTTCCCCTTACTCTCTAAGATGTTATATAACTTTACTTCTAACAAAAGAGTATTAAAAAGAGCTATGTTTTATCTGGCTATATCTTTCCAGAAAAGGTCTTAAGACAGTATGAAATGAAAGAAAGAAAAAGCACATCCCAATATGTGTCAACATCAATGATGTGCAATGTATTTTCGATACTCATTGCCCAATGAAAAAGCTTCAAATAAATCCAATACATACAACAGCACACAGTTCAATAAGCTTGCTAGGCACTCCTGTATTAACAAAGCATACAATGTTTTTACCTTATAAAATTATGAGGTACGTCAGATTACCTCCTCCGTTTGTAAGTAATGGAAATTTCTACTTGCACACATTGCCTTCACATACAAAAGTAAATGGAATTTTCTAACATAAGTACAATACATTATCAGTGGCTACAATAACAACCTTTTTCCTAGCTTATCTTGTTGGATTTCTTTAAAACCTCACAACACAAATTTAAAAATATGCAAACCACAGTTTTTGAAGGTGAAACACTTGTTTTCTAAATTTCAAAATTACAATAACTGTGACATAACTTCTATATAGAATAGTTTAATTTCTGAAAGGCTGGAACAAATCACTAATACACTGTACTGGTTTTGACTGGGATAGAGCTAATTTTCTTAGGAGCAGCTAGCATGGGGTATGTTTTGGATTTGTGCTGAAAACAGTGTTGATAACTGTATTTCATTATTGCTGAGCACTGCTTGCACAGTCAAGGCCTTTTCTGCTTTTCACCCCACCCCACCAGTGAGAAGGCTTGGGATACACAGGAAGTTGGGATGGGACACAGCTGGGACAGCTGACCCCAACTAACCAAAGGGATACCCAACACCATGGGGTGTCATGTGCAGCATACAAAGCTAGGGAAAGTAGAAGAAGGGACCTCTGATGCGATGGCATTTGTGTTCCCAAGTCACAATGACGTGTGACAGAGCCCTGTTTTCCTGGCAATGGCTGAACACCTGCCAGCCAAATGAAAGCAATAAATTAATTCCTTGTTTTGCTTCACTTGTGTGCATGTCTTTTGCTTTATCTGCCAAACTGTCTTTACCTCAAGCCACAAGTTTTTTCATTTTTACTCTTCTGATTATCTCCCCCTTACCAGCCAGAGTGAGTGGGTAAGCGGCCATGCGGCGCTGAGTTGCTGGCTGGGGTTAAACCATGACATACACACAGTTCAAGAAACCATTCAATAAGCCCAGAGATTAGTTGCATGACAGAAAATGAGTATGAGCTATAATAAAACTTGTTTACATCTGCAGTTTGAAGATCTATAGCTGTCCTTGGATGGCAGTCAGGTCTGTGCATTACTGAAGTCAAATAATCAAAGCTTTCATTGCTCTACTCTGTGCAGCCAGTCATTACCATTTCAAAGTTATCTTTTGAGACTTGTAAAGAAGCAAGAGTATAGTTATACATATTGAACCAAACTGTAGCTGTATTTCTACTGCTACTGAAATCTTTCAGTGAAAAATGGACCATCATTTTGCCACTGTTTTTTGTAAGATAAAAGAAAGGTTGTCTTTAGCTTCTGCTCAGGAAAAATGTGGGATGCAGCAATAAGAGGCTTGGAGAAGAAAAATTCAAAGAGATGGCTATGTATCAGATTAAGTGGTAGAGATTCACGAAATATTGAAGAAGGAGCTCTGGTTTAAGAATGATTACTGGATAGGAAAATAGAGAGATTCATGATTTGGAGACAGATAGGACTATTGAGACTAGAAGGAAAGGCTGCACGCACAGACTATTGTCTCTTCTGTGTTTGTTCTGAAGCCAGAACAGTCTATCATAGCTATTATATCCATAAATACAGTACCAGTGAGAAAACACAGGATATAATGGAGGAAAAAACTATGGAAGCTACAGGAAGGATAAGAATATCAGAACACAGTCGAGGGAAAAATACATCTTGACCTTGCACAAAAAAATTTAGCAATCACAAGACCAAGGAGGACAAATAAATATAATGCAAGACATTAAAAAAGAAAGTTAATCAGTAATATTACCACAATCATCTTAACATCCCTTGTTAACATACCATCTAAACTTAAACTGAACATAATTATTTCATTTCCTTACTGTGTAAAAACGCTTGGAGGAAGTTGTGTGATATGGACTTCCTTTTGTTGCTTTCTGAAATCTTAGCCAGTAGAGTCAGTTTCATCAGCAAAAATCCTCTAACATAATAGAACTACGCTGGAACAACAAACTTTAGGATTTTCCTGTCAGATTAAATGAATTCTTTTTCTGCTTATTCTCTAACATTAGCATACTTTTACCCTAGTAAATATGTATTCTTAATGGAACACAATCAAATTCTTCAAATTTACTTTTTACATTCTTAAACTTTCTAATTATCTTGTTACCAAACAAATTTTCTTAGCTCCAGCAGAAGTTCTTCCACATGGTAAAGAGAAAGTGAACATTAAAGTTATGTCCTCCATAAAAGAAACATGAAAACCATCCCTAAATCCCTTTTCTTTTGAAAGAGAGAAGCAAAGAAGGAAAGAAGGAAAAAAAGAAGAAAGGAAAAGACAACAAAAGAAAAAAAACAGTAAAGAAAACATTGGTGACACTGTGAGGAAACAGAACAGATATCAAGGTTTGATCTCCAGACTATTCATATGCCAATTCATTTATTATTAAAGCAAGACATTTCTGAATCACTTAAACACACTCCATTAATGAAATTATTCAGATACATGCAAGAAATATTAGAAATTAGAATTGCTGTAAATATTTTTTCCCATGAGATCACTCAGACAGCATAATGAAAACCTCATGCAACAATTCCTTCAATTTTATCAGAACTCAAGGAGAACCACAGGAGCCATTGAATTTACTTGTTTACATCTGCAGTATGAGACACTCATTCCAAGTCTTTTCATTCACATAAGGGGTTGAAATACTGCATCTGTTGAAATCAATGAGAGTTTTGCTATTGATTTCAATGAAATCACAATTCTGATCAGTGTTTGTACTCTCTCTCAAGACTTAGAGAGATTCTCAACAAAAAATCAGGTAAACTACAGCACAGGGATCCAATTCATTACAGTCATTTTTTCATGTGGCAGAGGGAAGAAATGTTTTGATTCAATGGAAAGATTGTGTTTACCTAGTGCTAAAATTTGCATTGAATCAAGCTGCAGTGTTCATACACAAATGTTCTCCTTTACAGACTTCTGATGTTACAGTAGACAATGAAAATACATTTATTTCATTGATTTGGTTATCTCATTATGGCACCTATTCATAGCCCGTTTTCACTGCTTAGGAAAAAAAAGAGTAAAGCACACATGAAATGTTAGTGCATGAAAGATCAGTGAAACCATTGTTATATTATTGCAATTGTATGTAACTACAAAATAGACTGTACAAAAGGATTATTTACTGAACTTCTACACACATTATTTTTTCCCGATTTATCCCCATTCAGCTGACAGGGTATAAGGACGGGAAATTATCGAAGCATAGGGATATTCTCAATGCATCACTGTATTGAACGACCTACTCTAACGTAAAACACTGCCCTTAGGGTGCAGACGTGCCATACACAACATTGCACACAGATTCAAGCCCCAGGCATTATGCAGCCATTATTTGCCCATCTCTGTCCAGAGAAGGGCAAGGAAGCAGGTAAAGGGTCTGGCGCACATGTTCCACGAGGAGCAGCTGAGGGAGCGGGGANCTCGGGGCTGGGAGAGGCCTGGACAGGAGGGCCTGGTGCCCGCCCCCGTCCGCAGCCGCTGTCGGAGGGGCCGCGGCGGCCCCCGGGCGATGCCATCCCTCCTCCCTCCTGCGGAAGCCTCGCCGCGCCTCCGGCCCGCGGCTGATGCTCTTGTTGTGGCGGGGGGTNAGGGGAGGGGGTCAGCCTCGTCTCCCAGGCTACCAGCGACAGGATGAAAGGACGTAGTCTCAAACTGCAGGAGGGGAGTCAGGTTGAACATTAGCAGGAATTTCTTCACAGAAAGGGTAACTGGGCACTTTAATGGGCTGCCCAGCGAGGTGGTGGAGCCACCATCCCTGAGGGTGTTTAAGGAAAGACTGGATGTGGCACTCAAGTGCCATGGTCTCGTTGACAGGGTGGTGTTCGGTCATAGCTTTGAGTCGATGATCTCAGAGGTCTTTTGCATCTTAAACTGATTCTGTGACTACCAGGAGCCCAGCCCCTCCCCCTGCGCGATAAGGGGGCCCGGTCCCGGCCCGCCCGGCGCATGCGCCCCGGCTGGCGCACGCGTCGCCGCCGCCCCTCCCCGGCGCAGC
>VZTX01006710.1:288059-327719 GCA_013400915.1 Pardalotus punctatus
GGGCTGGCGCTTGGCTCCGCAGTGTGACAGAGAAGTGTGAACGCTCGGAACGCGGTGGCTTGCTCAGGGGATGGGAGCAGCGCAGCGAGCTGGGTCTGCTGCCCTCCCTTGCTTTCAGCTCTTGTCAAGCAGCCTGGCTCTTTGGCGGCCCGCGCTGGGAACTGCCCCGCGTGGCTCCCGCTGAGAACGCAGGCTGAAGGTCGCTCTCTTTCCATGGCCTGCAGCCTCTAAAGTTAGGTGTGTGTTTCCATGCCATTTCAGCGCAGGAGAAGGCTGGCCTGTTGAAGGCAAATACTCGAATATAGATAGTGTGCAGTTGGAAGCTCTCTTACCACATGTACAGCAAAGAATCCAGAAGGATTGTGTTTTGTTATTGCTGCTGTCTTTCTTAAATTCAAATCACATTTCCTGTTTTCTGGTTGTTAGATTTCAAATACCTCTTTCTGAATTTGGTAGACCAAAAAAAAAAATCTTGTGTTATTGGAAGTGTTTAAAAAGATACTTTTTTAGCATGTAAGCACAGCTATGAAGTGTCTGCATGCTGTATCTAATGTCTTCTATCTTTAATGATTTTCAAGATATTTTTAAAAAAAACTTTTAGAAAAAGACTTTTGATATACAGACAGTTTTTGAGAAATGTCCTGTTTTTTGTCTAACTGGAAATATGAGGTTCTCACACGTATAGTCAGCCTCTGTTGCCTTTTATTATTTGTGATGCCTATATCAGAATGTGCTGTGTAAATGTCATGGTTTAAACACTCTTATCAGCCCACAGTTTGCACAACCACACCTGGTCAATCACTTGGAAACCAAGTTAATGTTTCTAGGTGTAGCTCCACAGTCAGGGCTTTAAGGCCTGGGAGCCTAGCTCTGTTTAGAGCTGATCTGATAGTTCAGAATTTTCAGTTTCTGTGAGCTGGGAAAACTTAGTAGAAGCTAAGCTTAGTTAACTTAGCTGAGAAGCTTTGATCCCATCCATGAGCTACCAGCCTTAGTGACTTCTGGATAACCTTACCCTTGAACAATAAAATCAGATTTTCAGAGCTGTCCTCTGTATTGCATTTCCATTTGTTATGGGTAAGGATTGTCAGAGTAAATAAAGTACAGTATTTACTGATACTTACTAAATTAGATAAATAGGTTTTATGTGAACCTGCTTTCTTGGAATTGCATATTTCTCTTTTGGAATTGGTAAAACTGAAGAAAGAGACCCACTGGGCGGGGCATTGAAACTTGAGTTATCTGACTAAAATTATCTAGAGTAATTAACCACCACTACCTAATTCAACCACTTCTCTTTTTTAATTGCTTTTTTTTCGCTGACTAAAGAAACATCCCTATTTGTGGAATTGTGTCAGGGGAGAAAAAGCTCATCATCTGTCCATCTGTATGCCTTTTTATTCATGTAGTGGAAAGGACAAACAGAAGGCTTTCCTGTGCAGTAACTTAAAGGTATAGAAAGCAGTAGTGAGGGAGGAAAAAGTCATCACTGTCAGGTAATAGCTTACAATGTTCAATTATGTTTGGGGGACAGTGAAGAAAATACTTCAGCTTTTTTCTTAGACCCTTTTCTTCCTTCATGAATGAGTTGTTCTAAGAAGAACAGCTGGAGATTTTGCCTTCTGTGATGAATTTCATGTTATTTATTACCAAAAAAAACCAAATTGATTTGAAACAGAGGTGGTCGTAGTGGGATATACTTACATGGGTTTTGTGCTTTTAATTCTATATAGCAGCTTACAAACAAAAGTAAAATAACTTTGTCTGGGGTTTATTGTTTTGGTTTTTTTTTTTTTTTTTTTTGGAGAAGGAAACTGGATATTAAGCAAATACAGATTCTACCCTTTCATGTTAAAGCTTCACATTTTTCTCATGTAATGAAGGAAACTAGTATCTGTATTCATTAAAGGAGAAACCAATAGTTTACAGGTGGGTTTTTTCTTCTTTTTAAGTTTATTGAGTAGGCAAGAGAGCCCAAACTGCTTTCATTTTTGGCTGGTAGACCTATATGTGTCAACAAACGTGGAGTTAGAATCCAAAAGCTTCTGAGTCAGAGTAACTGCATGTAAGATCTTAACCTGCATAAAGCTGAAGTTATTCAGGCTGACTTTCCTACTGAGAAAGTCAATCGCTATTAGATCTATGTGCACCCAAAAAGTCCAAGGCAAGATACTTCCTAATTCTGTAGGAGTGACGTGTACCTCAGGAAATTGCAGTTAGACTCTAAAATTTGAGTGTCCATGACAAATGCAAAATCACAGCTATGCTTTTTCTAATGAGTGTTGAATCGGAAGTGTATTCTTAAGGTTTTTCCACTTCCAAGGATAGATATAATTTCAGGCAGCTGTTTCATGGGACATGTTTGCTCAGTCTGTTTCCCCAATATTGCTGTTCTGCTGTGGCACTTGCATTGATGAGGGTAATTTATCTGTCACCATCTCTGAAAAGTAGATCTGAACAAGATTAAATGACACATGAAGTTCTGCCAACCTGTAGCTTTTTGATGCAGCTTTTACAGTATAGGTGTCTATGCCAGGTCTGAATTACATTATCACTGTTGAGAGTGATGTCTCACCAAAACAGAAGCTTTTACCATAGATATCACTTAATTGTTATAGAAAATTTTGCGCTTTTATGCTTAGCCTCTGTATAAGCATACTAGAAGTTCATAACATGCCATGGTAGACCGGGGTCTGTCTCAGTGCTAGTCAAATGCCAGTAACCATGCTGCTCATTTTTAGTATACTTCAATGGTGAATATTCCATTGAAAAAATACTTGTTGAAATAATATTGTGAAGTACCAAGATCAATTCATGACACTTCACACAAATCATTTAATGATACTGAAATTTTGATCCAAACAGGAGGAATTGAGTAGCAGATACGTCAACCAAGAATAAAAAGGAAGTTTTTTCAATATGGAAAACCCAAATGAAAGGTCTTATCAACATAGACATCACAGTAGTGAATTCTTTTTCACAGAAGAGATAAAATAATAATTGTAGAAGTAATTTATCTTTGCAGTCTTGTATGTTGTTTAATGAAAATCAGTGGCATCTGGGTTAAATTAAATGGAATACATGAATGCATTAGCCAGATGAATAACATTGTTTCCTTAAACTGAAATCTCGACCTTTCAGAAAACTTCCGTTTGTCTAATTGAAAACTGAGTTAAATTACCAGGTAGGAGTAGTGTATTATACTAGAAAGAAGACTGAAAAGATAATGAAAAATAGCAGGAGTGGTTTGATTGTATTTAAAGTTAATTTCTTATTAATGTAAGATGTTCTGTACTCCAGATAATTTCTGACAGAATTCTAAAATCATGGGATGGATTGTTAGCCATAGAAAAAGAGCCCTGTTATTTGACGTAAAGCAATGTGAAATCCTCTAAGCATCTATACTGTAAAATCAATTTCCCTGACAATAGGCTAACGTATGGTTTCACAATCCAGTTGGGCAAAATTAACGACATCATTTTCATAGTCTTGCGTTCCTTCATCTGTTCTTTGTTGGCTTTAATGCTGTGATACTCATTCAGCTGAGTCCCCTCTCTAGAAAGGTAAATGTGCATTGGGATTTTCGTGTTGTTTATTTTTGAAATATTAACAGTTTTTCTCTTAAAGTGAGTGAGTGACCTTGCTGTGAAAACCAAACGAATCCCAGAAGTAGGAATAGACAGTAGGATGAATAGATTAATATTGGAAATGGAAGCAGAAGTTCGCTTTGTGGCAGTGTAATACTGCCAGTCCAATTCAGGTTGTATTGTTAAAAAGCATATTCTAAAATTCCTCATCTAAAATTATGATAGCAGTAGCAAACAGCATGTTGTGACAACTGAGCTCTGTGTTAATGCACTATAACCTTGGTAGGAAACTAAGGTGAAATAATTTATAAGTATTTTAAAATTACCTGTGTATCTCAGTAAAATAAAATAAGATTCTAAAATTTGGAGGTTAGTGGCTGAAATACAGATCACAGCTACACTATGTCTAATGACCCTTGAATCAGAAATTTATTCTTAAGATTTTCCAGTTTAGTGTTGTCAGTTTTATGCATAATCTTGTTCCACATAATTCTGTGGTAACCTAAATTTTGTTAATCCTTTTCTCTGGTTCTCTTGTGATAATGTTGAAGAGGAATTAAAGTTATAAATAATCAGATCTTCCATTATACTGATTTTCTTCCCCTTACTTTCAAGGCACAAATCTTGCTGTGTACCATTGGTCTTGTTTTGATTTTAGCACTGGAATGCTACATGAAGTGTCAGGCAGCATTGACATTGTATTAACTGTCTGCCAGCAGCTAACGTGCAGTCTTTCTGCTTGAGGTACATCCACAATACTGTGCTCTTTTTTGTTTACATGATTCAGAAAAAAATTAAAATTTAAATCTGGTAAGTTGCAAAGCATTGTGGTTTCGAATTGAATTTGCCAGAGTATTTTCTTAGTATATTGGTTAACTACACACAGCGTGGTTGATCTGAAGCCAGTAAATAGGTTAGTAAATGAAACCTGCATTCTGAACATATGCTGTAGTTCTGTCATACCCCATGTTTTACTTTTGTTCTGCTATGTAATTCTCCTTTCATGGCTTCTGCTTTTTTATTCTCTTTTCTTTATTGTTTCTAACAGAATAGCACTTACAAGACATGATAGTTCTGAAATAACATAACCAGAATTTCCATTTCATGGGATTTATCTGGGTTAGGATAAAAATGAAGTTCGAAAGTAAAATACTTTATAAAATATTTGAGTCCTTGGTGATAGAACCTCAGAATCTCAAATAAAGAAATGGGGTTCTGTTTATGTACCCAACCCCTCAAAAAGGTCTGTTAGTTATGCAATGTGTACATCACATCTGTCTCCATGTTATTGCTATTATGTAGAGACTTTATGAAGCATTTCATATTGTTGAATTAGGTGATAAGAAATCTGACTTGAAAATATTTGTCTTTTGATCAGTTGCGGCCAAAATCCTTCTGTTGAGATTCTGAACTATGACATCATGGCAAGATTTCGCAGAAGAACATGCATCATTTTGTTGCTTTTTATTTTGTTTATTTGCTCCATAATGATGGCTTTGAAGACTCTGAGACCTGACAGAGCTGGCTTTGGGGATCCATTTGGACTTGGTTTGTTGCCGGAGCTTCAACAACGGACAGTGCTCTTAGACAGTAAACAGAATTCCCTAAATAAGGCTCAAGGAGATACTGTAACTCGTGTCAGTAATTTGCATAGTATTACTGTCAATACTATGAAAGCATCTATGTCCCCAGTAAAAAAGCTGGAAGAAGAGCTGTCTTCTCCTAATTATAACTTTCACATATTCTACTATACTTGGTATGGGAATCCACAGTTTGATGGTAAATATATTCACTGGAACCATCCGTTGTTGCCCCATTGGGATCCCAAAATTGCAAACAATTATCCAAAGGGAAGGCATAATCCTCCTGAGGACATTGGTGCCAACTTTTATCCAGAACTTGGATCTTACAGTTCCAAAGACCCTACTGTCATAGAAGCCCACATGAAACAAATGCGTTCAGCTTCAACTGGTAATGAATGTTAATGTTTCAGCATGTTGTTCATTTATTCAGCCTTACATATGTGAATGAGCACAACTGAGCTATTCTATTTTTCTGTGTTATTCAGGAAATGTTTGAAACTTGTAAATGTCTCTATATCTCTGAGTTTTAACCCCCAACTGAAACCTACATCTTCAAAGCTGTGTCTGATGAGTGTAACAGCATAGAAACTATGCTGTGTAATCCCGTAGGTACATGTTTTTCATGACTTACTGCTAAACACTGATAACATATATGGAAAAATACAGAAACCTTCACTAGAATATGTTATGTATTTTATTTTTGGAGACGAATACTTCAGTTTAAAGAGCAAGTTTCAGTAAATCATGTTAACATGGTTAAGGAGCGGTCTGTTCAAATATGAATTTCTTTCTCTGAATGCTGTTGTGCAATAACAATTATGTATTAATTCATTACTGTGCAAAAGTATCTTTCAATACAAGTTGATGTTCCCTTTTTCTAAATAAGATGATCTGTATACATAAGAATATTCAGTATAATTTTGGTGCCTTTCCTTGTTGGGCTTTGGTCCATTGCCCTTTTTATGTTAATCTTTAGAATAAGCAGTCATATAGGCTAATATTAAACTCTGAACAGCTTCTGTAAATGTAGTTATAGCAACATGACCAGAGCTCATAATATTAGTGACACTGCTAATCACCTTGTATTGAATTTCCTTCATTCACCTAATCATTAAGGTTTAATATAATTGCTGTATTATGATTAGTGGTGTTTACTTGTGTAGTGTTTACTCCTTGATTGTTTTTATCTTGTGGGTTTTAACCTAACCTTTATTTTGTACAAGGGGTTTTACAAACAGAGAAAATTTCTCACCCTCTTCAGTGATACAACACCATCAACAGGATTAACAAGATTGTTGCAGAGAAATCTCAGATACAGATTGCCGATAAGCACCGTTTTAGTCTTACCTAAAGCAAAGTAATGCATGATAGTGTGATGAAGGCAAGGGGAACACTTACAGCTTTAAAAGAGCCTGTGATGTTTCTCATCCTGTTAATACAGATGTCTAAGAAAGCTGAACTGGTGGTGGAAAAGACACAATTGCTAGGAAAAATGCTTTGCATAATCACTTTTCTTAGTAACTTCAGTTAGTTTTCCATTTAAAACTCAGCAATATGAATGAGTAGTTCAGGCTTCCTGTGACACTCTGTAACATTACTGGTATTTATAAAGAGTCACTTCTTTCCTGCTGTTGTTCTGATTTATGGATTTATGTACAATTTAATTTGTTCTCTTCCATCTAGATTTGACCAACATAAATCATCAACTTTTTTCCCTTAAGTCATTACTTCAAGTACCTATTTTTTTAAGAATTATACTTTATTCATCTTTTATGTACTGTGTGGCTGACTATTTATCATTTCTTCTTTTTCTCTCTTAGCCAGTGTTTCATCCATGACTGCATTTTACATTCTGTGAAATAATATTTTTTTTCTAGCCATTTTTGAGGCTTTATGAAGGATCTTATGAAAAAAGAAAAATGTAAGTGATTTCAGCCAATATTGTCTAATGATGGAAAGCATATAAGAGATTGGAGCAACAGGAGTCTTATGCAATTATTCCTTGTATTCTTCTTATATTTTACAATTGTTATGTATTAATTTCCTAGTACTTTACAGGTTAGTACAGTAGATTTTATTATTGAGATTGCTTGGGGAAATGTATTTTTTTACACCAACCTGTTTTTGTGGTAGTCCACTTTTGTCTTTAATGACTATTCTGGTCATAACATTTATGACACTGTTTTTAGTGTCAAGTCTGTCTTTTTCTTTTTTTTTTTTTGTTAGACTCTTGAAGTTGTACATAACTGTTTTTTAACCACAGGAAAGAAAATGTTACGTAGTCTTTCTCAGGAAAAGGCCAATGCAAATGTGAATTTAGGTTGCTTGGTCAACAATTCTGTCTCCTGAACTTTTACATATTTCCTGAAAGTGTAAAAGAGGGTCTTGTCAGATGTATTCGAGATACCTAGATTTGTTGCTGCTGTTCTGCTTGTCCTTTATACCTTATTCATTTACATTTAGTCCTTTTCTTTTGTGTGAAATAAAAGATAATCTGATAAAATGCAGTAAAATATTGCATTTTTCTTTCCTTGAGCAGACTGTCTCTAGTGATAATCTGTTATTTATGATTTTCTTTTTGATAAAATGTGGAGAGAATGTGCCTAAGGGTAGTTGAACTCCCTTCTCTCTGTAGTGAGCTTAAATTTCTGGTTTGGATATTAGAAGGTGATTATGTATTCACTGTATTTATGGTTTCTTTTTCCTAATTTTGGAATTGTTTGTTGGAAATTGTTAGTCAGAAATGTAATAATGTTAGTAAAGTAGATGGAATTTAGAATATATACTTCTTTATCTCAGAGACCTTATTTATGTACTTAAATTACCTACTTAAAAAGAAACACAAGGACTTATTCTTCCATATGTTTTAAATAGCACTGTTAGGAAAGTATTTCAACATCAGTATTTCATGTATTTCTTTCGGGTTCAGCTTCTTTTTGGTACTTTTTCCAGTTGTGCATCTAAAAGATGTAATTTGTTTCTCTGACAGCATTTTATTTTAGAAGGAAAGGGTTTAGCCTTTCTGAAGAGATATGTGTTCTTTTGCTTTTTTGGAGACCATCAGAAAAATTTACAATATGAAGACATGGTATTTGTTATCTTTTTTTTCCACAGGACTAGTACCATCCTTAAATTATTGAGAGTTACTCAAGCATTTCTCAAGATAATAAATTTAAAAACTAATTTCACATGCTTGGATGGGTGGATTACACCATAGGAACTGTGCCATCAAGAAAGAAGGTTGTGGGATTGCAGTCACCGCTTTTAGTATTAAGTGGTTGTTTTGTAGTAGAGCCAGAGGTACAGTGAAGAAGTATGGTGGGGAGTAAAATTTCATAAGATAAGAATCTGTTTCATCACATGCATAGTCCTCATCTCTTGAGTGTTCTATAGAATAACGCATGTATCTTGATATTCTCTGGCTGTATTATGGCATAGCTATAATAATGCCTTAATGGGGAATACTCTTTTCCTCTTGTACACCTTACAGGTTGCTGAAGGGTGGGAGGGAACAGCTCTAGAGTGCTAGGCTTAGGACATAGAGCAGAGATCTGTTCCCTTGACAAGTGATGTAACCACTGTTTGTTTTGTAGTCCTTTAAACAAAGAGAAATTAAAATCCACTCTGAGAATACTGAGTTTGTAACTGATTAAAAAGTAATTTCAGATTCTGATTTATATTATGTAGATTTCACATCAATAATTGTAACTCATGACAATGTTACAGTATACATGTTAAACATGGTTTAAATATTTTAATATTTTAAATAATAAATATTTAAATATGGTTTAAAACTCAAATTTTGTATTTTCAGGTGTAATAGTGCTTTCATGGTACCCACCAGGTATGGCTGATGAAAATGGAGAACCAACTGATGATTTGGTACCAGTTGTTCTGGACTATGCACACAAATATAATCTAAAGGTAAAGTATTTCTAGATGCATAACATAGGACCAATTAGGAAAGTAAGCCTTGCTATTGTGCTGTACTTCTTTTTGATTATGAAAGCCTTTGAATTGCACTGAACTTTGGTAGGACCTGAGCAATATTCCCATATATGTAGAAAAAATATTGTAATCTGCTGTAGCTTCCAGACTCTAAGGCATAGTGTTGTGCATGTTTGGTTTTTTTAAATTTCTTTTCAGGAAACAATTTTTAAAATAAGACATTATGTTGTTTTCCAGTGAGTCTCGGGAGTTGAGGGAGCTATTACATGTTCCAAAATAACGTGAAATACAGTGAGCTCTAAACTGACGACCTTTGAGAAAGAAGAAGGATATTTTTCATTATTTCATAACTTGCTAGCACCTGATCATAGAGGTCAGGAGTGAGCATCTATGAGTAATAAAGACATATTTAGAATATCTAGTTTGAATGAATGTCTTTATTCCAGAAGGTACCAGGAACACTTGCCTTGGACTGTTAAGGCCAGAGACATGCCACTCAGACTTTAGGGTTACTCCAGGGCATGACAGGATAGAAAGGCTAAGTTACTGACTTCTTAAAATAGGTGAAATATCAAGTCAATTAAAGATTACATGAATTAATCAGTATAATCTTAAATTGTGAATTGGTTTTGTTTATTTTTAGAACAAAACCTGTATTTTTCTTTTGTGATAATGAAAATGGGCATTTAATTTTAATCTCTCCAAGTAATAAATTTGAGTTTTTAAGTGGTTGCGTATGTTTCATCTCTGGAGTGTGCTGTCTGTACTGTGTACTGAAAGCACAGCCTGTTCATCTGCTCGGGTTTTAGTTGACTGTGCAAGTTGCAGATTCTCAAGAGAAATTTCTTGTCACTGGGGGTAACTGTAGATTCCTTAGCAAGCAGGAGGAAAATAGGATTATTAAATTGGCTACAGAAGTGATTTTGAAACTGTTAAAAATACTGAGTAGTTTGCATTATATGACATAGGTTGCACTATGTAGTAATAAATTATTAAAAAGATAGAAAAAGGTATTATCCTTGCCCAAAAATTTCAGATCATCTAATGGACTTTGCTCTCACCTAAAAGAACTTGTTAACGTTCAAGTCTCAAATGAGTCAAGGCCAAATAAAATAAGCTACCAAGGAAAATGCAATAGTGTGTAATAGTATGATAATGATGGGAATATGGATGATGCTGCTGTTACCACTTGTAAGAATTACTGGAATACAGATATTCAGTATAGATATTGCAGGAAATGCTACCTTCACTGTAATGTTTTTATGCATTCTTGCACAAGTAAGTTATTATGGTAAGTGTTAGGCATCTCAGTAGACCAAAGCCAATATACAAAATATGTTTCTATTATGTCTGCTAAATAGAAGTCTGGGAGAAGATACGCGTTTTTGATTTGCCTGGTTTTGGTAGTTGGAAATGAAAGATGAAATTACAGTGCTCTTCAACCTCTACTGTCAGTCTTAGTGATTTAATATAACACTATTTTTCTATAGTTTCTGCTTAATAGAGAGAGAGATTGGCTCTGCAATGGAAATTTTCTACTGTTGCAGAGTTGTCAAAGACTTTATTAAATGCATTCTGCTCTAAAATTGCTTCTGAAAAACTTGTTGCTTTGATTAATATAATGTACTCTTCCATGATTGTATATCTGAAAACGAATTCATTTTTATATTGGAATTCACGTGTGTTGGTTAATCAATTCCATAAGCTGCAAGCTTGACATTCAGAGCAGTAGCAGTACATTATATTAGATTTAGTTCCAAGACCTTACTGCTGTTGATAAATCTATAAAATTTTAAATTAAAGTTTTCGTATCCCATATCTTAAAATCTATTTTGACTGAAAACTGTCCTTGGAGCATTATGTTTGGCAGATTTAATACACTGTTTAAAAATTAAATATGAAAATATTTCTTTAGTTTACCAGTTCTTTGACATTCAAATAGATCATATTTTATTTTAAGTTTTAGTTTTTGTAGCTTTTTAAGTTTTCTGAAGCATGATTACCACTTGCTGTAGCCTAGGGAAAACAAAAGCAGTGTTCTGTTTTAATGTAAAAAAGATAAGTATTTAATACCAAACTTCCCAGGATCTGAAGCTTTCAATCTCGGTAGTGCAGGAGTTGTATTAGGGTTGGATTATTCTCAGTATAGACTGATAAAATGTTTGGTCTATAAAGAACTATTTTTTGTGAGTAATACTTGCTTCATGTAATACACAGTGCCCATGTGTTTAATAGTGTTTTACATTTTCGTCTTTCAGGTCACTTTTCATATTGAGCCTTACAAAGACAGAGATGATCGCAGCATGTACCACAATGTCAAGTACATCATTGACAAGTGAGTTGTTTAAGAATGGTTTCCTTTGGGGTTTCTTAGATGCTGATTTAGGGGACTTCTGTATATGATCTAAAGTTTGTAAGAATGTATAAGAATGTCCACTGAGAATGAAGAGAACTGAAAGGAAATTTGTTCATATTTCAGTAGTGCAAAAATCAGTCTGTTTTTTAAATACCGAAGTGTGAATTTTATGTAGATTCTCAAATGTAAATTGCTTTCAACATTCATTAATATCACAAGTTATACTTTAGATTAAAGCAGATCCTTCAGATTAGCTATGTCATATACAAATAAAATAAAATATCCATTTTGATAGTGACAGACTAGCAGGTAGAGCCTTATTGTGTTGACCTCTAATGATTTTAATTTATCTTGACAAATTCTGTACAGCTGCTAGTTGTTTTGCTTATCAGTGCTGCTTAGACTGTCTTATTTCATACTGAATTAGAGAATTGCCCTTCAGAGGAAACTAATAACTGTAGCACAGTTTGTCACTAAGTTATTGTCACAGTTTAACCCCAGCCAGCAACTAGGTACCACCAGATGCTGCTTACTTCCCCTCTCACCCTCCAGCACCGGGGGAATGAATCAGAAAGAAAAGATAGACTTTGTGGGTTGAGAAAAGAACAGTTTAATGATTGAAACAAAATAGTATTAAAATAATTTTGCCAGTAGTATTATTAAGAATGTTTATGGAAAGCAGAAGGAGAGAGTGTAACAGAACCCAAGACAAATTGCTCACCACCTACAGAGGAGTACCCAGCCCAGTCCTGAGCAATGTTCAGCCCCCTTCCAGGTAGTTCCCTCATTTTTTATATGGGTATGACATTCTGAAGTGTGGAATATCTCTTTGGCCAGTTCAGGTCAGCTGTCCTGGCCTTGCTTCCTCACAGCTTTTTGTGCAACTCCTCACTGGCAGATCTTGAGACACTGAAAAGTCCTTGACTTAGGGTAAGCCCTGCTTAGCAGCAGGCAAAACATCAGTGTGTTATTAATGTTATTGTCATGCGTAATCAAAAAAACCACAGCACTGTACCATAGCTACTAACTTTAACTCTGTCCCTGCCACAGCCAGGACAGTTACTAATTTGTAGTAATTTAAAAGTTCTTTGAAGAATTATTGTTTGACACTTTGGCAAACACTGGACTGAAAGGGGATATCAATTCCTGTGTTTCAAAGTCCATGCCCTGTCTCTTTAAATTAGTTTTTAGGAAAAGTCATCAGCTCAGATTGTACAAAAGTATTTTCCAAATGGCAGATTTTGTCTTAACGATGCTTGTTTGCTTTATAGATACGGAAGCCATCCAGCCTTTTACAGGCATAAGACCAGCACAGGCAGACTTCTTCCCTTGTTTTATGTTTATGACTCTTACGTAACAATTCCTGAAATATGGGCAAATCTGTTAACTGTTTCTGGATCCCAGAGTATTCGAAATACTCCGTATGATGCATTATTCATTGCACTTCTTGTAGAAGAAAGACATAAGCATGACATTCACAGAAGCGGTTTTGATGGAATGTACACGTACTTTGCCACCAATGGCTTCTCCTTTGGCTCATCGCATCATAACTGGGCAAGTTTAAAAGCCTTTTGTGATAGTAACAACTTAATGTTTATTCCAAGTGTGGGGCCAGGTTATATTGATACCAGTATCCGACCATGGAACAACCACAACACCCGGAATCGTGTCAATGGGAAGTACTATGAAACTGCCTTCAGTGCAGCCCTTCTGGTGCGACCAGAAATTATTTCCATTACGTCTTTTAATGAATGGCATGAGGGAACTCAGATTGAAAAAGCTGTCCCCAAACGGACTGGACAGGTGGTTTACCTTGATTATAAACCCCATAAACCAAATGTTTACCTAGAGCTTACTCAGAAGTGGTCTGAGAAGTACAGAAAAGAACAAGAACAGTGGCTTATGTGAGCTGTCCCTGCTGCAGTTGTTTCCTAATGCATTGACTATATTGGGAAAGAAATTGAGAGCTGAAGAATTTGTTCTTAAATGTCTTTATCATTTGAATGTATATGCACTACTACTGAATTTTAATTTTGAAAAGTAAAAGGATTATGAGAATATTGGCAATTCGGTCTTACTGGATATTTTAGTTCAAAAATATTCAGGGAAATTTGTTTGTTGTTCAGTTTTGTTTTGGTTTTTTTTGAACTTCGTATCTTGCATGCTAAGCTTCCAGAACATCTGCATGGGATAACTCTACATGACCAAAGTATAGCAAAAAATTGGCACAGTTCCTTACTTCCTTTATTCCTGTAGTTGGGTTTCTAATCAAATTGATGCTGTAATCTAAATTTTCGTCGTCATAGCTTCTTGCAGGATGCATGTCTGTAATGTGTGGAATAATCTACATTTGCGCTTTTTAATGCCTTGCACACTGAGATATTGACATGTGATTAGCTTGTGGTTAAAGCACTGAAGAGGTATGTGTGATGCAACACCACTGGGTTTTGTTTTAAAAAAAAAAGCATTTGAAAGAAAGTTTCAAAGAACTGCTGAAAGATTTCTAGTTTACTTACTTTTTTCTGTTTGGTACATGGTGTAGACTTTTACAGGTTACTAGATACCGACCAGGAACAATTTTTTTTCTATTACTTTGAATTTTAAAAAAAAAAAAGTTTTAATTAGAGTGGAAAATATTTTTGAGGGGAAAAAACCCTAAAGATGCAAAAATCTATTACAACTTCCATTGCTGCTTATTTTCTGCTAATTGACTGCAGACACAGGTCTAGCGTGGATTTTTAAATGTTTAAAGTTTTTTAAACCCAGGCTCTTTCTAGTCCTACAATAACTGTAATTGTAGGAAATACTTTTTTTGTTTCTGATTTAGGAGCAACCTGGTTTGGTAGCAACAAGGGCAACTACCCATTTGTATAATTTGAAATCTGAGATTTCTCTTTTTCATCTAGTCCATTTAGTTGTTCCAGGATTCAGAATTGTAGATACTAAAATCTGTTATTCAGATAAGCGTCCTATCAGTGGTGCCTATAAGACCTGTTCTGTGGCTGGAAATGAGTATTTTCAGTCCCAAGAATCTCACCTGTCACATGTGATTTTTAACTGGTGTTTTTTATGAGGTTTGAAAGATTCAAGTCATGCAGACATACCTCCTCAGCAATACTTTCTTTGGGATTTTCATAGAATTTCATAACAAAGCCCTAAACTTTGGAGTAGTAAAAATTGCAGTGTTTTGTTTATTTGTATCAAGTGTTTAATCCTAGAAAAGTGAATTCTTTCTTACTTGTTTATTTTTCTAATAAGGTGCTGATCCTGTGTTTTAGTTCATATGCTGAAACTGTTGTGACCACTAGTAACAATTAGAATTCCATTGATTTCAGCAGAACCCATGAAAATTTCACTCTTCACTCAGATCTCACTGTAATCTGTCCATTAAATGATAAAATGAATGTGAGGACTTCTGTTAAACCAAACCCCAGTATGCTTTTTCCAGAAAACTTTGTCATTCCGAATAAATATAAACCAGTTATCGCTGTAATTTTGTAGAGTCTTTCTGGGATGAAAAAGGTTTGTTTGTATATCTTACTTATTTACAGTTTAGTTTTCTTGTCCTTTCTCTGCAGTTGTTTGAGCAATGAGGTGTCATCTAATGCCCTCAGCTGCTTGAAAAAATACAGAAATTGGATTGCAGATATATAATCTGGTATGTTGAAGTGTGCATCTCCAGAGTTACTGGAGTCTTACTAATTTCTCTTCTTTTTTTGCATTTTTCTTCTACATTACTGCAAGGTATGAAATGCCTCTGTAAGAAGTGTTTACTAATGCTTATATTGTTTTGCTTATACTCAGGTGGATAAACTGACACAGATACAGGTATGACCACAGTCAAAAAATAGTGTCTAAGACATAAGAAGCACTTTAGTTAGACTTTAACCACTTCCAAGTTAACTGCTTCCTTTTTTTAAGGAATCTGATATTACTTATATTACTATAAATCCGTTAAATAGCTGTACATAACTTGTTTTTATAATTTGTTGTATGCTTATGCTTTTACAGCCCAGAGTCTATATATTTATTTTAACTGTGAGGGAACAATTAAATGTTTTGCAGATGTTATTAAAAAATCTTCTGAAATCAAACCTTTTGAAAGGACAAGTCCATTTTCCCTTTGCTTAAACCTTTGTCGTCCACTGGTCTTTTCTCGCTGTAGTTATCTGAGCACTTTACTGGTCTTGACAACTTTGCACTCACCTTTGAACCCTTATTTTCTCCTAGTGGTAGTTCATTTTCTTTGTGACTATGAAAGTCACTCCATTGTTGCTGTGTATAGAAACATTTGAAATTTGTTGTAGGGTATTGTACAGCTGAGGTGATCTATCTTGTTTAAAATAGAATTTATGGTAACAATGTAATGGATCTTCATTACTCTGAAAGACTTTTGTAATTGCTGTAAAGGTATCATTTAGCCCTTACCATGAAGTGGTTTGGGCCATGGCACACTGATGTCTAATGGGACCTTTAGAAGAATTTACAGAATTTCGGTAGAAAAGAATGAAAATTAAGTGCCTAGAAATTCATCATCCCCGAACACTTACTGTGTATTTATGTGCTTGACATATTTTAAAACATAAATATGCAGCCTCACATAATGTTTCAGAGTTAAGAATTTAATTTAGTGATCCTAAGGAAAGCTGATGGAATAGCAGCTGCTACTAGAACTACCCCACGTGCCTGACTGGTACTTTCTCTGTACTTAAAGCAAATCAGTGTGCTGCTTCTTGTTACAGGGGGTGGAGAGTTGTGCTTGTGGGCTGTTGCTGCAGTTGTGATACATATGTGAAATTTGAGTAAAAATAGATCTCTGGGAAAGGATTTGTACAAATGCAAAGGAATGAGATTGTTACAAGGGCACAGTTACTGGGGCAAGGGAGGAGAAAAGTAAATGTATTTAAGAAGGTAGTTGCTCCAAGCTTTAAGATTACAGTAGGGGAAAAAAAAAGGGGACTCCAGCATGTAACCAAAATTGAAAGGCAAGGAACTTTTGTGATGATTTTGAGATTGGAAATAGATTTAAGGAATATCCAGATCCTATTTCTCTTTGGTGTCACACCACTTTTACTTCTTGGCCAACTGAAAAAATACTTTAATGATTGTTTTTAATATTTTTGCACTGATTAAATGCATTTGACTCATCTTGTTATGTTATTTCATAGTATTTAGAATTATATAGAAAGTTTTAAAGGAGATCATGCCATGATATGCCTCTGCAAATACAGAAACACCTGAAGTAATCAATCACTACTACTGACTGAATATCCCCAGGGGCTCAATGGATTCTAGACAAGTAGCAAGACTTTGTGGTAAAAGAGAACATATTTTTAAAAGAAAATCTATAAGTTCATTTCTGCTTCTGTCAGTTATGATCACATAAATTGTTTTAGTTCTGTGAGCTGTCTCAGAACTAAAGCTTAATGCATCAACTCTGAAATAAGAATATGTATTAAATCTTGTATAGTAGTGCATGTTTCTTATATCTATAATCTTGTACTGAATTTTTTGAGAAAACATGCTGATGCTGTTACTGTTTTAGTAGCAAGCTGTAGATTATTGTGAATATAGTTTCTGTACTGATGTTCATCGTATTTGTCTAGTGCATTTCTTTTGAAGTGCCAATGGTTTGTCTCTTAAGAGGTTGTTGAAGCAGAAGGTTCTTCAGTGAAAACATTTTTATTTTAAAACTTGATATGTATATGCTCTGCATAGTATGAATTAACAAATTTCACACATGGTTCTCGTATTCAGTTGAAAACATTTCACAGGAGTATTTTCAGCACTATGTTGCCAGTAAATGTATCTCTGGGCCCATGGACTTAAAGGACTTACTGTGGTTTAGGGCACTTTTTTTTCTGAATCTTATGAATGTAAAAAGAGGAAATAAAGTGTTTATAAACAAATTATTTGCCACTTAATATAAGATGAAAATCTTTCTCCCAGGCCTACAAGTACTTGTCTTCATCTTTCTGCTGGGTTAAGAATGTGTCAATGTTTCTTTTTTTTTGTCTTTTACTTTTGACCAGCATGTTAAGTGTTCTGTAAATTTCTAAAGTGACTGTATTTCTAAGATTTCATAGTTGGAAAATTCAGTAAAGAGAATCTACAAGATTAGTGGCACAGCAGAAAAGCCTGATGTGAATTTGATATTGTATAAGTGAATTTGTTGTGAATGGATAGTGTATCTTTGATATGCATTGAACACAAATAAAAAATACATTTCTTTTAATACCCTACATGGCAGTGACAGAGATGAATTTGCTTAAACAAAAATAAAAAAATGTATGCGTGTCTATTTAGATATGTGCATATACCTGAAGTCATTATTTTTAAAGTACTCTATCATTGTAATAAAATTACAAACTGGATTCTGCAACTTTTAAGGAGGCAGTGGTTTTAATTTATTATATTTACAGAAGAACTTTTTGCTTATGATTGCTTTCATGATCAATAAATATATGCACAAAAATTGTGGTTTTTAAAGGAGTATGTGATAGTGAGGTCTTTTAATAATATGAGTTTTGAAAGTTAATTTTTACTTTTCTATTACTATGTGTGTGTAGAATCTAATTAGACTGAAAACAGCAGGCTTATCACAATTTTTATTTAAATAGACAATACTCCTGAAATTTTTAGGCCTAACATTATTACATCTTATTAGGCTGCTGAGTTCACTCCTAGTGTTGCAAGTGTGTGTTGAGTCCTGAGGTACAAGGGTAGGTTGGCAAAGTAAACCTGAAGTTTGCAGTTCATACTGAGGTTTAGGAGGGATATGCACACAAATAATTAGCCTTGCCAGGAGAATGGTTTACAACTGATTACTACAAAATGGTGAATGGGTATTTGTTGCATCCTGATAGTATCTTGTGCTGTTTACATATAAAAAGTCTGGAAGTTAAACGTTGCCATTTTATTTTTAACAGTAATGTGAAATTACCTCCTTGGTGTTTGAAAAATGTGTTGTGTTGTTCCAGCAAACTAACTACACTGGTATGAAAGAAATTAAAGCTAGTTCACACTCAGTACTGTGCATTTCTGTACAGGAGTCAAAAATATTTTAAAATGTATAATCCTTTCATATTTCTTCTAGTGTATCACATTGTAAGTGACACTCTCCTATAGTTAAAATATTTTGCTACACAGTGCAAAAATTTCCTGAAAATTGCCTGTGTCAGGAAATGCAAAAGGTAATCAACACAGAGTCCGTTTGAAACTTGAACTTACTTACATACCTGTAATGATGACTTTACTAGGAGACTTCTGAGAAGCTTCTGCATTTTAGATAAAATATCTTCCAGGGTATTTCATGTCACTTTATGTGAATTTAGTAGAAAGAAGAATGAGATAACAATGAAAAAGTATTTGTTGCTTCTTGTTTATCTATCTGATCAATTTCTGTACAGTAAATAGGATGTATATTCTATATATTATTTATGTAAATGATAAATAAGAAAGACATTTATATTTGTTTACTTCAGCTGGGCAGTGTAGATTGAAGAAACAGTGATACAGCAAAAAGTGCCTATAGCTTTCATTTTTAAACTTCAGTTTAGTTACGTTTTTAAACAACATAAGTGAACTATGAAAATAATGGAATATTCAGAAGGTTACTGCGATAAAAATTTTAGAAATTAATTCACTGACCCAATTTAGTGATAGATTAGGAGTAAAAGTATCTTGTAACTATCATAATTGTTTCAGTGTTTTTCAAATAGAAAGGTACAGTCTGTTAAACTGGAGTCAAGAAAGAAGTAACAGGTTATTGTGCAGTGTGATGATCTTGCAGAGAGTGATGTGAATTCTTTTTTGTATATTCTATTATTGCTACTATTCAAAGCTGACATAGCGGGTTCAGAACTGAGAAAGTTTTTAATTAATTTTGATCGTAGAATAGATGTATGCAAATATATGCTCACACAATTTTTTCCTCATTTCTTTGTGAAAAATGCAATTGCCTTTGTATGGATAGAAAAAAATCTAGTGCAGTTTGATTAAAAGTGATTCCCATATCTGTGCTTGTCATTGTTCATGGAATGATCCAGAGTGGCTCACTTCCTGACCCTAGCAGTTAAGTAGTGGATAGTCAGAAGTAATCAGAGTATTCAAGTTCATTTCCTATCATCTTTTAGATAAAAGTATGGGTAAACATCTACTGAACTTTTCAAAATCGAGGAATTTTATAAATGGTTAAATGAAGCTTTACAATATAGATTATAATATAGCAAAAGTATATACTAGCTGACTAAAATCCATGTTGGAGAAATATGTTTTATTAGATAATGTTGATGCCTGCTATTGCACTCAGAGCTGATTTACCACTTTTAGAAAACAAGTTTTGTTTTTAAATTGGGTCTCTTTTCTACTTAAAGTATTTAAGACATTTTTATTTAGTTAGAATAGATGTTTTAAAAAACCTTGAAGAGCTATATTGCTAGCTCTCCATAGAACCAACACAATGACAGGTGGTTTGTTGTGTTTTTAGGGGGGTTGGGTCTTTTTTTTTTAATATGTTGAAGTGAGTGCTATGTATCTGACAGCAGGACCTTGTCTTCAGAGTTGGTTTTATAACTTGAAGTCATTGCTATGGAAACACAGCACGATCTCTCAAGACTAATTTCTCAAACTGCAGTGTGATTCAACAAATAGAGAACCAGCTATAACTTCAGTTGCTTTTTAGAATACTAGTGGAAAATTTAGGCTGTTGGTTTATTGTGATTTTAATGGAAGTTTCTTGGAAAATCTAATATACTATGGTAGAAAATACTTTTATCATAAAGCTAAGTTTGGTTGCTCATTAAGTTCAGATAGTTAAAGTTTGACAAGTATGATTTTAAATATGCTATATGTATTTCAATAATACAATATGTCATAATATCATTGTAAGTAATCAATTTAATAATGGTGAATACTTATTTTTAAAGGGTATACGCTGTGGGTCTAAAGAAGCCATTAACCTCAGAAAGCAATGTTAATCAATGAGAAACAATGCTAAGATTTTTCAGAGGAGAAAGAAGTAGCTTGTCTTATTTTGTCTCATATACATGATTCTTGATGAGTACACAAATTTTATTCCAGGTGAGTAAAGAACATGCTTTGAAAAAATAAAATTGTTAAAACACAAACAGTATTAGCATTAGTTGTACCCTTAGCATACCAAAAGTACATATGCTTTGCTATTTAGGTCCAACCTTTGGCTGTCCATCTTCCTGATCTACTAACACTTGGAATTTGTTGCATATATTGGTACATTTTATTTTTAATTAAAACAGTAGAGAACAAGCATGAAGAAAAATTTTAAAATTCCATTGCAGTAACTTGACATTGGAAAACGTAAGTTGTGTAGAAGGGAGGAAAGTAGTTAAGAGATGTCAAAATTATAAATGTCTGGAGGCTTTATGCAGGCAGTATAACTGCATTGAGATTATTACACCAATCAAAAGATTTTTAAGAGTGCTGGAAGAAATTCTTGTAGTTAAAAACAGAATGAAGAAAATTGCTAGAAAGAAAAGAGATCTTTTAAATGCAGATTCTGTCCAAATGATCAAACCAGAAAAGAGCTAAGTTCTGACATTAACTCTGAAGACAGGCTAAAAAAAATCTTCTACCAAACTTGAAGGAACAACTTCCTAAACCTAAAATAAAATAATAATAATTAAACTTCACCACCCACTCCCCCTGAGGTAAATAGAGCAAACCATGGTAGGCAATACATAGTACAGTATTAAGGAAAAAATAAACAATTTCTAAGATCTAAGTACTAGAGTCTTCATTAATGCATATTTCTAAAACATACCACAAACAAGAAAGCTGGTATTGTGGTAGTAGTGCTGGCAGATAGAAGAACAGCAAAAAGATCTTTCAAAGATCCTTTGGATCTTTAATAAGGCTGTTGTAGAGAAGTTTGAAGTGTTTTATATCTATGTTTATTACAGAAGAGGTTAGAGTTTTCCATGCTGGATCTAGTATTGGTAATTAGCCAAGGAATATCCTAAGCTGAAATTCAGACAAGTGATATTTTGACTGGATCAATAAAATAAACAGAAGTAAATCACCCAGTCTCAATAGTACTCATTCAGGGGTTTTCAAAGAACTCAAGTTTGAAATTCTTAACAACGTGAGTACTTCATTGTTTAAGTTAAGGGAAGACACGTGAAGGAAAGGGGACAAATGTTGTATCAATATTAAAAAGACTTCTAGGAGGGATGCTTTGAACTGTGAAGTCTGAAATCCATCCTTGATTTTAAAAAAAATAGTAAGAATAGACAGGTAAAATATATGTATTGAGCAATATCAATGTGGATTTTCCAAAGCAAAGTCATGCGCCACAAATCCATTACATTTTTGAAAGTGTAATTAGAAATGTGGTCAAGAACAATAAAGCTTCCAGCAAGGTACTTGGCCTTCAAAAGATCCTAAATTGTGTAAGTAGAGGGAAGGATTTTTGATAGATTACTTGCCAAAAGTTGAGAAACAGATTATAGAAATATTAAACTTTCATAGCAACAGGTACTTGTTAAGTCCCAAAGAAATCTGTTGTGGCATTTGTGCTGTTGAGAAAGTAATTTAAAAATATATTCGCTAGTGCTAAACAATTTTTGAAGATAATCAAAATTAAAAACCTAATTATGTAATAGTAACAAATTGGGTGATAAAAGAGCTGGAAAAACAATATTGATAGATGTGTATCAGCACATACTATGCATGCACAAAGCTGTACTACCTTATAGTGGTCTCCTGCTTAAAATGGAGATTTGTCCATTTGGTTAGTACTATTAAAAAAAGATAGTAAATGACAAATAATAACAAAAATGATGGTAAACAATAAATATTATCAGGGAAGAAAATTGAAAGTATCACTGTATCATTGTATAAATGTGCTTTGTTCTTGTGTCTGGAATGCTGGTTATCTATCCCATTTTTTAAAAATAACTGAAAAGATACCTGGAAAGATTATAGAAATCAGAATAAGAGAGATGTGGAGTAAGGAAAATATGCATTAAAAATACACGGCTTCAAGGAAAATTGTCTTTCAGAATATGCTGGTGGACTAAAATCATTGAATGGCATAAAGAAAATTAGTAGAGAACAGTAATAGTTTTCCTTATACCAAAGTAAGGTCATCTAATTAAACTTTCAGATAATGTATTTAAACAAAGAAAAGGAAGTTGGGTTTTTTTCACTCAATATAGTAAAATTATCAAATGTACTGCTACAGGATATTGTAGAAATTGGAAGTATAATAGGTACAAAATCACAATAGCATTGATCAGACTTCATTAGCAGGGTGGTCCAGATTCAAGTTTTGCCTCCAAAAGTCTCTAAACAGGTGATTGTCAGAAAGCAAGAGAAAGTATTTTTGGAAATAAATGCGGTTTCTATTTCATATAATGTTTTAAATATTTAGCAAGACATTGTTTTGACTTACGTATTAAAATCAAAAATGTCTTCATCTGTTTCAGAAATTAAGAAAGATATTCATGTTGGGGAGCAAGAAACTGATTTAGAGGCAACTAATTTCTGGGTTTTCTTCTTTCTGTAGGTCTGAATATTGCTGGCTTTAAACTCTGGAAGATCATGGTAGTAACTGTTCATTCTATCCCAAACCAATGCCATTTATTCTTGAAGATATTAAAGGATGGTAGTAACTGTTCATGCTATCCCAAACCAATGCCATTTATTCTTGAAGATATTAAAGGATTGTGGTGTTGCTGCTTATCTGTCATGAAAATTAAACTTCAGAGGGTCTGGAGATAGACCCCACGTACTACAGAAAAGTTCAGGCTACTCTGTGTAGCTTCTTCAGCATGGTGCTCCAGATGATCAGTTTGATTGCAGCAAGTTCTGGAGCTTAGAAGTGAGACTGTGGCATTAGGGGCCTTTGAATAGAGAGTACAGATGTAAAGAAGGAGAGAATCAAAGCATTAATCACAGGGCTTCCAAGGCATCCAGCGCAGAAGACTGTAATATGCTAAATATGTAATCTGCTTTGTAACCCCCCAAATTTCAGTTTAGCAGTAGGGAACTTTGTGCGATGACTCTTTTTCCCTATATACCTATTAATGTTTATATATTGAATTTCACCTGGAACTTTACTTCATGATAAAGTCTCATAAAGTCTTTAAGAATTCATGCAGGTCTGCAAATTGGCCTGTGACTGCTCCTAATTCATGAAAAGAGTAAATAGATTCTTTAATCATTATGCCAGAACTTTTTGGGCTGCTCACTGCTAGTTACCACTTGTGACAAAGCTAGGTAAGTGACAGTGGAATCACTTCTAGGAGATCTTAGTGTAAAATAAAACATGGCTTAAACTATCTTCAGCTGTATCTGAGGTGAGAAACTCTATTTAATTCAGTGGGAGTGGAAATATGTTAGGTTTTCATTGGAATGCAGCATTACATGAGCAATGTGAGATTCATGTATTGTGAAGCAGTCAGTTCTTTCTTAAAGTGGGATGTTTTCAACCATATTTCTTATTCATCCAATGGCTTTTTAAATTGTTCTATAAAACCTAATGATTAGGCTATCAATTTTAGCAACTTAGTATTTAGCAAGTGTGTTCTCCTGAGTTTAAATACTTCTTTATTCATTATAGTGACCTATATTATTTGTATCAAGGAAAGAGGGATTGCACATCCCATAGATGCATCCTGAAGATGTGTAATACATAGGAGTGTAGGGGGGATACAAAGGGGTTGTTGATAATGTCATGCAGATCAATTCATACATTTATCTCTCCGCAAATGTAATGCTTAAACAAATTTTCTCCAGAGTAATGTGCTACTAAATCTGGTACAAGCAAATCTGTTCTGTAAACACATAAACAATTGATGATACTGAAAAAAATGTTCTCTTTTCAATTATATTTATACTATCCTCTATATTTTTGCCAAGTGGTATGATTCTATGTGCACAGGTACTTAGATCTATTTTTGTAATTTGAAATCTTAAGTATATTTCTCTGCCTGCCCAGTCTATATTGATGAAAACATATATAAAAATTTTAAATTCTAAGATTAATTGAAATACATTAAAAAAAATTAGATCTAGCTTGCAAATTTTTCATATTTAGCATGATTATAAAAGCTTTTTCCTCTGCCAGTATTCAGCCTTCAGTTAAGAAACCTATGTCAAGAAAGTGAACAAGCAGAGAATGCAGAATATAGGGAGTTTTGTTCCTTTTTTCCTGCTAGTGTTTGAAACCTACAAGATTCTCATATGATGCACAATTTGTGTGCTCAGACACTAAATATTTTCTTTAGTTGAGATTTCATATAATTTTAAACTGTAGCATGTACTGAGCATTGGAATATTAGGGCCTATTTGTGATTTTTGAGCTTTGGTTTAGGCACTCAACAGATTTCCCAAAATCTATTCAAATAATAGAGAAGCCAGCCGATGGTTGATAAGAGTACTTAACATGCTGTGTACATAAAAGCATAACAGCAACAGCTAAAAAGCATTTTAAAGTAGACCAAAGATCAACTGAACATATGATGTCAATGTGTAATGTGGATCTAATGCTATCAGAGATGTATTAGTGTATATGTGGAAAATTTTGAGTCTAGTTATGAAATGTTAGGGTTTTATTATTAACCCCAAATCATGACAGCATAACATAGAGATATTATGCTTTTCATAAATGTTTCCCATAAGCCTTTGCACCTCTCCATCTTTACAGGTGCATATTTTATTGCACCACAGATGCAGAAAAATAGCTGCATATTTGGTATTTGGGTGAGATTCTTAGAGGAAGGGTTTTGTTGTTTGTTTTTTTTTTTAATTTGTGTGGGACTCAAGATACAAGATTCAGTTCCCAGCTCTTTACAGTAAGTTGCTGGCCTCAGGCAATTGCCTTAGTCCTATGTGTGTAAAACAGAAGTAATATTCCATATCTGTTATGATCTAGCTGTCTGATTTATTCAGTTGTCAAAAGCATTTTTTTCAGGCAAAGACAGTTGCTTACAACAATTTGTGTGCAGAGCAGAGAGGGTACCCTGTCACTGTCACATGCTTATCTAGATGCTGCTAAAACAAACTGTCTTCATAAGCTAAAATCTCAGAGAGAGCTTTCTTCTGGAGGTGCCTGATGTTTGTGTAGAGCAGTTAAAGTTTAGCTTTAGATGCAGCTGCACAAGAATAATGGTCATCTAACCAATACCTTTTTTTTCCTAAAGTAGGAGAAAAAAGATATTATCAGAAGCATTCTTTTGTCATCAGATACTCTAATTATACCATCTCAGTTGTTGAGAGGATGACATGTAAATAGTGCAGTTCCCTTAGACCAGCAAGAAATGAGGGGCCCTGAGGTACTCAGGGAATGCTGCAAACTGCTTGTTATGATCATGTGAGGAAAAGGTTGTCTCAGAATCACTTCCACTAGGACTGCAGCAACTATTTGAAGTGACTGAAAAACTTGTATTTTTCTTACTTCTCTGGTTCTTGCCCTGCTCCTGTAATTCACAGGGTTGACATCTACCCTTCTTGCACTTGTTATTCCTGTCACGCTGCCCCATGACAACTCCCACAATTGTTGCCTCCTGCTTACTTCAGTTACCCTGCACTGAATTTTTCTAAGGTTTCTAATAGCTAAGATTAATTAATTGAGAAGCAAAAAGGAGGGACTGCTGGAGTGAGAAAGTAGATTTTTGAGAAAAACTCAAAATAGTAGGTTTCATTTTCTTTGATGGAAAAGGGGCATTCAACAATGCCTAAACTGAGAGTGGCGTACAGGCACGGAGGGTAACCTCAGCGCTGGACTGCAGCATGGCATCCAGGTGTTTAGCCACAAAACAAAATCCTATGGGTCCAATATATAAAGTAAGAGGTTGTGCTCTAACACTTTTCTGACTGACAAATCCACATTTCAAGTACGGGATGAAAAATTACCCTGAACTGCAAGTATCTTAAAACCAAAGTATTTTTTGCTGTTTTTAAATTTCTGAATAGATATTTACCTGCTAGTAAGAGTAAAGTTGTGAGCCTGAGTCCTTCCCGCATCCTCAGATGGCATTTAATGTATGAACAAGATTTTCTCACAAGATAGCAAATCAGATAAATACATTATAGGCAAGAAATTGCACAGTGAAATTCAGGAAGTCTGTCAGAGTATGGGTGGTGAGGATCTAAGGAAGAAGATTAAAGGGAGTAGGATAAAGTTGAGACACGAACAGTCAGAAAAGTGAAAGAACAGCAAATATAGCAAGAAGTACTGCTGCACTCTAGCTGGTGCTCCCTTCATGAAAATAACAATGGTTGGGCAAGTTATTGAGTGCACGTACTCAGGAATCCAGAGTTAGCTGGGTTCAGCCAAGGCTTGTGCCATGGAGAGTAAAGAAAAAGCATAATAAAAACTGGGAAAACCTCCTTAGAAGTTTGCGGTTGACAGACTTTGGAAAGAACATGATTTTATGTGACTACTTCCATTACCTTTTATGCCTTCTTTGCTCAGATTGCTAAATGGATGACTCACTGTGGATTGCTTGTTACTGTCAGAACTATTGCGCAAGAACAGGAGCAGTTTGTATGAAATGGGGAGCCTTTATTGCAGTTTCAAGTATGTTTCTTCTTTCCTAGGATGGGTTATGAATGGCTTGGCTGTTGGGTACTCTTTTCAGATGTCCTTAGCACGTTTATCTCTTTTCCATACAATAAGACATCCACTGGTTGTATGTGGGGTAACCAGAGTTGATTTCCTCATAGAGCTCTTAAAAGAATGAGTTTTTCAGATGTAACTATAGAGTAGCTTTATGCACATACACACATAGATACTTATTCACATAGACTTTCTCTGCAGATGTAGAGACTCATTTAATTCTTTGCATCCCTTGCAGCCCTTTACTCACCTGTTAGTGATAGCCAAGTGTTTCAGTTTTGAAACTCTCTTTTGTTGTAAATGTGTTTAAATAATTTTGATGGGTTTACAAGCTCTGCAGGTTTTGTTACTGAGTTCAGATGAAGTTTAGTCTGGAGCTCATAAGGCAATGGACTTTCATACAAACAATAAATTGGTTACCTGTTGGAAGCATTGGGCTAATTGCTGTTCAGTGGAGGAGCAAGAAAACAATTGTGTACCCTGGCAGCACCAAATGCAATGCAGATGCCCAGGGTGACTGGTGTGCAACAGCCGGACTTTGGCAGCACCACGCAACCCACACAAATTCAGCAGCTCCAGAGCTCCTAGGACGTGCCAGTTCTTTGCTGGTCCAAGGGTAAAGGAGGAGAAAGGCCTGAGACCCCTCCAAAAAGGCATCTAGGAGCTCAGTGCAGTTATATCCTCTTCCAGAACAGTTCCTGCAGGCACCCTCAGGCAAAATGGGACCAGCACCAGCAGCTGCAAAACTGACTTAGGGCAGGAAGGTCCAGAACGGGAATAGAAACCAATGCAAACTGAAAGGCAGCTGTGATGGAGAAAAATGCTCCAACACCCTTCCTAGGGTGATTGCAATAACATCTTCATTTATTAATTCATTTCTTCTGGCACTCAATTAATGCCTCAAACTATAGTCTGTACAAATCTCAGCAATCTATTTAGCACTTAACATAGATATATTGTATTAAATGGCCCTGGTTAAGTGAAATGCCAGCAGTATTTATTATAAAATTACCCCATACCTGGAGCATTTTATGTAATGTTTTTCTAATACTCCATTAATTTATTATATTTTTGCCTCATAATTTAGAATGTTTTAGCTAAATTATTTATATTCCCTTTTTCCTATTAATTTATATAATAATAATTTACAAAAACGTAGGTAGTTTATAACTTTTCATCCTAGTAAGCAAGAGTATCCGTGATATAAATTACAGGAGCTATTTAGGAGTTAAGACAACACTTGGACTATTAAAAATCTTTGGGTAGCTTAGTTAATATAATTCCATAGGCAAAACATACTGATTTTTTTCTAAAAAAAAAAAATGTTTCAAGAGATCTCTTGGTATTTGTCATTTAATAGAATGCAGAAAAGGAACAATAAATTTAGTTTAGTAGAACCTTTCAAAATAGTGTCATTGCATGTGATTAAAACTTGAAAATTAGCAAAGCAGCAAATAAACATTCAAAACACAAGTATAACTATTACAGAAATAAAATGTATTTATTTCTGCTTAAGTGCATAATCACCAATATTTAATTGAATTGTCCACTACAGTCAAAACAAAAAGGTTTTGCAGATACTGTTGCACACCTATACCAGCTTTTCCTGAAGTAATATTTGGATTTGGAGGCAGATCTGAGTGAGAGGGGATTAGAGAAAGGGTGATGTTTCACTGTAATGCTGCCTGCGTGTAATGCATGTACTCAATACATAGTATCTTATACCTGTGATATACTGAAATTCCTTATTACTTGGCTGTAACCTGTGTTCCCAATATTGAGGTATTTACTGATCTTTCATCTCCTTTCATCTAGAATACTCAAAATATTTGGGAAAGGGAAAAATATATGATAATAACACACAACACATGCATGCATGTGTATATGTTTGGTGCCACATTCTTCAACTTTTTTTACGTGCTTTTGAGAAGACAAAACTTATATTGGCCTTTATTAAGCATTTCTGCCATGCAAGGAGCACTTTGCTAGGGGAGGCTATTTTGTATAGGACATGAGGAATTAGCCTGATGATTTAGTCAAGTACCCTGTTCCTGACCCTGTCACCAGTCTTCAGCATGGCTTTTGAAGGGCTATGTTCCCACTTTGGTTTTCCAGCTATGGCCTGGCATTTGAGACTAATAATATTGATTCTTCTTTTTACAGCAATGTGAGATCTACAGGTCACCAACGCTTTGCAAATGTGTTCCTTTGCAGGCAGTATTTTGTCTTATTTGGAAATATTTTAACCTTTACGTCCCAGCTCAGCTGATAAATAATGAAGGAAGATTCACATAATTTTCGTTCTACATATCTGAAATGGTATTATGAAGGAAACAGAAGACTTTGCTGCCCAGATGTTTTGCATGATTACTGGCGAAAGCAGACAGCTTTAGGAGGTTTAGAACAAAGTACATTCTGTGAATATCCCATTCCAAATATGTTGCATTTTTCTGGGCCAGAAAGGGCTTTGCTGAAATTGAGAAGTAGAGAAATGAGAATAGAATAAAGAGAATGAAAGCAAAGGAAAATGCACACAGAAAATGTGGAGAAAATAGGACAAGAACAACAGAAAATAAGCCAGAAAATAAGCTTAGATTTTAAGCTAAGTGTTGAGCTTTTCCTTTCTAATGTGATGGCTTGGTTTTGCAAGTCTTTTTAATGTCTTTGAAATTGATTATTTAATTAAAATTTCATCCTAGTAATAGCTTGAGGTTGCTTCTTGATAATTTACCAGTACTAATCCTATCCTTCTCTAATAAACTGTGAGGTTTTTGGCCTCAGAAATTAGCCCAAAATAATTATCATCTGATAAACAGGGAACTTCCTCAAGCTATCATTATATTATTTATAAATCTTCAGACTACACTAATAACTGTCCTGTTTTATGTTGTGAAAGGAATAAAAACATATGAGATCTTGCTATGTAGATCACTCTCAGTCAGAGGCAGAGGGAAATTTCTGGGAGAATCTTATGATGCAGCATTGTGGTACCTAAAGGCACCTTACAAGAAGGGTGTAGAGGGACTTTTTACAAGGGCATGTAATAGTAAGAGAAGGTAGAATGGCCCAAGCTGAAGGGGATAAATTTTGATTAGATATTAGGAAGAAAATCTATAATATAAGGGTGGTGAGGCACTGGAATAATTTGCCCAAACAGCTTGTGGGCTCCCCATCCCTGGAGGTGTTCAAGCTGATGAGGCTCTGAGGAAGGTCACCTCTCTATAATTAACAAAATGCTCATAACTTAGTTAATACAAGCTACAGATTTATTCTTCCCGTGTGTGATCTTTCTGACAGAAGTAAATGTCAAGACAAGGTGTCCCCTTTTCTCTCATTTTTTGTATTTTGGATTGCATTTTCTTCTGTCACACCTTTAAAAGACGTACTTACAATAGGATTTTCCTAATGTCATGGAAATGTTGCTTTGTTTGTATTCAATTCATACCCATGATAATCCTTTACGACATAATCCTGCAAGGTGCTGCACAAACCCAGGGAGTTCCTGAGCAATGTCAGTTCACATAGAAACCAGTGAAGTTAAGGGCAATTTGCTACCCAAGGAGACCTTTAGTACTTCAGAGTTAGTTAATCCATTTGTCTAGTAAAATAAATGGATAAAACTGGGAAGGAAAGCATCTTACCTGTGGCTTCCCTGAGGTGCATCTCTGCTGCAGTCACAGGCCTGCAGGTTGGCTGCTTTGGCACAAAGCTCTGCATAGCTGCAAAACCTGTCTTGGAGGGAAAAACAGCACCTGCCAGCAGGGTTGACATGTTGGGCATGCGACAGAGTTTCAGAAAACATCTGCCAAATCAAATCACTGGTAGAAGGTAGTTTCTGAATCTGACAAAGCACAGTCATGAACTGAATCCAAGCGTGTGTTGTGCTTGGGCCTTTTGGGACAGGCCAATCTTAAGTATAAGCAGAAGTAAAAAATTTTCAGTCTGGACCATCAAAATTTCTTTGCTATTTCATCTCAAGAAGCCCCACATGCACTGTAATGTCCTGATCTGCTGCCCCCTGTCCCAAAGTAGGCAGTGAAGCCTGGATCCAAAATTCTTTATAATATGCACCTCACTAAGCCTTGTTTTCCTACGCCCTCTCTCCAGACAATGGAGACATACTGAAATCTGTCACTTCCAAATTGCCCTTGAAAGCTTTGTTGTGTAAGTAAAATAAATTATATGAGGGAACATTTCTAGGTGCTGCTGCTGCTAAGTGATGCTCTTTATGTCTTAGGATGGACCTGGCACAGTTTTAGCCAATGCTAATGCCCCTTTCATGTCTTCAACAGCGTCTGAGTACAGCTTGAGCATCAACACCATCCACAGATAATTTCCAAATGGAAGTTTGGGTGTGCCCCTGTTATCAGTAGTGAGAGTGTTCTGCAGTGTGGCTGCAGGATGTTCTCTGTCAGCCAAGAGCAGCAACAAATGAAGACCGACAGTGTATGTTATTTGCTGGTGGAGAGAGCTTTCCATTCTAATGCAAAGCACAGGTGGAAGAAGTGATACCCGCTGTTATTTAAGTGTGTTGTAATTGCAGCATTCATACATGAAGCTCCCTAGCCTCTAGAGTCTTCTGAGTGTTTGATTTCCAACCACATTCTTGTGTTCCCTTGGAGGCTCTTATAATTGTCAAACTATTGACATGGATTGGGTTGAGAGTAAAGCAATTTATCACTTAACTTAAAACAAAGTTTTGTGAATTCAAGCAATGAGGATAGTGACTAGTGGTGTCCTGTGTTCAGATCCTGACTGTAAAGGTTGCACTTGCATGGTCTAGTGACCTTCTCTAACCAAGGAATTCCTCATTTCTCAAACCAGAGAATCACTTTTCACTAAGAGGTTGAACTCAAGCTAAGGAGAGCCACAATCCCTTTGAAAGTCTATTGACCACTGAATTTCATGCCCAAGTATGGCCACAAATGCTTTCAGTTTTGGGTGCTGTGCAAGGGACCCTGACCTTCTGAAATGTAAAGTTAGATGGAGACAGCAAATGTCACGACTGAGTCGGACACCCCATGTTCAGCATTTCCCAAGCTCATCTGCAATATTGCAGGATTTTTTCACTTAAACCTTTGTTTCTGAGAGTAACCCTTATCTTTACAGGAAATCACCAGAGACTACTGATAAATTTGTTAATATTCAGATAGCATTTTGAATCCTTCTGTGCTCTTTTACATCAAAGAAGGTTAACTCTTCTATGTATAACCTCATTAGTTTTGTTAGTTTTAAGTATATGCCTAGCTTTGTTCTTGGCTTTGGGAAAAGCTAAGCAACATTTGCAGAATCATGTTTAATGAAGCTTTGGCATTTAAGGGTATTGCAAATGCAAATAGCATGGTATGAAAGTAATATTTGTGTGTTATAGGAGATGAATCCTGAAATATATTTAAATATAATAGTATGACACCTGGCCTTTTCCTTGAAGTTTACCAATATCTGAGGAGAGGAGAGGAGAGAGGAAGGAAAGGGAAACGGAAGATAAAAGAGAAAGAACTTCACTGTGCAGGAATTAATGAAAATTGTCTACTTTTGCAGCTAAAGTATGGAACTTAGTCTTTTTGTTTGTTTACTCATTTTCTACTGCTGGTTTTTACTTTGCAAAAAATCTCGTCTTTTACGCAGTCAAAATGCAGAACAAATGTGGGGAAAGGCAAATGAATTCACGTGAGTAGCATATCCAGTCTGTCCTAAATGTTAAGGGTACATGTATAGCTTCCTCATAATATAATAATTAGTAATTACAATACAATGTATAAGAGTATGATAATCTAATACAGCAATACTACAACATACATGTAGGGAAGCATCTTTTTAAACTCAGGAGTTAGTGACATATAAAGCATAAAGGAGCATAAAGGTTTGAATTCACCAGACATTTTAAGCTGGCTCCTGAGTTATTTTATGCTTTTTTGAGTCTTACAATTGCATTTCAAATACCATTGTACTCTGCTTCAAAGTCAAGTCAGTGCTTCTGTATATAAGCACATTCCTTTCACGATTTTTGAATATGGGGTCAGCCAATTTTGTTGGGGGCAAGGCTCTGAGGAAGGATAACCAGGAGTGCTCTGATGACCTTGTCTATACATGCATACATTCTCTAGAGCAGTCACTTCTCATTTGTCCCAGCCACACTGCTCAAATGCAGTATCTTCTCCCACTGTAGCATGAGAGAATGCAGATGTCAGCACTGCTGGCCATGATCATTGTTCCAATAATGGAAATTCACAGTTTGCATCTCTTATTGAACAACTGTACGATTTACAATGTTCTGGCAGTTTTCAGCTCCCTGTAATGAATTATTTTCAAGTTCACTGTCAAGCATGTGTGTGTACAGGTCTCTGTCTGTGATGGTGGAACAGCCAATGGATCGCTGTTTGGAAATTACTGCTCAGGCTAAGCTTGCACAGCCATTCTAGCTAAAGATAACATTTAGTTACCCTCACACTGCCTTTATGGCCCAAATACATTTTCAAAGTGTCAGTCTTGATTTCTGTCTTTCTCTCTACCCTTCCTACTCTCTGATGCATGTAGCAGACACCACGGAATGGATTTTTCTTGCATTTGAATTTCACTGATTTCCTAAATCTTGTCTGCCTGGAGGCAGAATGACAATGTGATTTCCTCCTTTTCCACTTGCCTCTTAGACGTAGTGTTCAGAACAACACCATATCTTGGCACTTAAGCATGACCAGAAATCACCCCATTATGGCCAGTTCTTCCTTCATCTTATTTTCCTTTAATATCTTTATAAGAACTTCACTACTGTTTCTTGTGCCCTTTCAGTTCTCACTGTTTTGTGTCCTGAGCCCCTGCTCAGATTATCTTGCCTGTCAAGAGCAGAAAGGGAGGCTGAACCACAGAGCTGCAGCCAGCCCAGACAACTGTATTAATTGAGGGTGTGAAAAGCTCATCCCACCAAACTGACATCATGCTGTTCCCACAGCTCCTGTGAACTTCTGATTGTTTGGGGTTTTTTGGTTTATGTCAGAGGCATAAAAAGGCAGAAGAGCTTTTGCTGGCTTTGGATCAGTGCTGGGGATGGAGCCTGGTATCTTCATATGTAACTGTGGTTGCAGGGTCTTCACCCCTGAAATTGGGTCACGCAGACGGAGATTTTGAATTAAAACAGGACACATGCTTTTATGCCAAAGGTAAGCACCAGATTCAAAACTACAATTTGAACTCCTTTCTTCTTCCTCCACTCAAAGGCCAGCTGCTTAGTCTTCAATCAATAAACACATTTTGTTTCATTTTGTAACTCCAAGTCTCTCTGGTGCATAGAGTTCATCCATTTTGTGACCAGTTTACAGCAACCTTGGCATAGCTAAGTAGTCCAATGCGTAGATTGACTTGGTTTCCAACAGGGATCTATCAGAAGGAGAGAGGGGACTTCTCAGAGCATTCCTAAGACATAGCAAACGGATTGACCTGCTTCAAAAACATGGTTATGGCACCTGCTTCTTTCAAGGACAAAGCCAGAGTGAAAACTGCTCTCCCTTTCCGAAAAGAGCCTACTAAACATATGCCAAGGAAGTGGGACAACCAGATCTGCTGTCCTGTAACCTACCTCTTTCTAGGAAGACTTTCTTAGTACTATGCTACAAGTTATTTAAATTAAAAAGGACACTTCTACTTTCACTCTCAATGTTATATCATGGTGCAAAAGAAGGCCTCGAAACTCAGACAAAAGAAGGAGAGGAAGAACATTGAAACAGGGGCATCTTAGCCATACCATTTACTGGTCCTTGCTTCTATAACTGGTTATTTTTTCAGAGGCAGCATAGAGGATAAATGTTACAGACATCTGATCAAGCAAAGGAAGCGGGTGATGCCTTTGATCAGGGAATTGAACTTAAAAGTTAAATTAATAAAAGGTCAGAGGCCTATTAAATTATTCCAGGTCCAAAACAGAGTTGTAAGGAAAGTAATTTTGGTGTTTCATACCAATCTTCACCCATATACAACTAAATGAACCAATGTGTAGTTTGTTGTTTTTGGCTTTTTTTTTAAATCTGGTTCTTGTCCTGAGACAGCCAAGGAAGATATATGGAACAGCTGGATTTTTTTAGTACTTTTTCAATAACATAAAATGCATTTTGTCTGTGATTGTTTTGGCACTGTATGCATTACTGGTGCTACCTTTATGCTGAGTCAAAGTTCATTCTTAGGAGGCCTTCAAACTGTCTGGTGCTTCAGGGCTTCTGTTGCATGTATTAATTTTAAGTGAACCCTTCCTCTAACTATAGCACAGCCACACAGCAGTTCTCTGAACTCTGTGTTAAACTTTGTGTAAAATCCTCATTGTCTCTGTAGGAACATAGCTACCAGGAAGCTCAGGGGACAACCATGTCAGACCTTTGAATGTTTCAAAAATTGAAAAACAGTGTGCTCCAAGGAGCCTGCATAAAATCTTGCACTTGGATTCAGCTGATGTTACCATGTCAGCATGAATTGCTTGAGGGAGGAGAGAACAGCAATGCTCTTCTATTTCTAAACACTCTCTTTTACATTTGTTTAGTTTATGCAGCATAGTTGCATTTCAATCTATGCAGTGTTATACTGTTGGCATGTTGCTTTCACTATTCACTTAAAATAGAGAATATAAAACAGGGAAATTAAACTGTGGCATGGAGGACAGATGGAATTCTTCCCCTTAGGTAAAAAATACGAAGTAATGAATATGTATGCAATCACTTTTTTTTAATAGGTCTTTGTGTCTCTGTCATAGCTCCCTAAAATGCTACAACCTCACAGAGATTCTTATATAAATCAAATGATGCAGAAGGATCTACTGTCGTCTCACTAGCAGAAGAGAAAGATTCCCCTTCTTGCAGGGAGTGGCAAATAATCCACAGATATTTCTTTAACAATATTAAAGCTGTGTCTTTGTAGACTGAAAGAAAAGAATGCCATAATAAAAATAAGTACCTTAGGAAAGAAATAAAGTACACTTTCAACAGCTGGTCTCTTCTACCCTCTATCAGATCTTCTGCAGCAGCCATCATCCAAATGGCTGAAGGGCTTATTGTAAGCCTCTGCCTGAATCTCTTTATTACCTGATTTCTGTAATAATTTACAAAACCTGTGAAAGAAAATGTAATCACACAAACTAGCAGTAGGATTCACATTCAGCAATATTTTCCCAAAAAGTTAGCTTCTTATTTTGTAAACAGCTGACAGAAATGATATACAATAAAGTATTCGATCAAGTAGTTTGAACAGTCAAATACAGTGAAAAGTTCATTAAATAGATCCTAATGAAAACATACGTAGTCAGAACAGAGCTATCTTTGAATACCTCTGAAGCACCATTTGTGCTTACCAACTATTCAAAATTAGAAGTAAAATATGCAAAGTGAATTTTCATTGGAGTCTAGTGAGACAAGGATCAATTCCTTTTTTTGTCTCTCTATGGTTGGGGAATCTGAAAATTAATGATTTTGTTTTCTCTATAAAAACATGTTCAGAAGAAGGCAATTCCTAGACCATTTATCCAAATGAAATTCAGTAATTGAGTAAACAGTAGCTCATACTGTATCCTCTGAAATATCTAAGCATGGCTCAGGAGTGCTGTTGGAAAAGCTGAACGCTAAATTATTTGTGGACTGAATTCTTCCTCCCATGCCTACCTTGTACTGCCTGTGAACCCACAAATCTAATGCCCAATAGGTTGCTTTAAAGCAAGCGTGGCAGGTTCTTATCTAACATTTAAATCGTGAGACTGACTAAATGGAGCATAATTCTTACAGTTCCTGTTCCCTGGCCATTTTCTGTTTGTCAGGTTACTGTATATGTGCATTTATTTTAAAACCTACTGTTCACTCTTTGGTTAAGTCATAATTGCTAAGCAAATACATCCTTTCAGTCACCATAACTGAGCTATTGTTTTGAAAATTTGTGCTGTTTAATTTACAAATCCAAGATTATTTCATCTGCTATCTTTTCCAGCAACACAATGGGCTTTGCCAATCATTGCACTAAATTTGCTTAAGAGATAAGAGCTAATATGAGCTCATTCAGCTTTGGCATCTATCGTGCAGTAGCATTGAGGGTCCTCTTTAGTATGCAACATAATTAAATGTTGTCCTTGAGGAGTTTATGTATTGCTTATTTTCATTCTCCTGTTATAATGGGAAAATTGCTCCACCTTATGAGCTTGATCTCCACAGTCCCATAATCAAGATGTGTTTATTTACTGTATTTTAAAATGGAAGAGATATATTCCAGGAGGTAAAGACTTTGTAAATATATTTGCTTTTAATGAACAGAAGAGGTGGTACCATCATAAATACCTAAGGGGCCAAATGCTGGGAGTGCTTGGGTGGTTGGACCAGCCCAGAGAGCCACCCCTGCACAGCCCTGCTCCTGCTCAGCTGCTGCAGTGTGCTGAGGCACCTCCGAGGCCAAGCCAAGGAATGAAGCATCAGCAAGCTTCATGGCCAGGCGCAGTCCTAGGTTTATCCTCAGTGCAGCTGAAGGCACAGGCTCCAATTCCAGCATGCTCACAGGTGAAGAGACCTCAGCTTCCCACTCTTCTTGCTCACACAGCCTGGCCATATCATCTCAGATCTGGGCTGAGTGCCCACAGCCAAACCCCCAGGAAGGACAGAGACACTGCAGAGCCTGTTGATGCTCTCAGGGCCCCAACAAAGAGCAGAAACAAAGACTGCTGAGGCTGCCCTAAAGTGCTGTAGCAGCCCTGTATTTTGGAGCATCCCAGAATGATTCCCACCATGTTTCCATAGGAAAGTAGAGTGGGCGCTAAAGTATCATACTCTTCAACTGCTTCTGAGTAAGCCTGTAAAGCCAATGACAATATTAAACCCTACCTGTATGTAGAGATAAGAATGTCTATAATTGTTTCCAAGATCACATTTCATGGAATAATGGAAACATAGAATCATGGAATCACAGAATCACAGAATCGCAGAATTGCTTGAGCTGTAAAGGACATCAAAAATCATCTAGTTCCAATCCCCCTGCTGGGGCAGGGATATCTTGCTCTGGACCAAGTCACTCAAAGTCCCATCCAACCTGGACTTGAACACTTTCAGGGATGTGGCATCCACAACTTCTCTGGGCAACCTGTTCCAGTGCCTCACCACCCTCACAGAAAAGAATTCCTAATATTTAATCCACACCTGCTGTCTTTCATTTTCAAGCCAGTTCAGTTTGAAGGACACAGAGTGATAGCCTTAACCTATCACTACATGTGCTTGTAAAGAGTCCCTCCAGCTTTCTTGTAAAACCCTTCTGAGTACTGGAAGATTTCCAAAAGTTCTCCCTGGCCCCTTCTCCAGGCTGAACAGCCCCAGTTCTCTCAGCCTGTCTCCATAGGAGGGGTGCTCCAGCCCTCTGATCATCATCATGGCCCTGCTCTGTACTCAGTACACAAGCTCTATGTCTTTCCTATGTTGGGGGCCTCAGAACTGGATACAATTGTTATGTTAAAAGTTCATTGACTGTTTGAGTTGCTTTGCTTTTAGAAAATTAGAATTTAAACACACACTGTACTTCATTGCTTTTGCCAGCACAATCCCTATAGGACTAATACAGTGTGCAAATACAATTTACTTACAGCACAATTTTAAAGTATTTTTCATTTTATGTCAATACTGGGTCTATTCATATTTTTTACACAGGCAGTTTTGTATAAATATATATAATTTATTATAGTTTCATACAACATTAATTTGCTGATTAAAAGCAGGGGGAAAATGAGCAGAGAATTTCACAATCATTAGTTTATTGAATGCTTTGAGAAAAATTACTATTATAGGAAATGATGTAGAAATCCAAAAAGTGTTCAAATCCACAGGAAAAACAAAAACACACAAAAAAAATCTGAAAAGCAGGAAGATCAGTATGAAGACACAAATACATGGTGTATGAAAACTTCTGTTTCTCCAAGTGATCAGAGAAAGAGCAAAAAGGGCAGAGTTTGCACACATGAAGACCATTCCATTGCAATGCCCTATTTGTAGCTTCCTAAGAGAGAATTTGTCCTCCTCACAAAGATGCTCATTGAGCATCACCTTCTATTACTGAGAAATATGTATAATGTACCATCAAATAGCAAGGACACAAAAATTAAAGAAAAAGAGAGCTGCATTTTCAACTTTAACCATAGATTTTCTTCCTCCTTTGTACTCCTTGATAAACTAGGTAGAGAATCTTAAGTGTTCCTGGAATATTTATGGTCAATTTTTCTGATAATATTTGCCTAAGTTATGGAGCAGATGCCCTGATCTACAATATTTAGATGCTGTTACTGGAAATTAGCCCCTGACACACCTCTGTCAAACCACTATGGCTAAAAGCATGAAAATATAGATTGCTGAAGAAATCTACAAGGATGTGCCATAGTCTCCTGGACACTGTCAGAAAATATTCAAATCACTTCAACTCACATGCCTTTAAGTAATAAGGAGAGCAATAAAAGGAGTTTCTAGAACTTTGCAAATTCTTTCAAGTAAAACACTAACATATCTTTGACTTTTCTTGGTAAAGGGTTTGCAGCCTCTTAACAAAAGCGGGGGGGGGGGGGGGTGTGGTGGTATATTTATACTTTCTCATGTG
>VZTX01006710.1:327727-346303 GCA_013400915.1 Pardalotus punctatus
GGGGGGGGGAGGGGGAATATTAATTACTTCTGCTATTTGGCCTGAAGAAGTAGGAAGGTCACAGACAAAGCTACAAGACAAACTTCACAAAAATAGAGCCAGATTTTTCAGATATTTGGCAGGGAAGGACAGGATTGTCACTGCACATCAGCCAGCCTAGGCCAAGAGAGGAGTCTGTTTCCTTTACAGATTCACTGCTTGGTCTTGTTCAAACATGTCCTTTGAAGCCATAATTTTGGGAACTCTTTCGCACATATCACCTTCTCTCAATAGCTGAGACAGAAGTGACACAAGGAGCTCTGTTTTCCTTCATGGCTGGGCTGGCTGTGAAGGAAGCTAATGAGGCTGCTGCTTTCCACCACTGCCTCAAAACAGAAGCAGATTTGCAATTAATTATCAATTATCTGTTTTCTGGCTTTCCAGAGCAGTGCAGATGTGCAGTGGTTTTGGCTTTTTTTTTGCTATAGGTATGTTATAAAATTAAAATCTACTCTTCCTCAGCATTCAGGAGTGTCTAGTATCAAAGCCCATATGGCACCTACTTTATGAGCATTCTTCTGAGAACATCTGTTTAAAAGGGCCTGCCTACCCCAGCCACTTGTAGGTGTGGTTAGTTGACTCAGACTTTCACACAAGACTAGAATTATAAAATTTGCTGAATTTTATATATAAGTCATAACTTTTAGACAGAAATTCTCTCAAAATTGACTGGAAAATACATCAACAGCCCATACTTTGGACCTGTCAATTGATGGTTTTCATGTGCCTTGTGTTTTTTCCGTACAACAACACAGAGCTGCTGTCCCTCAGAATGGTGTTTCACTTTTATGCCACCCATTTTGCACATATGCTAAGCACAGCCCCAACCAGAGTCCAAGTCTAACAGTAGTTTAATTTATATGTGTTTTTCACCTTCCTGAAATATCACCTTGTTTTTAAAGCGCTGTGTTTACAATGAAGACAGAAGAGAATGTTCCCTCAACATTTAAAGAAAATTTCTAATCATATCTTTGAGGTAAAGGCTGCAGACTTACCCTGACTTGAAATCTGAAGATCTACAAGAGTGTTTTTTTGAGGTTAGTTTTTTTTTCTTTTTTTTTTTTTGGTTTTTTTTTTTTTCCTTCTTACTGACAGCTTTGCAGAAAGTTTAAATCTCCCAGGACTCTTAGACACTAGCCATGTTTTTGACACAAATTCCTCACCTTGATAATTTTTTCAGGTGAATTGTTTTAGGTCCCAATTCTTTGAGAGCTAATTAAGTAATTTCTTGTATATCAGCAGCTTAATGGAGGGTTTCCATCAACTTTCCTGTATTATTTTGCTGTTTTATTTCATGGGAAAAATGGAGCTCCAGTTGCTGGAGGGTCACCATCAATTGTCAGTCATAGTTTCAGTAGAGCTTCTTAAAAAAAAGAAAAATAACAAAAGCCCATAAACTATCAGTATCTATTTTTTCAGGTGTATTGGCAGCACTGTTTCTCAGGGTTTATAATAGCACTGAGAAACTATGGAAATATCTGAGTGGGAGAGGAAATGTCGGCTCAAACTGGCAGCACTGTTTCTCAGGGTTTATAATAGCACTGAGAAACTATGGAAATATCTGAGTGGGAGAGGAAATGTTGGCTCAAACTGGGGCTGACATTGATCCAAGAAAATATTTGTGAGTCTAAGATTATGGTAAACAGTGATTTTTTTTTCTCCCAATAGATAAAATGAATTCATGGCTAATTTCTTTTGTCAAGGAATATTGTTATTACAGGACAGTGTCTGTATGCCATTTTAAAGAATAACAAACTTTAGTTTTAGATTGGACTGGTAATTTTTTTCTGAATCCTGTATCCTAGTTTGTACATATTTAAATCAAGGACAATTTAAATATGCCTGTTATATGTGAGCTCAGTTTCAATTGACATAATGATCATGAATACATACTTATCCATACTGCTAGACACAGAAAATTCATAAAAGTTCCTTCAGGTTGGAGAGCCTATACCTCATCTATTTCCACAAAGCCCAAGCATAAATCTCAAGCATATAAAACAATTTGGGAACCAAAATACCAAGGGGATTTATAAAATTATTAGGGTGAATTGCTCATTAACGGTAGTTTTTTGTAAAATACGAGTACTATCTGAATGTAATTGATAGACAATATGTCACATGAAAAGTTATCTTAACACAATTCAAATTAGTTAAATATAATTCAGGTTCATTAAATTATATTTACTCATATAGATTAACATAACTGGGACCTGAAATTGATGATGGAAGTTTGTTTCTGTCATGTATTTGCTACCCTCAGCTGAAGCTACTTCGGCCACAAGAGGAAGACATCCAGGATTTCAGGTTATGTTTCTACAATATTCACCTTCTGCTGACTCCATGAGAATTATTGCTATACCTTCTTTAAATTTAAAATGTTATTTCTCAGAGATATCTGTGTATTTCTGTGTGGTTGAGGTGATCTCATCAGCAGTCAGAGCTCATTCGTCCATTTTTCCATGCTTTCAAAGCTAAAATTCTGGTTTTTCTCCTTTCCATGAATCCTAAATTTATGAATACATGTTTGGAAGTGCTTAGGCAGTAGCAGCCATTGTAGAAATGCTTTCAAAGCTGCTGGATACTGAACACTTCCAAGATATTTCATCTAGGTTCTTAAAAAGAAAGGGAGCCACCTGAAAGTTTTGTCAGAGTCTGTGGTAGTTTTGTCCTCTGTCTCTTTCACAGCCTGGCCAGTGGCAATGACATTCCCTTGCCAGAAACACAGGAATGGTACCTCTTCTATTAGAAGGTGTTTGTATTTAACATCTTTAACTCTTTTACATAAAAGAATCTTCTCTCTTTTTTTTTTTTAAATCTCAATATAAATATAAACAAAAACATAAATGCCTTTTTGAATGTCTTTGTTACTTTTACCAAATTCCGCTCATATAGATAAATGCTTATAGAGAAGTTTATAGGTGTTTCCCAGTCAGACAAGTACTAAGTCATTCCTCGTTAACCATCTAGGTTGGATTAGTCACTTTTTCAGTCTCAGGTATATTTTTTCCGGCAGCATAGGACTCCATAGAAGAAGTCTGAATATTAGCAACTTTCCTTTGAGCTGTCTACATAAATGGGCAAAGAGATAAGGATTATGAACTTGAGATTCTTTTAGTTTCATGGTTGAGTCCATAAACCCTGTTATCACAGGCAAGCACAACAAGTTTGAGAAGGTAGATAAAACCACTGCACAGGGGTTTCTTCCACCTCCACATCCAGGAGCATCCAGAGTCACTCTCATCAGGGCTGTAAGTGTGTCCTACCTAGCTACAATCCTTGCCTTCTAACAGTACAGAAGCTAGACTGGAAAAAACACTGATAAGAATATAATACACATGATTCCACCTTAGGCAGAGATGCAGACTACACATTCAAGCAGTCTTTTCTATGTCCAATATTCATTAAACATGTAATACTTAAAAGGATCAGCTGATAAGTTAAGAACCCAGTACCTTGCCTTACTTTGCTAATTTTATATACCCTATGCCTGCATGGATTAGCTAGTACAGGCTAAGTTAAGATATAAATTTCGAACAAGAGAAAGCTTTGTCTCCTAATACACTTCCAGCACAGACTTCAAAATAAAGTTTTAGCATGGAAGGAGACTATCAAAAGCATAGATCTGAGCTGGCATTATTAGCTTAAAGCAGGACAGCTTCACTTGACCAGGGTGCTAATGAAGAGCTTTCTGTTATATACTTTGTTCTTGAGCTTACTATTAATTTTTTCTGATCTTATATGTGCAATGGAATTTTACATTTTTCCCAAGCTTCCTGCAGAGAGTTTTTCCATAAAAGCAAATGGGAATCAGCAGACCAGGCTCTTCCATTATCTGTGATATAAGTGCACTTCACCTTTCCAAGAATAACTATTCTCACTGCTAAGACCAAATAACAGTATTCTGGCTCATTCTCTTTGGAGATCTCCAGAGGAGGACCAGCCTTACAAATACTAAGAGTTGGTGGATCCCTTGAATCATACATATTAGGTAGATATTGCTCCCTTAAACACCTTGTTCTCTTTTAGAATGTGTCACGTTTCATTCCATCATTCCATCACTCTCTTCTTGTTCTACATTTTTTCTTCATCTTAGATAGAGAAAGTAAAGTCCAGTGCTGAAGAGATTGTTTCATTCAAGTTTCAGCAATTGGAAGAAAAGGAATCTCAGTGTGTTGAAACTGCATTATATCCAATAACCATTTTGTATAAAAGAGAAATTCTGCTTTCAGAGAACTTTTCTTCTTAGCCCATTCCCAGTGTTGCATTGGCAGTGTTTCCAGAGCCTTTGAGCTACATAAATTTTTAATGCACTTACAACAGAACTTAGTCTTTACAGAAGATTCATATCAAGAAAGTAACATTGGAGAGAATCTGCTGAAATAACTTCCCCTACTTTGACAAGCTGAGAGAACCTCTGACCAGTTCTTTAAGATGCATTCTCCATGGGGAAGTGCTTAGAGAGTAGAGGAATCTGGCTGGCATTCATTGTCCTTGCTTAAAAAAGTTCAAAAACACCACCACAGAAATATATTGGACTAACAACTGAATAGAGCTAATATTGGGGCAGAAATAACATTTAATAAAATATGTTTCCATTGTAATTTCTTGGGGCATTTAATTGTAGTTAAATATTTAGTAAAATTAATTTTGTTATATTACTATTATTATTATTGTTGTTGTTGTTGTTATTGCTATTGAATTTTTAGTTATCTTGGTAGATAGAATTAATGTACTCTTTTCCTAACCATCATTATCACAGAGTGAATTCACAAATGGCAGGCAACAATCAACCTTTACATGGAATGAGCTGACAACTGCTATCAAGTATGTTCTTGAAGTAGAATTACAGAGTTCTTAGGAATGGAGGCATGTGCTTTCCGTCCCAGTGAAAGGGCTGCTTGGGGGAGTGGTGACACTAAATGCAGTATCACTAGAGAATAATCTCTTCTGGCAGGCAATAATCAAAACAATTTGGCAAGCAGCAAGAAGGACCTTTAAGTGGCTTCTGAGTTGGACAAAAAGGCTGTTCATGACTAATCCATTTCCAGAAAAAAAGGTACAAGTCAAAAGTCTTCAAAGTCAAAAGACTTAAAAGTCCTGTGTATGCCTTGCTGTGTGGCCCCTCCAACACACTGGGGTGGTTGAAGTTCCCCATGAGGATCAGGGCTTTTGAAGGTGAAGACAGGGCTCCCCTCTGCCCATAGAGGGCCTCATACACTCAGCTTTTCTGGACAGGCAGCCTGTAGCAGATCCCCACTATGATGTCACCCATCCCTGCCCTCTCTTTAATCCTGGCCAGCAGCTCTCAGTCAGCTCCTCACCCAACCCCAGATGAAGCTCCATATACCCTCCAGCTGGTCAGTGACATAAAGGGCAAATGCCCCCTCTTCATCTCCCCTCCTGTCCTTCCTAAAGAGACTCTATCTTTCTATTTCAAGACTCCAGCCATAGGCGCCGTCCCACCACATCTCCCTGAAGCCAATAAGATCACAGCTCTGCAGGCACGTGCATGTCCATAACTCATGTTTATTCAACCACGATGCGTGTGCTTGCACAGAGCCCCCAGTGACGCTGAATTACTGGCTGCAGTGGTTGCAATGACCCTGAGATCAGCTCACTTGGTTAGACCATGGTGCCAGTAATTCCAAGGGCCTGGGTTTTATCCCACTATGGGCAATTCACTCAGGAGTTGGGCTCAATCCTTGTGGGTCTTTTACAGCTCCGAATATTCTGTGATTCTCTGAATTTCTGTGCTCTGAATCCTGATCCTCTGAATTCTTCAGGTGCTCTCCTGCTGACCTGGGATCTCTCTTCAGGTTCTAGGCATCTATTGCTGGTCCTGGCATCAAACTGTTGGGATTGGAACGCATTGAGGTTTCACTCCCTTGGTAACTTTAGTTTTAAGCCCTCTTGACCAGCTTCGCAAGTCTGTGACTGAAGGTAATACTTTGTCTTCTCTGACAGATGGACCCCATCAGCCCCACGTAGAAGGGGTTTCTCAAAATGAGCCACATGGTCTAAGCAGATGAGCCCCTGGCTGTGGCACCAGTCCTGTAACCATTTGCTGGTTTGCCAGATTTGACTGGTCCTCTCAGACATATTTCCCTTTGACTGGGAGGATTGATGGAAAACCTAGCTGTGTTCCAGAGTCTCTTACTGCTGCTCTCAAGGCTCTGAGAGCCCTGATACCTGTCAGAGTTCTCGTGGCAGTGTCCCTGGTGCTCCCATGGAACAACAGCAGCACATAATAATCAGTGACTGTATGAGACCTGAGTCTTAGTGATGACCCTGACACGAGCCCCTGCTGAGCAGCACTCACCTCTAGAGGGCACACCAGGTGAGTAAATGGGCACCTCTGCACCTCGGAATAGAGTTGCCTACTAGTATTGCCCATTACCTTTTCTTTGTTGTGCTCATTGTTACACAGAGAGATTAGGCTACCTTCCCAGCTCCAGCATCTCTCCTGAGTTACAACAAGGAAATTTGTGCCATCCTTACCCGATGTCTTGACATAACATTCTTTGTATTTCACACTTCAGAGTGAGTTATGTAACAGTTACCATCATTAAGTAAAGGCCTAATATGCAAGAGATTTAGTAGAAAGACCTTCCATTCCACATACAGACAGAAAGAATCAAGTTTCAGCACACTTACTGCACAAAAATCCCCTTGATTAGATGTGTAGCCATAATTGCATACAGATCAAAGTGCTAATCATCTTGGCTGACAACACCAGTGATGCAAAGCACTAATATTCCATCCAATATTCCCTTTGAAAAATGCCCTCTGACTATGAAACACAGGCATGCTTTGCATTTGCTGGCTTAATGTCTTTGGAGGTTCACAGAGCTGTGTTTCTATCTTACAAGCTTTTCTTGGCAGATGTTTATCAATCAGCATCTTTTCATTAAGCTGGCAGCTACTGTAAAAACCATTAAATGTCTGAGCAGCTCTGTCCTAGGCAATCTGTCCTTCAGTGTGGGTCTTTGTAGAGGTGTTTGTACTAAAAGGTCCTTATAAAACTCATGGCCCAAAGCACTAATTCTGTAATGATCTTTCTGTCCAAAGATTCCTGAACCAGTGAAGAATTTATTATTTTGGCCTCTCCCCATAAGGAGGTTTCAGGAAAATAGGAACAAATGATAAATTAAGTGATCTGGGATTCAGAGCAACAGTCAAGGAAGTAAAAAAATAGCAACATATTTTTGCATGTTTAGAGTGAAAAAGGAGAACACGAACTGCTCTTAGGTATGTTCATGTCAATGATAAGCTGGCAGATGTGCTGGCAAAGTACTGTATTTTTTGGTATTCCATTCAAAGATTTGGTTTCTAAACAAGTCTAAAAGGCACAGCGCTAAATCAGGCATCAGCAAAACTCAGAGCTCCTGGAAGACACTGCCATCACCAGGCTCATGGGCTTTGTTGGCTAGAATTCTTGTTACAGATATTTCATGATAAAAAGTTGAAAGGTGTTTCCAGAGCAAGGAACAAGCCAGGAGAAAATAAAAACATGAAAAGATTAAAATATTCTGAGGATGGGAAGGTTGCTATATATTCATTAGCAATCTCATTATCAGGATAATGAATTGGGTCATGGAGTTATTTAGTATATGTGAAGATTGTTATGATTTAATAACAGGTAATAAAGAAGCAAGCTGATACAGCCACAATTGTCCAAACATGTGAACATAACTAGTTTGCATAAAATAAATAATGTCTTTTATTAGACCAGCTGACAGAGCTTGTAAAAAGCCTGAGCCTTTCCTCCAGGTGGGAAGTAAGAGCTTCCATTGTCTAATAAGCACAAGTGGAGCAGAGCATGTAGCTTGCAAGAGAATAGGTGATAGGATCATTAGGTCCTAGTCTTGGAAAAGAGCAAGAAATATCATCTAAATCATGAGAAACATTGAGAAATTACTACAGGATCAGAAGAGAAGGAAGGAATTTTATTTATCACATTGACAAAACAGTATTTCTTTGGGCCTATGTTGGGTCTATGATTTTAAGTATCTGGTAGAATTATGAGTTTTAATTCCCAGGTTTGTCTTTTGAAAGTATTTTATAAGCTTCCTCTGAGTATCAAGACTGAATAGTCAAAGATGAAGTAGCTGGCCTGCGGAAAAGTTTTTCCCAGTGGAAGCTGTGTTTTTATGTCCTGCATTGCCTGCATATGTGAACTCTTTTTAGCACACAGTGGGTGTGTTCTTTTATCCAAGTAATGTCAGGGATTCCATTTTGTGCACTAGATGAAAGTCTTGAAGATACTGTTTAGGTGTTTATTGTGAGCAAAAACACTGTGATCTATTTGCTGTGCATTATTAAATAGGGTAGCCAAAGATCAGCATATTTGCCTCAAGGAAATTCACTCCCCAAAACTAATGATTTACAGATACTCCAGTGCATTTGATCTGCAAAGAGTACTCACAAAACCACCTTCATCATTCTAGAGATGATACTCACTAAAAATGGCTGCTCTTCTAAGCAAATAAATCAGACCTGAATATTATCAAGACTTGCTAAAATATAAACTAAATGTAATCCAACAGACCCCATTGACCTTATACTTTCCCATAGACCAAACATTTTGCTAAGCAAATTTCAATGTATATTGGGTTTAAAATTGAAGCATGCACTGGACTTGAGCTTTTTCTATATTGCACTCTGTGTAATCAAATCATTAAATATGTACAACCAGTCCTGGAAGACAACTCATCTGGAATATTCTCTGCCTCTGTCACCCTCACTACTCTCCTGAGCTTTCAAGTACTCTTCCACTGCTTATCAAACTACTCATCAAAAGCAATCTTTCCGTAAACCAACACACATCATACAAGTGAAAAAACTGATGGCACAACTCCACAGGCACCCTAATAAATGTTCCCCAGACTGAGCTTAGATCTCTCTACTCAGAAAGTCTTGGCTCCAAGTTCTCTTCCTTTTCCATGCTATTCTCCTTCCAATCAGTCCACCAGTGTTTACCCTTTCCCCAAAGACTCCATTTTTGTTGACTGTTTTTCAGTATACGAATGATCATTCTCAAAATTCCTACTTTTGTCAACATCCCTATCAAACTACAGTCATCCTTGTGTTCTCTATACTTTTCATATGAGTGTCTTGTTCACAGCATCACATGCAAGAACATAGCAGCATGAGTCTGTAGATCTGGCTACAGGCTTAGCAGATGAGTGAGGATATGATGAAATTAATTGTATTTTATGCTATAATGCATGAATACTCACTGGAAGAAGTTGTCCTGGGCCATCTAACATCTTTTTGATCCAATGCTTCAGTGATCTTTTACCATGTATGGTTTACTTTTAATCTCACACACTTGCAATGTAGCTCCTTTAGTATTAACCTTTCTTATTATAATCATTTTAACTGGAAAGCTGCAGAGCACATTGTGCTTCACAATGAAATAAGATTAAAAAGTTTTTTGAGCTTCAATTCAATCAGAAGCATTAGAGGGATAATGAAAAGCCTTCTCACAGAATCATCATGAAGAGAAAAATATTACAGGGTTTTTATTAGAATTTCAAATAAACTGTATTCAGATACCATTTAGTAGATCAAAATCAGGGGAGACGGCTGTTCAAAATAGAGGAGCAAGGAAGGATGTTGCCTTAGTTGCCAATGCAATGCACAGAAAACATTGAAAATGCAGGTTACCTAGAGGCAACTTTATTAAACAACACAGGCTAGAATGTTCCAACAGGACATGTCCCATGCAAGTCACCATTCACTTGTAGCACTATCTTTTATTGTATGATGTCCGCAGAAGAGCAGCAGAGTTGGTGAGGGGTCTGGAGATCAAGTGTTATAAGGAGCAGCTGAGGGAGCTGGGCTTGTTTAGTGTGGAGAAGAGGAGGCTCAAGCCAGACCTTATGCTCTCTAAAACTACCTGAAAGGTGATGGAAGTGAGGTGAGTATTGTTCTCTTTTCCCAGGCCACAACTGATGGGATAAGAAAGAACGGCCTCATGTGGCACCAGGAGAGGTTTAGATTGGATGTTAGAAAAAATGTCTTTACCAAAAGGATTGTCAAGAATTGGAACAGGCTCCCCAGGGAAGTGATCCCTGGAAGTATTTAAAGAATGCTAAGGGATGTGTTTTAGTGGTGGACTTGACAGTGCTAGGTTAATGGCTTCATCTTTTCCAGCCTAAATGAATTTATGAGTCTATTGATATCAATATATCAGTGCTTAACATCCTCCTATCACACAGAAAGGAGAATAAAAAAAAAATCTCATTATTACACTAGCTGCAATAACCTGCTTCCTAGATATTAACTTTTGCAAATACTCACTGTTGCAGAGTAGGAGAGCATAGCCTGCTGCCCTGTCCAGGGAGAGGAACTTTCTTTCCCACATTCAGGAGGAAGTAGCACACCTTGAAATTTAGTAGTAAATGCAGTGAAAGGAAACTGAAGAGTAAAAGTTTGGAAAAGGTAAAGATTTTCATTGCCTGGTTAGTCCATGCAACTATTGTCTATTTCTGAGGCTTCTGTTGGGGGAAATTTTCAGCAGAATTTTTCAGCTTCACAATGCAATGAAGCCCAATTAGGATGTTGCTGCAATTTACAGGAAGCCAGTAGGAATGTGAGCTTTCTGGACAGTTGGTGACATTTATTGTTTCCAGCAGCAGTTTGTGTCCCCACAGGCATAAAAATAACACAGAGAGTGTACTGCAGTTGTTGTGCTGTTACATAAGCTCCTGTAGAAGGTGTGATTGAGATATCTTTATATTAAGGGTAGTAACCAGGCTTAGAGAGATGAACTCTTCTCTACTTTCTCCACAATATAAAAAAGCAAAATTATGTATTTTGGAAAATTTTTATCTCTTAGTATTTCTTGTTTTTAAGTGGATAAATACAGTAACTGCCAGAACTACTAAGTTCTAATATTTTCTATAGTTCAATCTATCTTCCTTCGCAGCTCTCTTTTACACTGGATTGGAAATTCAAGAGTCACAGCTTCAGCTTACACTTCAGTTACAAAGAGCAGAAAATTTATAATACTAATTATTTTTCTCATTCTGATATTCTGAGTTTAGATCAAGAGAGTTCTTTGGCATTTGCTTGCACGTGTCTGTCAGAAACCATAAATAAATTTGATGTTACTGAGACCTTCATTATTTCTTAGTGTTCTGGTTTTGCAATAAAAACAATCCAATACGTAACACATTGACTAGGGAAGATGTTTAGTTTTTCAACCAGTCCTGTTTAGGCAAATCAAAATGGGGTTTTTTTTTGAGGAGGAAGCCTATTATCAAGTTTCATTTGGTTGCAGTTTGATGGAAGGCTGACCAATACTGCAAATGAGATAAAGTAGAATCTACCCATCTAGTTATCACAATAAATGTATGATAGTTTGTCATATTATTTCTACTGGAAGGCAATTCCATAATCTCACCCCTCTAGTGGCTAGGAATATATATTTTTAATTTTCAGTCTAAGTATATGGTTTATATATGCCTTGTTCTAACACCAATAATTCCCTAGTTTAGATAACCATTTCTCTCTCAGTCATGATACCTTCTCAATATGTCCAGACAAAGCAACAAGTTTTATATGTATTTGTCCTACTCTAGGACTTGCTTTGAGGCTAAAGCCACATTCTCATAGTTGTTTGTCTGAGAGGGTCTTTCCATTTTTTCTTCCATCCCTTACTTTTTCCAATTGTATCTTTCATTAAAATAAGATCAGGCTTCCTACCACTTTGCATTAATTATAGTCTTCCCTACTCCTTTCCTTTGAATACCAGCCTCAGGATAAATGTGAATTTAAAGCCTGAAATTCATTTTCTCTGAACTTTTCTGGTAATTATCTAGTCTCCCTTACACGTTTGATTACAGAAGGGTAAATTGTCTAGAACTGGCAAATACAATCTCAACTTTTCTATAGAAAAGGGGAAACTGCTGCACTGCAACTAGCCAGGCTTCCCTAACTTGGGCCTGTCACCCATTCTGGCCTCACCAAAGATCTTTCACAAAAATTCATTTTTACACCAATTTGTATGTAATTCTGGATGCTGATACATAGTCAACTATGAAGTAAATCCTGAGGACAGGACCAAGACCTTGAGAAATTCCCAAATTCTGGGGAGTGGTTTAAAACTTTGAACTTTTGATGGAGAACAGTATTTCTAGGGGACAAAGAAATATGATCAAATTATTGTATACTGGATTACATTTAGGCTTATTCTGCCTTAAGAATTACTCCAAAGGCCACATGGAGAGGTCAAGGCTTGGTCTTTTTTGGCCATCAAGATAATGTGATTCAAAGGATCTGGTTTTGTATGTTTATTTCCTGATTAAAAGTTTGATTTGACTGTGTCATCAAGCTTTATTTTCTACATAATTTTGGCCTTCTAAGTTACCAAGATTCATCAGAACTGGAGTACTATAAAATGGAAATGAAGAGAAATAACTATCTGTTAAACTTTTTGTCTGTGTTCCTAATACACCTGTAAATTTTTATCTGTTGGATTTTAAAATGAAAATTAGTTTTTGGATGTGAATGAATGGAAAAAAACTGTGTATTTCTTCCCATTCGTGGTGTAGAATCGATGGCCCACTATGATATACTGTACATAGGTTTTGGAATTCCAGCTGTTTTGCACATTCTTCTCTATTTCACAATCTGTTCTCTCATTTGACTTTTGTCCGTTATAAAGGTCAACTAAGTAATTTAGTCCGCAAGCTGAGAAAATAAATGGTACCATTAGAAGTAGTAAAATTTGTATGATACCAGTTTATCTGTATGTCTTCTATATGTCTTATGCAATGACCTTTCCATATAAGTAGTTTTTTAAAGACATTCTCTAAAATGAAAGTTGCATCCCATAGTATCATTTTCATTTGCATATCTGCTGCCACTGCCCTCATTCCCATGGTGCTGGTGGGTTGGTTTTTTGGGTTTTTTTCTTGGTCTGCTTTAGAATATCTTTATTTTTTTATTTCAGGCTTAAAGTACAGATATTAAATTTGTCAGGCTAAAGAATGAATACTGTTGGTAACTATGTGTGAGATGCTATAGATCCAGTAACACTGGAAATGTTATAGAACGTTTATAATAGAAGCTGTTGGATGGTTTTATGTCAAAGATGCAAAACAACAATGACACTGAAAAGAAAAACAACTTTTAGAAATTCACTGAGCGATTCCAAGCAGATCTATAACAAATGAGGCAGAAAGCATCATCTGTCATAAGAAAAGGTAATTGAAAGGACGAAGGTTTTGCAAAGTGCTGATTAAATGTAATATGCTATGTGACAATGCGCAAATGTGAAATGCTTCACTGAAGAAGATGAACAGGTTCTCCACTGCATCAGAAAAGCAGATTATTCTTGCTGAGGTCCATTATCATTAAAGTTGTTAGCATTTCTGTAACAAAATATTAAGAAGAAAAAAGTAGGCAAATCATACTGTAAGAGGGATGATCCAGATTCCCAATATTCTAAAAGACTAAAGGCTCTGAATTACTTGCATTCAAAAACAATCTCTTTTTAGTCCCACTTACTAATGAGTCAGCAAACCTAATGCTGTCTGGGAAGTATCTTGAAAGATGCTAAATAAAAGGCTCAACCATGAACCATATCCATCACAAACTGAAGGTCAATTTGAAGGAATGCTTCATATTATACCTACCAACCCAGGAAAATTTATCTTCTATCCAGAATAAATTTGACATAGATTATCTAGTACTACAAAAGAGTTGAAAGAGTTGAAAACAGCCAAACCAAAAGAAATATATATCCACACTGTTTTACGAGGACCTGATTTACAGACAAGAGTTGACATTAAAGTACAGATAAGTTCTGGCATTCTCTACCTTCAGTTCTGAATCAGTGCTCAATAAATTTTCATGCTGAAGGATTAATCAGATTCATTAGCTAGCACTGGAAAATTGATAATATTATTTTGTCATGACAGTTTCTACAGTCACTTGTGAATAAAGTAATCCATGGAAGCATCTGACATTTTTCCAGAAGTTAATAACTATCAGTGTGAAGTTCATTGAATACTAAAAGAGAAACTGCAATTTATTCACTAATGGGAGAAACTGACAGAGCCCTGAACTTCCAGATGTTTGACTTGAGCTTAATTCACTCCTATGGCACTCTCTTAGGACAATGTCCTAAGGAGTCCAATGTCCCAAGGAGACATTAAGCTCAGGGGAACATCCCTCCAATGTAAATGAAACACTGCTCAGATTCCATTCATTACACTGCAGCCTGAAACACCATTAGTTAATTTTAGGGAGATTAAACAGAGACCTAGAAGCATTGTAATGTTGTTTTTCCCAAACCAGTCTGCAGTGTTGAAGAAAGGCTGTAATATTTGCAGTACAGATCTAGAAAGATCTAGGATAACAGAATATTTCTAGTTAGAATGGACCCATAAGACTTAATAAGTCTAACTCCCTGTTTCTCACCTAAGACTAAACCCTATGACTGCCCAGACAATTGTTGAACTCTGATAAGAGTGGTGCTGTGACCACTTCCCTGCAGAGCCTGTTCCAGAAACCAACCACCCTTTCAGTGAAGAACCTAATGGCAAGCCTGAACTTTTGCTGATGAAACCATTCCATTTTCCCTTGTCCTGTCTCTGGTCACCAGAGAGAGGAGCTCAGCACACCTCCACTCCACTTTCCCCCCTCGAAAAAGTCAGTGACTGCAATCAGGTCACTCCTCAACCTTCTCCAGGCTGAATGAGCCAAATTACCTCAGTCATTCCTCGTAAGTTTGTCCTCAAGATATTTCACCATCTTTGTTGCCCTCCTCTGGAAACGCTCAAATGGTTTGTTATTTTCCCTGTACTGAAGAACCAAAACTTACAGTACTCGAAGCAGGGCTGCACCAGAGCAGTGTAGAGTGGGAAGAAAGCAGAGAGAGGTGACATCCTAACTGTGGTTCAAAGAAGAACCTGATCCAGACTGGATTACATTACATTTTATATTTTGGTCTATTGTGTTGTCTCAGTCAGACAAGACAGAACAGGCTACCTGCCTGCTCTCAGTATCCCAGCACCAAAGATGCCTTTTATCCTTCACTGTGAACCAAAGCTACACAATGCAACTCTATGTTTGACGTAGGTAACAATGAAGGAATAGCATGAGACCTCTAGAATATATCTCCACACTTCATTCTCACAATTAATACCTTGTGCAACATCTGCAATTTCATATCTGAGATGTTACTTTTTGGAAACTGTGCTAAGAATCTAGTTGAATTATCTACTCATGGATAGTGGGTAGATGTACCGATGCTGAGATTAGGCTTCATAAAGTCATGTATGAGACACATCTCTACATGTATTTTTAGCTTGGCTACAAGATGGTTAACTTCTTGATGGGTTTCACTAAGAAAAGGCATTTCAACTCATCAGCAGTGGTGATACCTGCCAAATAAATGTTACTTGGTAATTTAAAATTGTTTATTTTCATGAATCATTTGAATTTCTGTGATTGCATGAACAACTCACAAAAGAAAACATTCTTGTTTTCTTACATTTATGTCAGACTGGGATTAGAGTAGCCTTGAGAGAAAAAGGCTGATTACCACCTTGCATCTCTCAACTGCATTGGATTTCATATATGTTAAACTAATATGTATCCAGTGATAATCTAATAGTTCCTTATACCTGCTGTTCCTTATACCTACTATTCTGATTCCTGAATATGTGTCTCAGTTTAGGTGGGACATTCAAGCCCTTTGTGAGAATCTCAGCATTTCTATGAAACAGTTAATACTGATACTCAGATTCTGGGAGGCATAAGGATATTAATTTTACAACTGTTGATGGCTAGACAGTATCAACATGGTATCTGAGATATGATTCTGCTGTATAAATCAAGAGAGAAAAATGATACAATGTTTTTATTTCAATTCAGATGTTCACATGATTAATGTTTAAAAAACAAGACAGATGTTGAAGCCTTGCTTGAAATGCTTTACGGTAACTGGATGATGTTATGAAGTATCCAATCAGAACAGAGATATCAGGACTGTGTATTTCTCTATGTGTTTCTGCAAACTATTGACCAAAATGTGGAAAAGTTCCCTGCTGCAGACTTCTACCTCACAGTGATTCCTTATTCATGAATGACAGCCCTGAGTAGTAAAGTTAAAATGTGAAGGAAAACCAGTTACTTGTATCTTCTGTGTAGAATGGGAAATTTTAAAGGGTAGCCTCAAAGCTTTCTTAACTTTTTGGACTCCAGTTTGTTTCCAACATTTATGTCCAATACACATTCCTGATTATCTGTCCATTGACTTTTGGTGTTCAATAGCATGTCTCCAATCAAGAAAATTTTGCCAACATTTTTGATATGTGATACCACAGCAATAAGACTGAGAGAATAAAATATCCATTTGGATTTTTTTTTTTACTTGCAACAGAGTTTTTAGCTTCTAATATAGTTACAAACTGGAAAAAAAATCAGTGATAAATCATGGCTTATAAATTTTTCTACTACCATGAAGCCTAAAGCAAGACAGAAAAACATTGCATTACTGCTAGACTTTTTGTGTGGGACACAGACATTAGAGATTAAATTACATGTATTAAATGAAAGTGTACAGGCTGTGCAGAGATTCAGTCAGGGAAGACTGACACAGAAAGCAGCTGCAAAAGAAGCAGAAGAAAATCTGAACAAGGAAAAGCTACTTGGAAACACTGTCTTTTAATTAATAAGAGAATCAATCCCTTTTCACTGCAGATCTGTGGAATACCAACTTTAGAAGAGCTGTTTAAACTCTTGAGAGAAAAGGCTGTGAGTAATCAATACAAAAAATATGTTTTTTTCTCTTTTTTTAATATTATGTGAAACAGAAATAGCAGTATTTTCATTCTAATATTGGACATTGATCTAGTGACACAAAGGCAGCCAGCAGAGAAACATGTTTGTTGTTTCTAAAGTCTCAGATGTAGCTGATGGTATTGCCCATGATGAGTGGTCATGTCTGAGGGACCATCAAACCAGCATTGTTGCCAGAGCTACAGGTGATCTGAGCAGAGGTTCCAGAGAACTAGAACTAAGATAGGGAATACCGTCACCTGAGCAAACTGCTAATGTTTGAGCCAGACAAAAAGTTTATGGGTTAACAAGAACAAATGCACTTACATATTTTCTCCTGGCTTTCTTTACGTAATCACAGAACCACAGACTGGTTGAAGTTGGAAGGAAGCTCTGGAGATACCCGGGTCCAGCTCCCCTGCACAGACATGGACACATAGAAGTCATGTGCCCATGACCATGCCCAGACAGTTTTTTAATATTGCCAAGGGTGGAGAATCCACAACTTCTCCAGCCAACTTGTACCAGTTCTCAGTCATCCTCACAGTGACAAGAGTGTTTCCTGATGGTCAGAGGGAACCTCTTAGGTTTCCATTTGTGCTGGCTGCCTTTGGCCCTGTCACTGGGTAGCACTGAACAGGGCCTGTCCTTCATGCTCCTTCCTTTCAGATGTTTATGTACATTGATGGGCTCCCCCTGACTTTTCTCTGCTCCATACGGAAAAGTCTCACCTCTCTCAGCCTTTCCTCACAGGTGGGATGCTGCCATCCCTTAATAGTCTTACAGGCCCTTCACTGGACTAAGTCCAGCAAGACTGTGTCTCTCTTGTACTGGAGAGCCAGAACAGGATGCTGAAGTGTATATTTTATATAAAATGCAAACTTTTGATCTGAGTATACTTGATAAAATTAGTAGCAGGGTTCTTCAAGACAAGCTCTTCCTTCAAAGTATTTCCTTTGCTAAGTGTGGATGACAATAAAATACAGATCAGGTTTCCCAGCCTTTGGGTTCCATGGTTTTAATAATGCCACCTGATTAGCAGGAGAGGTTTTTGAAATTGTTCATGCATCTGGGGAAAGTACATAGCTTGATAAATAAATAAAGTTTTGTGTTGTTTTCCTTGATGTGTAAAGTTAACAGATGCTCATTTCAAAAAGAAAACTGGCATCATGATTAAAGCACAATGTGTGCTCTTTCATTTGGCTAGAGGTAGGGAATGCAGCAGAATGGTATCATACAATGATATAAATATTACAGGAATAAGTTATCTGAGAATTCTTTAGAAGGCTACTGTTACATGTGTATTGGGGATTTTCAAAAGAAATACACTTTGGAGGAAGCATTTGTTGGTACTCTCAGTCTGCTGCTATTATTGCCTCAGTAAAACTCTCATTGGTTGATGAACAAGTGTATAAAACAATGCTTTTGGAAGTCACAACTTTGTGACCATATTGCAAATACTTTGTGGACTACAAAAAAACCCAAAGTTTTATCAGAGAAAATTAAGGGAATAATGTTCACTTCCAAAGCCTTCAGGATGGACCCTCAGACCCCAGTGGTTCCACAAGAGAGCAGAATTATTGAGAGAGAAATTGTCAAGTGACAAGTTTCATGTTGAAGGCTGAAGCAGAGCACTGAGTATATATTAAGGTGTTGCAAGATATTTTACTATAGAGAAAGTATAATTTTTACAGAATTTAATTTTTGACCACAGTAGACTGTAGTTGCAGTGTTTTA
>VZTX01006711.1:0-18931 GCA_013400915.1 Pardalotus punctatus
CGGGGGAGGAGGAGGAGGGATGCTCCCGCCTTCCGCCGAGGGCTTTTGTCTCCGAGGAGGGAGGGAGGGGGAAATAGACGGGGATCGGGGGGCTCGGCTCTGCTGCCCGTCCCCGCGATGCTCGGCGGGGCAGCCGCCCCCGCATCCGGGGGTCCCTTCTCAGCGCCTCCCGCGTCCCCGGGCCGGGGGCAACGGAGGCCGAGCCGGAGGAAGCGATCTGCGGCCCCGGTGGTCACCGGGTGCCGGGGAACTGAGCACACCCTGCCGAGCTGCGCACCCCCGAGCATAGCATCGGAGCTCTGCGCTCGGCGGAGATTCTTTGGCGGGGCTTAGGCGCCGGGTGGGTCCTTCTTTCATACCTGCTACCGAGGTGGAGAGGGAACGCGCCAGGAATCGTGTCGGGACTGAGATGTGCCCCAGCAGGGTCCGTGTGGCCTGGCAGAGAGCCGTGCGGTAGGGGCAGGGTGGGAATGGGGAAGGGCCGCCGTGGGATGGGGAGCAAGCGAAGCGTGGATACGGAATGCATGCGTGAGCCATCGCGGGACGAGGCACCAGGCCACGGGCTGGCAAGCCCAGGGCCGGCACCAACAGCTGGCTGGGCTCCAACTGCCCCGGGCTGGGGCAGCACCAGCTCAAGGGCAGGTTGGTGACACTAGGTGCCCCATGCCCAGCAGTGGGGACCTGGTAGCTCCAGCTCCTGAGCAGTGGTGCCTGGCAAGAGAAGCATTGATGTCAGCACCCCATGCAAAATTTGAGCGACAGAAAAGCAACGCCTAAAATCATGGCCAGGAGGACAAGGGGGTTCTGTTGTCTTGCTCGTGCTCAGATTTAGTAAAAGATTTTGGATGGTTTTACCCAGGAGTGCCTGCCCCACACAGCCATGGTGTTACTGTCACCCCTGGAGTGGATGGTGTTCTGGTGCCCTGCATGCTGACCCCCCAGGCAGCGGCTGGAGTCCCTTTGCCCTGTCGCTCCTGCAGGTTTCACAAACCCACGCAAAGCGCGCAACGTGCAGGGCTATTTTTGCCATCCTCCTGCGTTCAGCTTTGCCTTCTGCCAAGTAGGAGGATTTTCGTCGCTGTGACGTTCAGCCGAGGAGCATGAAGTGAGAGGCAGGTGTCCCCATTGGTGACAGATGGGGAGTAGTCGGAGCTGGGTGTCACCAGCCCAGCACCGGCAGCTGATGCCAGCTCTCTCTGCCTGAGGCCATGGGTGGGAGGAGGAGGAGGAAGGCACAGAGCCAAGGCTGGGCGCCTGCAGGCAGCTGGCACCAGGGACAAAGGCAGCAGGGCTGGGGAGATGGGGGGAGCCCACTGAGCATAATGGACAAGGGGACAGCAGCAGCCTTGTCCCACCCTGTGCAGGGACTCCGAGTAGTAACTGTTATGTGGCAGCCACATCCAGCTGGGGGAGATGGGGAACAGCAGGGCTCCCTCTCACACACTTGGTCCCAACCAGAGTCCAGGGGTGGGAGCAGGCCTCTGGAGAGGGATGGGGGTGGGGGGAGTTGCAGAGATGGTAGGTTGGAGAGGGCAAGCTGATGGTCCCCTTGCAAGGGGATGGTGGAGGCTGTGGAACTCACTGGGAGGCACGGACACAGCTCAGCTGAGGACATGGGGAGTGGGAGAGGAGGGCTTTGCTGCAACTGGCAGTGGGACCCTGGAGGCAGTGAGGATGGTGGCACAGGACTGGGGCATGGCTGGCCAGGTAGGATAAGTGCTGTTGGTGGCATCTAGTAAGTGGCTGGCTGTAAGGTGCTTAGGATTCCTGTTCTGGATGCCTACCTCTAGCCAGAGGTAGTTTCTCCCTGTCTACATGTGGTGCCCTGAGGAGAGAACAGGGTACAGGGCATCCCGTGGGGATCAGCCTGAAATCTGTCTCCACTTGTGGAGACACTCCTGCATCCTCTTGGCCTGCCCAGTTCCCTCCTCCCGCAAGGAGTCAGAAGAGGGACCATGGCCGTCTGTCCTCTCTTGAATGCCCAGCTGGGGCACCAGACACTCCGCCACACAGTGTGTTCACAAAGCAAGGCATCATCCCACCCTCTGCTCCAACTTCTCCTGGGGCCAGGATCCAGCCTGGTGGTGTCTCAGTTGCTGCTGGGCTCTCTGTGTGATCATCATCCCAGGCAGGTGGCCTGGAAATAGTGAGAGGAACATCCCAAACTTCCCAGAGGGGAAGAAACAGCTGTTGTGACTGGCTAGGTTAATCTTGTAAGACTTTGTGAATGCCTCTCCACCCTGGCTGGGCATTACAGACACCAGAGCGCTCTGGCTCTGCAGGATGGGTGGGCTCGGTAGGCTGTGCCTGCTGCATTGCTGCCTCCTGCCCCAGTCCAGGCAGCCAGGCTGGCTTGTGTGTGCTGGCCCCGTGGCATTCTGCACGCAGAGGCTGTCACTGTGACAGCTTGCCTGGCCCACATCCCGGCCCATCGTGTCCCTGGGAAAGGCTAGAGGGGACGTGCTGTTACTTGCCTTGGCACAGGACGGACTCATGGAGGCCATGGTGGGAGGTTGCCAAAGCCCTATGGAGGGGGTCTCTCCCTCCCCTCACGGAGGCTGGGATCTGGCTGGCATGGTCCAGCAGTGTGTGACATGATGGAATTTTGGGGCAAAGGCTTCTGTCATGTCAGTGGGGAAGCAAAATAAGGACAGGGCAGCTCCTGTGCTGCTGGTAACAGCTGCAGGTTGGTGATAAGGCTGTGAGAAAATTCAGGGTATCCCAGTGGGGCTTTGGTACTTTAGCAAAAACTGACAGTGTGGAAAATGCCACTGCTGCAGTTGGGGCAGAAACACTCAGCACCCCACAGGAGGGGCTGGGAGTGTGCAGCCAGGGAGAACTTGGGCATGGAGGAGTGGATGGGGGCTGGCATTGCACCAGGCAGGATGTCACACCCTGCTGAGGCGGGCAGGGAGGACTTGTCCCCCATCTGCAGGAGGTTCCCCATCAGAGGGGACTTGGCGCCCTTTGGTCCCCAGGTCTTGCAGTGAGGCTGAGCGCATGTTCCCTTGTGCACATGCGTGGCCGGCCACCCAGGGCTGGGTAGGCAGGGCATAGCACCCACAGAAACGTACCCAAGCATGGGCAGCATGGATGGGGATGGCCCGATTTGTCTCTCCTTTCCAGCTGCTCAGGACATCTTCTAGTGAACATATATGTGTGTGTGTGTGTGTGTTTATATAGATTTGTATGCATACATACTATCTGTGAATGCCCCTGTATACACCCAATATGGATGTCTCCAGGGGCAGGCATTAGTCTATCCAGTAGCTGTGTTCCAGCTGAGCAGCAGCACAACACCTGATCCTTGGCATTTCTCCCATTTCATTAAGATGGATGATTTGAAGGTAGGCAGGGCTGGCAGGATGGGAACAAAGCATGCAGACAGGCTCAGGTCTTGAATTTTGTCTTGGGACTGTCCAGCTATGGGCTCCTGCGGCTGAGTTTCCCCTGGTGAATGAATGCAGCCCAGCTGGCTCCTTGCCCACTCTGCTTCAGCCAGTATGCCAGCTCTTGCAGCAGAAGCATGGTGGGATGTGGGGCTGGCAGGGGGTCTCCCTGAGCATCACATGCCCCAGCACAGCCAGCTGAGAGGGGAGCTGGGCGGGGTGTTGTGAACCGAGGGAGGGATGGGTGCTGCTGCCGTGCCACTTGCTGTTTACTGTTTGGGCTATAAGGCGGCTTTGTTCTTCTCCTCAGGACACTCTGAATAACAACTCTCTGGGGAAAAAGCACAGTTGGCAGGAGCGGGTGTCCCGGTCATCGTCCCCTCTGAAAACGGGTGAGTTCTCAGGCTTTTGGCCAGGGTTAGCTCCTTGCACCCTTTCATGGTGCTCAGGAGCCTGAGGCAAGTGGTGCTGGAGCAGGAGGTTGAGGAAAATCTACCACATGGATGCAGGATGCATGTCCATCTTGCTCTCTGCAATTACCTGAAAGGAGATTGTTAGTGAGCTGCGGGTTTCTCTCTTCTCCCGAGAAACAAGCAGTAGGACAAGAGGAAATAGCCTCAAGTTGCACCAGGGAGTTCTAGATTGGATGTCAGAAAAACTTTCTTCACTGAAAGGTTGGTCAAGCATTGGAACAGGGAATCACCATCCCTGGAAGTGTTCAAAGTTGGTGCTTAGAGACACGGGTTAGTGGTAGACTTGACAGTGCTAACGGCTGGACTTGAGGATCTTAGAGGTCTTTTCCAACTTAAATGATTCTATCTGTGAGTCAGCGTGGCATCCCTGGACACCTTCCCTGGGCAGGGAGCATCCCCCTCTGCATGGCTGTCAGTGCTGCTCTCCTCTCCCTACAGGTGAGCAGACCCCTCCCCATGACCATGTTTGCCTGAATGATGAGGTCAATCACCAAAACAGCACAACCTCCACCAAAGACCGGGGCACATCCACGGAGAGCCCATGCCGGCGCACAGCAGCCACCCAGATGGCCCCAGCCTGCGTTGCCTCATCCCGGCTGCCGGAGAAGCACCAGGCCACCAGCCGGGCCCCACCACATGGTGCCAGCGTCGTAGTGGTAACGAGGGGCCCCGAGGCCCACCGGGACCGCATCCGCTACCAGACGGATGTGAGGCTGGAGGCCACAGAGGAGATCTATCTGACGCCTGTGCAGAAGAACTCGGACCCCCTGGAGACTGACAAGCCATTCCTGTCTCAGTCCAGTGAGAACCGCATGTCCATCAGCTCTGACATTGACACCTCCGGCTATTCAGCCCTGGCAGGGAAAACCAACCCCTCCATCAGCGAGGAGGATGAGGTGCTGGACTACATGTCCTCCCCTGACAAGACAAACCTGCCGAGAGCCTCCTGTGGTGGTGGGAGTGGTGGCTCCCGGCCAGGGCACAATCTTCAGAGAGCCTCAGTGAGTTCGGACACCAGTGCCCTCTCCTATGACTCGGTCAAATACACACTGGTGGTGGATGAGAACGTGCAGCTGGAGCTGGTCAGCCTCAAGCAGTGCTACTCGGGCTACAGTGATGAGAGTGACTCAGCCACAGTCTATGACAACTGTATCTCCTCACCCTATGAGTCGGCCATTGGCGAGGAGTACGAGGAGGATGCGCTGAAGCGTGACTCAGTCTGCCTCTCTGAGGACTCCACCCCCGAGGCAGACATCCACTTCTCCAAGAAGTTCCTCAACGTCTTCATGAGTGGCCGGGCACGCTCCTCCAGTGAGTGCTGGACACTGTGGGGAGGTGGGCTGGTGGCTGCCTGCCTGGGCAGCTCTGCCTGTCCCTGGGACACACTCAGGAGATGGGAAGCCCCAGCAGACATGAGCCCCAGTTCTGCTTGCTGCAGCCTGTGGCTTTGTCCCTGGTGGTTCAGGAGGCATGGGGGAGCTTGGAAAAGCTTTGTGAGTGTCGGGTGGGGGTGGCAGTAGATGTTTGAGGCTGCTCATTTGGCTTGCCCAAGGTACGGCCAAGCTGAGGGTGAGGCTGAGTGAACTCACAGGGAGACAGCATACTTCTGGCATACCACACTCCTCCCCAAGCCTAGAAGCGCACCAGGGCTGGTGGCATGCTCCAGCAGGCAGGGTTTCCCACGGTGTGGCTGATCCCAAGCAGCTGGTGACACCAGCTGTCACAGCTGTGTGTGTTGGTGCAGGGAGGTCTTGTTCCCAGCAGGGGCTGATGGGCACCTGTGCAGCAGCTCCAGCCATGCCTCTCTCTCCTGTGGCATTGCATGGCTTTGTCTTGGCTGAGCCATCCTGCAGGACCCTCAGCAGACTGCCTGAACCATGTCCTTCTCTTGGCTGTGATGCTGATCCCTCAATGCTGACATGTCCTCCTCTGCCTTCGTCTTCAGGTGCTGAGTCCTTTGGGTTGTTCTCCTGCATGATCAACGGGGAGGAGCAGGAACAGACTCACCGTGCTGTCTTTAGGTGAGCTTACAGGCACAAGGCAGTGTCCCCAGCTTCTCGCAGGGGAAAGCTGGTGCTGCACTCCCACTAAGGTGGGGCTACCACAAGCCCCAGTATTTCCAGTGTGGGAATCCCTGGTGAATAAACCACTGCCTGTAGCTCATGCCCTGCCTAGGAGCAACATTTGCCCAGGCTGCTGCAAGACCTGCGAGGGCAGTCAGGAGCAGCATGGGTAGTGCAATAGGGGATACCCTTGCGTTAGGTGCCAGGATGCTGCTGCCTGTTGAGCCCAAACCTCCTCAAGTGCTTTATTTAGTGTGCCAGGTCCCCGTGGCTCCCAGGGCACTGCCTGGGTTGGTGGTGGGTGCCCCAGCAGTGTGGCAGTGAGAAGGCCACCAGCACTGCTAGCCAGCCAGCTGCTAGTGCCTCTCTGCCCAGGTTTGTGCCTCGCCACGCGGACGAGCTGGAGCTAGAGGTGGATGATCCGTTGCTGGTGGAGGTGCAGGCAGAAGATTATTGGTATGAGGCCTACAACATGCGCACAGGAGATCGGGGCATCTTTCCTGCCTACTATGCTATTGAAGTCACCAAGGACCTGGACCACGTAACAGGTACCACTCCTCTGCGTGCAGCCTGCTGATGGCCCCATCTTGTGCCACATCCTCCCTTCTGAGCAGGGGGCTGGGAGGAGGACCAAGTTGGGCATCCAGCAGGGAGCAGTGGGCAGCTTCTGCTGTGATGCTGGGAGTTGGTACCTGGTGTTGAGGGAAGCTTTTCCTTGGCATGGAAAAGTGCAGGGGTTGGAAGCTTGGAGAGGGGAGGCGGAGCTCAGTCCTCATACCTGGTCACCAGAGATGATCCCTGCCATGTTCTCTCTCCTCCAGCTCTGGCCAAGAGCAGCAACTGGGTGGACCAGTTTCGGGTGAAGTTCCTTGGCTCTGTGCAGGTTCCCTATCACAAGGGCAATGACGTGCTCTGTGCGGCCATGCAGAAGGTAGTGTCCCACACCATCCCAGGGAGCAGGAGCACCTGCTCCTTCTGGCAGCAGGGCAGGGCCTCAGTGGGGAAGGGAAGGGGTGACCCATCACCACTGCTCACGCGTCCCACAGCTTTGTCTCTCTCTCTTCTGCAGATTGCCACCACACGCCGCCTCACTGTGCACTTTAACCCGCCCTCCAGCTGCGTCCTGGAGATCAGTGTGCGCGGGGTCAAGATTGCTGTGAAAGCCGACGACTCCAAGGAGCACAGCAAGGTAGTGCCCTGCTCCCTGCTCATCTCATCCCTTCCCTGCTTGCTGCTCTGAGCTGGCTCCATGCCCTCTGGCCATGTTTGCATATGAAAGCTGAGGGTCTCCAACCCATGTCTGAAGGTGTGAGAAACACCATCATCAGGGTTTTAGGCCCACAATCAGGGTCCCCCATGCCTCACAAGGCCCCAGCTTTGGGCAGTACTGGCAGCTGATGCTCTCACAGCTGCCAAGCACATCACTGCTCTGGGATGATTTGAGCTGAGCCATACCCGGTAATCTGTCAGCTGCTTCTAAACCTTTCTGCTACTATTTTGAGTGGTGTCCTCCAGATCTGCCCTGTAATCTCTTTATCTGATGAGGGCAGGCTGCTGATTAGCATTCTGCATAAGTAGCCTAGTAAAGCACTTGGGATGCTGAGCAAAGGCAAGTTGAGGCTTTGCAGCATGCTGTTGGGAAACCTCCCTTCCAGCTGGGGGATAAGAGTAGTTCATGGCTCTCAGTGCTGTGACAGAGCTGGGCTGAGGTTTCTACAAGTTTTGTCTGTATCTAGAGGACGCCATCAACTTAGTTGCGCTTTACACTTGTATAAATAAGTTTTTGTATTTGGCTGGGACCCTTTGACACTCAGGCTTGAATTACTTGTTTAGTTCTAAGTTGTTGTTCTTCTATCTGCTGGTGTTTCTGAGAGCCTTTTTAGCAAGAGGGAGGGCTGTGTGCACTGGTGAGCAACAGCACTGACTAGCCTGAGTACAATCTGACTCAGGGCCTCCAGGGAAATCCAGCGGGAACTACTGGCAGTAAAGGCAGCCGGGGTGAGAGCCAGCAGGGCTGCCTGGAAAAGCTCCCTTTGTTCAGGTGCTTGGAGCAATCCTGAAACTGCTGCTGATAGCAGCCCAGGATTAGGCTCCAATTTATTTCACTCCTCAGTTTCCAAGTGCATATTTCCAGCAGCCAGAGACCAGCTGCTCTGCACGGGACAGGGAGAAAAGCTTTGACAGTTCCCCTCTCTCTCTCCCCCCCAGGTAAACAAGTGTAGCCACTTTTTCCAGCTGAAGAACATTTCCTTTTGTGGGTACCATCCAAAGAACAACAAGTGAGTAGCAAGGAAGTGTGGTGCAGCTCTCAACACCGGTAGCTCAGCAGAGAGGCTTTGCTGCTTTCCTGCTCCCTGGGGGTAGCACGACTGGAAGAGGAGGTTTCCCAGAGCCCCAGTTCTGAGGGCTCCTCTTCCTCTGTGAGCCCAGTGCTGCAGCTCTGGACATGGGCTGTGGCATGACCCTGAGGTGCCACCAGGATTTATCGGGGGATTTCAGGTCCCAAACCCCTGTGCTTAAGGGTGGGTACACCTCAGGGATGCTGGAGTACCTGTGCCTGCTGGTCTTCTGTTCCAGTCACACTCAGTCTCTTTGCCCTCAGATATTTTGGGTTTATCACCAAGCACCCTGCTGACCACAGATTTGCCTGTCATGTCTTCGTCTCGGAGGAGTCCACGAAGCCCCTGGCGGAGTCTGTAGGGTGAGTCCTGGCTGGGCGGGGAAGGCTGGCTCATAAAGGGCAGGAGGAACGAGGCAGCCAGGCTGAATCCTGCCCTCTTCCCCTACATGTGGGCCTTGGACTGGTCCCAGACTGGCATCTCTTCCCTCAAGTGAGACGCTTGGTGTGAGAGCCAGGGCTGACAGGGCTGTGGGCATCATATTCCTGACAGTACTGGAGCAAGTCCCAATGCAGGGCTTTGCAGGCAGATGGCTGAAAGTCATGCACTGTGCAGGGAATCAGAACAAGGATGGAGACCCTGTGGCTCTGATGGCACTCTGCCGGCTCATGCAGGAGGGGCCAGGGGTGGGGGGGTCAGACAGGCCACAGGGTAGGGAGTGAGGGTCAGGAGAGAAATGGGGATCTGTAATTGCCTTTTGGGGAGGCTGGTGCTAAGCTTTGCCTGGTGCTGTGTTGCAGGAGGGCTTTTCAGCAGTTCTACAAGGAGTATGTGGAGTACACATGCCCCACGGAGGACATCTACCTGGAGTAGGGGCTGGCACAGGCACCCCCTGCACAGCCAGGGCTGCAGTCTCGCCCCTTCCCCGTGTCGTGCATGGACAAGAGCTGCTTTGAGCCTGGAGGAGGAGCGGGCCCGGGGCAGGGCTCCCCCGGGGCATGGAGCACCGCCTCTTTTCGTGACTCCCCTTCCTTGGGCTGGGGGGACGGGAGGGGGGAGGGCTGGACAAATTGTGTTTATTGTAAAAAATACTCTTAGTTTATTCTATTGGAGAAGCACCCACTGGGTGCCCTGCTTGTGAGCAGTTGTGGGGGGGGCAGTAGCGTGCTCGTGCCCTTTCCAGCTGCAGGCTGGGGTGACAGCATCTCCTCCTTGTGACCATGGCACAGCTTCTCGTCACATCCATCTGGGGTGACTTTTAATTGCAGGGGCAGAGTCAGTCTCTTGCAGTATGATGAAACAGCAGCTACAGAAAACAAGACCCACATGCTGGCTCCTGCCTGGGAGATGGGATCACCTCCCTGCCAGGCCCTGGGGAGATGGCTGCTGGGCAGGGATGGCCAAGGAAGCCCCTGTATCAGTTCTGCCAGAGCCAGAAAGAGATAAGACAGTTTTCCCCTGCCTCTGACCCCATCCCCACCCCTTCCATCTTGTATCCATGCCCTGGGGAGAGAGAAAAATTCCCTTCATACCTCCCTGCAGTAACTATACCCTTGGGAGGGAAGCCTTTTTCTGCCCCTTTCCCCTCTCCCCCAAGCTGCATGTGACAGAGGCAGGGCTGGGACACTCCAGGTCAGTGGGGCTCAGCCCCTGCACAGAGCTGGGTGTCTGCCCGAGGTGGGGCAGGGAAGGGCTAAAGGCTGCAGGGAGCCCTGCGAAGAACCAGAGAGGTAGAAGAGCTCTCCCGGGCCCTGCAGCCAGTGGTCTCTGTGCTTCAGCTGGATCTGCTGTGATGGCAACAACTATTAAATATGATGGTTCGTGGAGCAGAGCTACTGTGCTGTTTGTTTCCCACTGCAGGGTGTTTGGGCCCTGGCTCCATCTTTCCCTTGGGACCCCAAGAGGAGCTGGAGCTTCTCAGTATTGGTCCAAGAGCCCTGGCTGCAATCCCAGGAGGAGGCCAGAGATGATCGTATGATGATCTGAAGGGACCTGGGGAGGCTGTTGCTCCAGCCCTCACCTGCCAGGCTGTGGTGGGCACGGGGACACACTGGCTCACAGGCGCCCATCATCGTAGTACTCCAGCAAGTCCAGCCCGTCACGCTTGCTTTTGCCAGCTTTGCGCAACTCTGCCGCCTGCTCCGGGGCCACACGGGTTTTGAAGCGAGGCTGCTTGGGTTTGATGCCGTAATCTGCGAGCACAGCAGAGGCTGGGCTCAGCTGCTCCACTGCCCACCTGGAGGGGTGAGTGCATGGAAAGTGGGTTCAGAGGGGCAAAGAGAGCACTGTACCATCCACCAAGCCGAAGTGTTTCTGTGGAAGCTCCAGGGGAGCAGAGAAATCCTCAGGAACTGAGTAGCTGTCCCTACAGAGGAAAACCAGGGCCAGGAGTGAGCCATGATCCTACAGCGCTTACCCACGCTGGCACAAGAGCTCCCACGTGCTGCATCTTCCACCCAGTCTGGCCAGCTCTCGAGGCCTGGGGCCACAAGTGCCAGTCCATGTAAGGGGCCCTGGGGTACCTGCAGGTACCAGGGCAGGGAGGAGGAGTAGGAGGAGGGAAGTGCCATCACATGTGGTGCACAGGCAGTGGGAGGGCAGCCCCCAGCAGCAGGATGAGCAGCAGCAGGCAGCACAGCATGGTGCACACTGACCGGTTCCACTGGTTCTGCAGTGAGGTCACAGGAGCCATCCTGGTTGCCCAGGACATCTGCTGGGTGGGGCAGGTCCCCTCCCAGACATTGCTGCTGTCCCTTCCTACCTTGTCCACTTCAGGTCCTGGGCTGCCTCTGCCTGAGCCCAGCCAGCTGCTGAGCCTTTGCTGTGCTGGTGTATATCCCTGTGTGCAGCCACAGCTCCAGGGCTGTCCCTGTCCCTCACCCCCTGCTTTTTCCTGCCTCTCAAAACCTCCAAAAGCAGATCCTTGCATCTTCATCTCAGTACCACCCTGCACCAGGAGCCACCACTTCAGCATCTTCCTCTGTGAAAAGCCTGAGCAAAGGGAGCACAGTCCCTTGCTCATGGCTTTCCCATGCTGTTGTTGCCACATTGCAGGGCCTTGCCAGCAGAGGTGACAACACAAACTCCTCCCCCCGCCAAAGTCCTGTGGTCCCCAGCTGTGGTGGCCTATGAGGGATGTGTGTGTGGGACAACATTCCCAATGCTGGGTGCTGAGGCAAGAAGGCTGTGACCCCTGCAGCCTGAGAATCCCTCAGGGATGGTTCAGGCAGGAATGTTCCTGATACCCACACTTGGGGCACACTTACCTGACAGTTTCCAGCTCCCAAGCACTACCCAGACAGCTGCCTGTAGGGCAATCCAGTACCACCAGCTGACTAACCCTTTGTCCTGACCCAGGGAGCCTCCACAGAAGCTCACTCTGACTGGTGCCTCAGCTGTCCCCCAGATAGGAGAGGAGACACAGGCTGCTCCTGGGCTCTTTATTAAACATGGCACAGTAGCATTTGCTGAATTAATCACTTCTCCTGTGCCCTTGGCCAAGCTCCCAAGCACTAGCTGGCAGCCATTCTGCAAACCCTTTTAACACCCATGAGGTGCTAGGAAAGCAGCCTGCAACAGTGCAGCTCTATGTACCCCCAGGAAAACCCCAGGAATCTGGGGACTGAAGCAGGCACTGGGAGTTACAGAGACTATAGTCATCAGCTGAGCAACATGTGCGGCCCTGACTGTCACAGGCCAGAGCAAAAGGTTTCTAAGGGAGAGCATATCCAAGGGTAAACAACTGCAAAAGATGCTGTCTGAGAGAGAAACCTGCTAGCAACCAGATACAGGGGATCCCATGCAAAGAGGGAGAGAGGCACGTCAGCTCAATTCTCTCGATTCAGTCAGTTTATTTGACAGACAAGTCCGCTCCAAGCAGATGGGCCAGACATGGCCAACACAAGCAGGCTGCAGGTCAACCTCAGTGCCTTGACATGAGACAATGCTCTCCAAAAAACCACTATGCTGCCTGGCTTTATTATAGTGCAGCTGTACAAAAAAAGAAAAATCAAGTGCTTAAAAAAAGAGGTTGCCCCATCACCATCACTGCAGCCACAGAATGGTCCAGCAGAATAGGTGGCCAGGGTCTCCCCCGATATTTAGTGTCCATCATTCACAGCTAGATCTGTTAAAAAAAAACCATATACACTCCCCTCCCCACCCTGCAGAACAGGAGCTTCTCATTTATGCTTTAACTGAAAATTAGACATTATCAACATCCCTCCCCCAGCCTGCTTCCCCTCCTTAGAAATATCCAGCCATGATCTTAGCAGAGAATAATCATCTTCTCATCAGCCCCAGTTATAGAAATAGATTTTCTGCCAGGCAGGCAAGTAATCCATCAGTGGCCCTGAAACAAGAGAACAGAGGGATCACACATGTAGAAAGGCAAGAATTTGAAGCTGTGTGTCTATGGGGTATATCCCCCCTTTCTTATTATGATCCAAACAATCCCAAATCTCCACTTACACAACTCAGATGAACCCAAGAACAGAACAGTTACTTTTGCCAAGATATGAGGCAACATTGCAATGTAGTGCCAGAGATCAGAGCAGGACCAAGAGGGGTGTGAAACTTGGTCAGCACAACCATGGTGTGGAACACAAACCACTCCCTCAGAGCTGACATGTTCAAGCTCCAAGTGGGAAAGGAGGTCTACAATGTGCCAGGGGAAAACCCACATGCAGAGAGTCAGGAGGACAATGCTGTGACAGGGAAGAGGGAAGACAACTCAGCAATAGTGAGCAGGTGCAAACACAGAAGCATCTGCTGTAGAGTGAAAATGCTTATGTTGCACATGGCTTAATGCAGGCTCCAAAGCCTCTCTGAAATCACTAATTGGAGGAAGTGGCTCCTGAGCTAGCGAGCTTGGTGACCTCCCCAAAGAAAGGGCAATCCCATGATGCCAGGCTGATGTAATGTCACATCACTGCCATGAATCACTCCACAAAAGGATTCACATGATCAGGGGAAGAGGGGGGAAGTGAAATGCTGGCCTATAATAAAGGAATCCTCTGGTGAAGTACTAGAATACAGACCTGGTTCAGTCTTTTGATTTACAATCAGTTCCTGCCTGGTTCAATACTTCCAGGCACCCATTTACCCATCATGTCTGCACTGCAGACTAAGGATCAAAGAAAAGAATTCAGAACAGGGCTCCAAAGTGGGGCTCTGGTGCACCAGCTGAAATGCAGAAAGGAAGCCCAGGAGAACAGGCCAAGGTGGCAGACACTGAGCTCTGCAGCCTCAGGGCACACAGAAGTTTACTACTGTCATCAAGTCAGGAAGAAATTAATCTTTTTCTTCTCCATTTAAAAATAACTCAAGCATCAACACAGGGTACTCTAGTGCTAACCACTCTAGGGACTTCCCAATTCCTTCCCTGGATTGTAAACCAATTGACAAATGCTCCCAACAGCCCTCATTTTTCTTCACCTGACATAAATGAGGATGTAACAGTGGAACCCACTTACGTGTGACGAAGCCAACTCCAGGCACATAATCAGCCAACACGCGCAGAAGGAGAAGGATCCTGCCCCTAGGAATGGAGAGAGTATGAACAAGTCCAGCTGGACATCTCCTGCCCCAGCTGTTGAACACACCAACAGCAGCTGTTACGCAAGTTACGCAAGGGCTCAGATCAACCTGGTCACAGGCACCCACACCTCTTCAGATCTACTCACCCAGTCCCCTGAGGCTATTTCAGTTAAAAGGGAAATTTTCAGCAAAAGCCCAGCAAGGGCCCCTTACTCTGAATATCGGTCATAGAAAGGAGACCTCAGCAGGTAGTACAGCAGTAGGATGGTTCGTCGCCTCAGTTCCGCCCGTTCTCGCCTGTTCAGGTCTTTCAGATCACTCAGCAAGCTCAGACTGGAAGGAGGAGGGTAGAGAGCTAACTCGCAGCAACAGCAGCCAGCAGGGAAAAGAAAGCAGGTTTCTAAAGCCCTCCACTCTTAGCTCCAGGCAGAGCAGACCAGCTCAGAACAAAGAGCACACTGTAAGTGTTTCAGAAGATGTGTCAATCTCCAAGCTAAAGACCAGCCCCTGTGTGTATTTCTCTCAGTAGGGTCTGCCCAGGACTGGGGAGTGGGGAAGTGCAATGCCCAGCCACCACCAACCTCAAGCACCAAGAAAGACTCTTCATCAGACTGACCTTGAGATGTCCAGGACTGCTGAGAGAAGCCAGGGCTTCCATGATCTCTGGCCCCACACTCCTAAACTCAATACTAGGAACACACAGTCAAGGAATGAAAAGATGAGACTCCTAACAAGATGCACGCAGAGAAGCGATCCCCTGGGTACCCACAAAGCTCTGCCAAGCACAGGAGAATACACCTTAAGGCAGGGCTGGGGGGCCGCGGGGAAAAGGGCTGGAGGACTTGCACCACAGCTCCAGAGCCTGAGGCCAGCCACCAAAGTGTAAGAAAGGGAGGAGGCCCGAGGCCGGAGCCCAAAGGGAGCCGCGAAGGGAGCAGAGCTGGCGAGGCACTGCCTGCAGCAGGGCCGAGGCCGCAGCACCCTCTGCTGGCACCCACAAGCGGCGAGAGCCCGCACGCAGCCAGGGCAGGATACGGTGTAGCAGAGGGCGGGTAATGTAGAGGGATTCTGCGATGGTTTCTTGGAGACCCAGAGGAGTGGGAGGCTGGTTCATCTCCTCTGCTCTTCGGCTCTGTGATTCCTCCCTCTGCTGGGGGGACCCCCAGTGCCGGGACTGCAGGGATGGGGCTGAAACAAGCAGGTGCGGTCACTAACACAAATAAAGCCTTGTCCCAGCTGAAAACTAAGTTTCACGCAACTGCTAGTTCACTCCACTTGGCCCTGGAGCCCCTCACACCCCCAGCCAGTAGGATGGGGAGAAGAATCAGAAAAAGGTAAAAATCCTGGGTCGACATAGAACAGTTTAATATTTGAAATAAAATAACAAAAGTAATAATAATAGCAATAATGAAAAAGAAGACAACAAAACCCAAGAAATACAATTGATGCACAATACAACTGCTTACCCCCGGACTGATGCCCATCCCATTCCCAAACAGCGACTGGCCACTCCCAACCAACTCCCCTTGTTTATACACTGGGCATGACATCCTATGGCCAGTTCAGGTCACCTGTCCTGACTGTGCTCCATCCCAGCTTTTTGTGCATCTCCTCACTAGCAGAACCCAGGAAACTGAAAAGTCCTTGACTTAAGAGTAACCACTACTTCTCAACAACCTACAATATCAGTGTGTTATCAAAGTTATTCTTGTACTAAACCCAAAACTCAGCACTCTGTACCAGTTACTAGGAAGAAAACTAACTCTATCCCAGACAAAAACAGGACACCTTCCTATCATGTTTCCCTGCTTTCTGCACTGTGAAGATGTAAAATAGGAAAGCTTGAAGAGAAGCATACATAGCAAGTGCTGTGCCTGACTAGCACCCTCAGAGCTTGCCTCCAAAAGGGACAGAGCAGGGAGAGGTACTTGTAAGATCCGAGCTCCTCAAGGCATAACCATGATGTAGAGTTGTCTCTGTTGCTCAGCTCATTTGGGAAAATATAATTTAAGTGCTAGCCTTGCAGCATGTCTCTGGTTGCTTCGATACCCCCACCCACTCATAGTGGGCCCAGTGACTGGCAAGATATGTCCCAATACAAGGTTCTACACTTTACTGCTCACACCCACGTCATCCATGAAGGCACAGAGCAGGAACAGCTCAGGCTGAAAACAGGCTCGGTTACTTACTGCTCTGGAGAGAGCGCACAACACGGCTGGAACGCCTGCCAACATAGGTCTGATCCTTCCCTGGGGAGTTGTCTTCCATGCCTGCAGAAGAAAACAGCCACAGGGGTCAGGCTTCAAAGCAACACACTTCACACCCCAGAGCTGGCAGCACCCTCCCTTACGCTGCCACCAAGAAGAGCAGACTGAAAGGCTGATTTAGTGCAAACTGGAGAATCCTGCACAGGCTAACAGTAGACAGAGGGTGAAAAGGTAAATCTGCCTGACATTGCCCAGGCCTAGGGCCTCTTTCTCTATCACCAGACCAGGGCACAGGCAGCCTGACTCATGGTTCAGCCAGAAGTTCCTGGCTTAAACTTCTCCATCCCTTCCTTCCAGATTGTATGACAATCCTGCCACTAAGCTAACTTGTCCTCTGCAAAAGGTGGAAAGTTCAACACAGCCCAGTCTTGAGCACCGATACCTTATGGCTCCATGTGCTGCACAAGCCGCAGCTCTGATGAGTAATTCTAGTAGGAGAAAACATGTGGCTCAGCAAGGTCCCAAGCCAATGATGACAACACCGTGGGCTCACCTTGAGGGTGGAGAGGCTGTTGCTGTTCCCTGTTCAGTGGCACGATGGGAGGAGACATCTGGATGCCAGCTTTGTACCACAGCAGGAGCAGGAGACGAAGGATGGCTCTGTGAACAGACACATGGAAGTCTTCAATACCAGACTATGGAGCTGGGTTCCTGTTGCACCAGAGAGATGGCTTCCACAGAAGAGGAAAACACTCTGATCTCCTCAGAGCAACTGGCAAGACGAGAGGTATGAGTGGCCCCCTTCTGTGGCACAGCATCCAGTACACCATGGGGCTCCAAATTCCCCCAGCCTCAGGGACTGGCATCTCAGTCCTTTGCGGGATTTTTTCCAGGGTACTATGGAGTGCCCTCCAGGTCCCCTTTCCGAGCGCACGCTGCCCCTTCCCCTCTGCCCATGGCACTTACTTAGCCAGCTGGATGAGGACAATGATGGTCCACCGGCCCATCTCCCCCCACACCCTGGCTGTCCCCATCTCTGCAAAGACCTCCACGCATTCTAGTACACTCAGCCAGGTCAGCAGCTTCTGCTGGGGCAGTGACTGCAAAACACAGAGGGGAGGAGTGGGACAGGATGCAGGTTCTGCTTGGGAGTTAAAGAGGGCAGAAACAGCCCAGTCTGGTGGGACCCTCAGAAATAAGCATCAGATGGCCTTGGAAATCACAGCTCCAGAAACAAGAAGCAGCATCTTCACTGCAGCTGGAGCCTATGCACAAGCCCACTTATCTACCTCCAAGCAGGGGCAGATGAGACATCACAGTATCACACAGGGTTGCTAATCCAGAAACAGGGAGAACATCATACATCTTGTATTGCCTCTACCCCAACAGACACAGCAGGATAACCTCTTGGGTTGTGGCACTGTGCCTGAGCTCCACAGAAGAACTCTGCCTCCTCCTCATCCCAGAGCCAAGACACAAGACAACTTCCCCTCTGGTTAGAGCTGATGATGGAGTGTGCTTGGAATACAGGGAGAAGGAAGGGGACCCAAAGTCCACAGGCACACCGGAGTGCATGCCTGCTGAATAGAGCATCACTCTGGATTTCAGACATGAACCCCAAGACAGTGGGTGCTCTTTCAGTCTAGGTCCCTGCTCTTCACATGGGAACTTACTGCTGCTGTCAGCTACATGGTTTAACCCACTGAAAACTATCAATAAAGACAATACAGATTAAATTCTCTTCACCTTTACACAGCAGGGAAGCAAATCTGCATTTCTGTTTGTTACACGCCTGATGCTCCATGCAGGGAGCTGCCTACACCCAACCCACACACTGGGCAAGCTTGTAACAGAAGAGGCTTGTCTGGAAAAAAACTATCCTCCTTCCCATTCCCCTAAGGCCCAACAATGCTGGGAGCCAGCCTGGGGCTCATACAAGAGAGACATAGTAGCAAGGCACTTACATTTGTTTTGCTCAATAGAATATGCAATGGAAGAGTCTGAGGGATGGAATCAGAGCTTTAGTGCTCCAGAGCCACTGCTATGTAAACAGCAATGGTTTATTCATCAACACCTCTACCTAGCTCAAGTTCTGAGCTTCTTAAAAAAGCTAGTGGAGCTTCTGGTGCAAGTCAGGGCCTGATTCTGTGGTCCAGGAAGCGCTTCAGCCACGGCTAGAAGCCAGGAGCCACGGGGCAAAGTTGCTGTTTTATTTGCATTCAGAGGTTGCCTCTGGCTTCTTCATACCTGACCACAAATAGAGGTCACAGCAAAGACCTGTCAAGTTTCTACAGACACTCCCTGAAAGCTCCTGCAAGGAGAAAAGCATGTGTCCCAAATCCTCCCACACACTCCAGCCTTACCACTGGCAAGCTTTGCTGCAAGTCCTTTCGGAGAATCCAGTCGTTTAACAGCACTAGGAGGTTGGAGGCCGAGTACACTGGAAAAGGAAGAGAACACCGCAGACAGACTGCACAGAAGGCAAGCCAAACAGGCCCTGCTGCCTCTGTCCCCGCCAGGGGAGGAGGGAAGAAGGGCAGCAAGACGTGCAGACTCCTCCCAGGAGCTACCGGAGGATGCAGCCAGTCATGGACAAAAGCAGGGCCCGAAAAGCGGACCCGCATGCACCCGGACAAGGGCACAGCACCGGCCCCGGCCTCTCTGCCCACCTACCCAGCTCCGACAGCGCGTGCGAGTCCGAGAAGCGACCTGCGAAGAGAGGAGAGCAGCTACAGAGAGCGCCCGGCACCGGGGGAGCTCCCGCTCCCCGCTGGGCCCCGGTAACCCGCAGCCCCCGGCCCAGACCCCGACCGGAGGGACGAAGGTCCGCCCGCCTCCCCGCTCCCGCACCTGGCAACAGGTAGGACAGGCCGCGCACGGTGCCCTCCAGCTGGGCCGTGGCGGCCGGGTGCCGCCTCACGT
>VZTX01006713.1:0-16491 GCA_013400915.1 Pardalotus punctatus
CAGTGCCTCAATGTCTTTCTTGTGAATAACCCAGAACTGGACACAGTGCCTGAGGTGTGGCTTCACCAGCGCCCAGTACAGAGGGATGGTCACTGCCCTGGTCCTGCTGGCCACTCTATTGATGATACAGGCCAGGATGCCATTGGCTTTCTTGGCCACCTGGGCACAGCTGGCTCATGTTCAGCCACTGTCAACTAACACCCCCCGGTCATTTTCCGCTGGGCAGCTTTCCTGCAGCCAGCCACTCTAACCACAGCCTGCAACGCTGCCTGGGGCTGTTGTGACCAAAGTTCAGGACCTTGCACTTTGTTGAGCCTCATACTGTTGACCTGCGCCCGTCGATCCAGCCTGAGCAGATCCCTCTAAGGGAGAACTTGAACCCCCCATCCAGATCACTGATAAAGATATTAAAGAGGTCTGGCCCCAGTGCTGAGCCCCCAGGAATACCGCTAGCACCCCGTAGCCAGCACCCAGTAGCCAGCTGGATGTAATTCCATTACCTCCACTCTCTGGGCCCAGCCATCCCCCCAGTTTTTAACCCAGTGAAGAGTACGCCTCTCCAATGAATGAATGGATAGACAGATTTTTGGTGTGAATCAAAATGGAAGAATATATTTTGCAGTCTTCCCTGTGCTCACAGTTCAGGCTATCATATCTCGGTACCAGAACAGTTATGAGGCACTGTAATAATTTGCTTTTCATTGCTCAATTTGAATGGAGCAGTGTACACAGCTTGTAGCCACTGATGTGGAATCAAATCCTATGCTGAATCAAATTGTAAGGCTGAGCACTTTCCTGTGTGCACCCTTTACAAACCACAGTCAGCCATACTTTTCTTTTATTTGTAGTGCAACTGGTATAAACTACTTTCAAATTATCAGGGTTCTGGTGAAAAAAAAATGCAAACAAAAATATAAAATCTTGGGGATAATTCAAGAGAAAAATAACCAGCTTTATTCCTCATTTACCTAAATATTTACAGAATATGCCTGCTGTGAAAATGTGTTCAATGTAGTATTTTTTTCTAAAATCCTCTTCTGAGTTTCAAGTACATTAAAAAAAAGTGGTTCAAAGCCAAAAGTAAACAGATGCACACAAGTAGTGTTCTTAACTTTTCCTTTGCTCCTCTGAGCCAAATTCTATTCTCAACTACATTGACACAATCAAGTCTGAATAAAATTGTCAAGTTTAGTGTACGTACTGTGGGTACTTTCTCACTGAAATCTGCATACAAATAAAACACAGAATTGATCTCCTTATTTATTGTAATGGAGTAATTTGGGGGAGGGAGGGGAACTAAACCAGTTTTATATGAGGTTATTTCATTTCTTGAAAATTCAAATCTGAGGTGACTTTAGTTACTAGAAATCAGAGTAAATAGCAAGAACAGGAAGATCAGGCGGCACTTTTCAAAATGTTGATCTGTTCAGGGCTTTTTACAATCTGTAATATCTGACAGTCCTCAAAGATTTCAAAAAGGCAGAGAGATCAGTGTTTGCAATATTAGGACCATGCATTCAGAACATCACAGATTAAAGAACTGTATCTACACAGAATTGTGAATGTATGCTACAAGTTTTTTATTACCTGTACCTAGTGCAGTTCTGTTCATGTCATTTGTACATCCTTCTTAGTGGTAACATCATGTCTGTGCAAGGAGAAGCATGCTGAAGCATGGGGCAAAATATTTCTTTACTTGTACTATATTTGTCTAGTGACCAGCCCTTGTCAAATCATGATTCTCATATTAGATAGTGAAAAATACTAGAATTTTTTTCTTTCCAAAAAGCAAGGACAGGTTTGAACTTACACTAATTCTGTACACTGATGTGTTAAATAGTGCACCTGGCAGTTAAATGGGTTGGTTTAGTCTGACAAGCTGTATGTAAACATAATACAGAGAGCAGCAAGTATGAAATATCCAAGAATAGAAAACAGGGCCTTTACCATGCAAAATGTAGAGACTTAAAAGCATGTCAGGATTATATCTTTAAAAAGGTTGAAAATTCTCCTTTCCTGTGTGAGATAACAGTTTATGCACAGTTAACCTCTTCTTAACTGCCAAGACTTTTAAAACCATTTTTTCAGTGGTTTTATTTGCATTCCTGTAAAGAGAATAAAATCATTTTAAGCTCTTTCTTTGAGCAGCAGGCCAAATTCATTCTAAAAGCTGGTGCCACTTACCAGATGGATTAATCAGAGATGTACTTGGGCTTATTTTATGTGGCAGGGAAGAAAATTAAAAGCTTTGGAGGTGACAAAGAAGCTCTTATTTTGGTAAAGGGTTTTTTTTATTTCTTTAGAATTTAAAAGTTTGCACATAATGGCACCAGATCAAAAAGTATTATGCAGACATACAAGCATATTTTGGTATGATTTTCGGTAGCTATTTTATCTTAAAGTCTCAGAATCACAGAATTATCAAAGAGACCTTCAAGATCATATAGACCAACTGTCAATGCAGCACCTTCATCATTACCCTTAAAACACATCTTGAAGTGCCATATCCAGAAACCTCCTGAAGACCTACAGAGATGGTGACTCCACCACTTATCTGGGTAATTTATTCCAATGCGCAACCTCTCTTTCACCAAAGCTTTTCTCCAACATCTAATCTTAACATTCCCTGCTAAAACATAAGGGCATTAACCCTTATCCTTTCATTTGAGCCATGTGAGAAGAAACCAACCCCCAGCTTCCTACAGCCTCCTTTCAGGCAGTGGTAGAGAGCAATGATGTTCCCCCATCTGCTTTTTCTCCAGGCTAAACACCCCCAGCTCCGTCAGCAGATCCTCACAAGACTTATGTCCAGACAACAGCTCTGCTACCCTTCTCTGGACTTGCTCCAGCACTTTAATGTCCTTTTGAAGTGATGGACCCAGAGTGAAGACAAGACTTGAGGTGTGGCCTCGTCAGTGGGTACAGCGGGTCCATCACTACGCTGGTCCTGCTGGCCACACTATTCCTGATACAGGCCAGGCTGTCATTGGCCTTCTTGGTCACCTGGGCACATGGCTGGATCATATACAGCTGGCTGCCAACCAGAACCCCCCAGGTCTTTTTCTGTTGCAAAGCTCTCAAGCCACTCTTCCCCCAGCCTGTGGCACTCTTTTGATCAAAGTGTAGGAACTGGCACTTGGCCTGATTGAACCTGATGAACCTCATGGTCTTGGCCCATCAATCCAGCCTGTCAAGATCCCTCTGCAGAGCCTTCCTGCCCTCAGCAGATTGACACTAGCCAAATTAGTGTTGTCTGAGAACCTGCTGGGGGGTTGCTCAATCCCCTTGTCCAGGTTATTAATAAAGGTTTTAAACAGGACTGGAGCAAGGCTGGGCCCTGGAGAACCTCACTGGTGACTGGATTCCAATGGTTTTGAGTGCATTCACCACCACTCACTGGGCCTGGCCATCCAGTCAGCTTTTTAACCCATAACGAAGTGCATCCATTCCCACCATGGACAGCTAGTTTCTCCAAGAGGGTGCTGTTGAAAATGCTATAAGGCACATCACTAGGTAAAGTCTAGGTAGACTGATAGGTCTAGGGAGGCATACTAGGATATGTCTAGATAGACACATCCACAGCCTTTCCATCATCCTCTAAGTTTGTCAGTTTGTCTTAGAAGGAAATCAGGTTGGTCAGGCAGGACCTGCCTTCCATAAACCTGTGCTGGCTGTGCCTGAACCCGTGGTTGTCCTGTATATGCTGCATGATGGCACTCAGGATGAGCTGCTCAGTGACCTTCCCCAGCACTGACATCAGTCTGACAGGCCTGTAGTTCCCTGGGTTGTCCTTCCAGCCCTTCTTGTAAATGGGCATCACATTGGTTAATTTCCAGTCAGCTGGGACTTCTCCGACTAACCAGAGCTGCTGGTAAATGATTGAACATAAAGTAGAGGAACAAATTCACTGCTTTTTTACATGACTACATTTTTTTCAATGGACTTGGTAGGAGATTATTACAGCTATTAAGTTCTCCTTTGTGACTCTGTGTCAATAAAAGAGGGGTGGCATGTACTGCTTATAAATAAATGAAAATTTTAAATATACATAATTAATAAAATATGTGGGGGTATGTATGGATTATCCTTGGAAAGCCTTGAGTGGCAGAATTTACAATACCAAGCTAATGAAATCTACTTTCTTAGCCTGTTTCTCCTTAACTGCTTATAATTAAGCAGTCAAATCTTCCCATATTATGCAGTATGAGCTATTAGTCTTTAGGCTGGGATAAACTGGTGATACTTTGTTTTCTTTGAAGATTATTTCCTAAGAAGCAACCTAACTTTAAAGAAGGCAGAAATGTAAATGCATTATATCTGATGAAAATCAGAAGTTCCTTGCTGTGTCAGAGGAGGCATATACAAGAATATGAGTGGAAATATTCAGAAATGTTTAATTCCATGTTGGAACTCTCCGGCCTCAAAAACACTGAAAGCAGAAGACAAAATAGTTGTAAACTAATGGAAAGCAGATTGAAGAACAGAGTTTTATATCCTTGTCTTTATTGTGACATGGACTGTAAGTTTTGACAAGTCCCATCAGTAACTATTGGAACTAATATTGTTTCCAGAAGCTGAGAAGATGAAAAAAAATTTATTGTCTTTGAAAATATTAAAAAAATACTAAAAATTAAAAAAATAAATTTGAAAGGAACAGGAAAGGTATTTAGACTCATCTTTTAATCTCTTTCATTAAAGACATTATCAATTTTATGATAAAAACTGAATACTGAACTTAGTACAATGTGGTACTAACATTAGTATAATAAATGATGAGATATTGACACATGCCAAAATTCATGATCTTTGGTTGCTGACACTTATGCACTCACTGACTCAAATTCCAAAGTGTGTCCTTTGACTATTTACTCCCAGATAACTTTTAAATGGAGAGACTAGGATCTGACATTTTTTTCCTGTTGAAACTACAGTGATTCATGAGGCACTCAATGAAAGATAACCCTTAGTAGTTGCTAAGAATGACATATTTTACCATGCTAAATAATTTTATTCTCTGTTTCAGAAATTCCCATTATGAGCTACTTCTGTCTTGTATGTTAGCAAGTAGGCATCTCATCATTCAGAGTGTTTTCCATGTTTTAACCAGGAGAAAAATTTGTATTGGGATCATAAGCTTCAGGGCCAATATTGTTGTTGTGGTTCTGTGATAATATACTTGGGAAGTACCAAAATGCAGAAAAAACAAAAACAGACAGTACCTCTCACTTATTAATTGCTTTCTTGACAGAAACAGGCTTACAAAAACATTATATCCACAGGGTAGTTTTTGTTCAGTGTTTACAAAAGGACCAGCTAATCCTTCCCGTAGTTTTGTGGATTTCTTTTGATGAATATGTAGGAATAAAAATGATGCACAACAGTATTATTTTTATTAACATTTTTAGTCATGCTATGTGTGCAAGACAGTATTTTTTATTCCTTTTGTGTTGCCAAAGTTTAATCCTAACTGGTTTGTGCCTTTATTGTGTATGTACTAATTGACAATGCAGAGTCAGGGATCAGCAGAAAGAATTTTAGATTAATTAAAAAAGACTCCATGGGAATATTCACTTAATGGTGGTAAAATTCATTTTCAGCTATATTCAATGCTATCTTAAAAATTACAAAGTAATAAATTTGGAGAGGAAGTAATTCTTATAGTTTGTTGGTCTGTTAAACTGATAATACATTGAGACTCTGACTTGTAAGTGGCTTACTTTATGGTGCAGTGAACTGATGATTCTAAAATGCTTAAAGCTGACCCAGAATTAATCATATTGAAACAACTGCAGGGTTACAAATCTGACATTGCTAATTAAAATGAAGTATTTTTCTTTACTTGCATGCTTGCTACCATTGGCAAGAGATCTTACCTGCCTTTCACTTCTGAATGGCTGAATAAGGTTTTGGTAGGTCTCCTGTAATCTGCCTTAAAGGGCAATTCTGTACTTCTGTTGAAAAGAATGAAGGGAAAGCTGAAATTTTATATATTCTGACCAGTCCTGTAAAGAAGTGCGCTTTCCTTTGTCCCCTTAGGCTGAATGTATTAAGTGTTGACTCTTACTCCTGCCTGGAATTATGTTTAGTTCATGCATCTGCAAAGGATGGACCAGAACCTGACTATTGTCTACAACTTTGATAACTTGTCAGGCAATATGCACTCCAGTGGAAGTAAACTAAATGGGAAATAGGGCATTTGCATCTTGGATGAGATTTGGGAAAAATGACACTATGGGAATGTTTTTTGAAAGATTATAAGGATTTTTTGCAAATGTGTTTGATTTTTAGGCTTTGCACAGGGAACCTTGTTGAAGATGAAGAGGGTATCAGATTCTCCTTTCCTACCACCCCCAATGTTTCTTTCAGGGCTTGCTTGTCTGAAATGCTTGTGACAATAGAGTTTAGCAGATTAAGGGTCTTTCTCCAGTTCAGCAGACTTGCAGTTCCTTAGTTTTTTTATTTGATTTATTTCTATAACTGTTGCTCCATGATGTAAGAGTAAGTGAAGTTATCTAATCCCTTCCACCTTTAACTGAAGTGCCAGAATTTCTCTCCATCACCTGTCACATCCATTAAAAAAAAAAAAAAAAAGAAAAAGGAGGAAAAAAAAAAGAAAAACAGGAAGGAAAAAAGAAGGCATCTATCCTTATTATTTTTAATTTTATTTAATTATTTTATTTTTACCCTTAATATATTTTAATATTTTTTTTCACTCTCTAGAAATTCTGTCAGTATGCCTGTAAATCTTGGTCCTAAAACACCTATGAGTGAAAGTATGTTACTATGGAAAAAATTATCAGCTGCATGTGCAAGCTAACAATGCAGGCCTTGTAGGGTAAAAAATGTTTGAATCCTTTACTCACCATAGCATAAGCATGGACATCAAGGCATTTCAGGGTAAATCTATGTGAATATTTGAAAGAAAACGATGTGTTGTTGAGGTGGGAGATTTTGGGCAAGTGACTGTCTAGTTTTGTTGTCTGTATTACCATTACAGGTTGACTGACCCTTGTTTAAGTTTATGGATTCAAGAATAGAATTAAACCCTCAAAGTAAAATAAAACCAGAACAATGTAGAATATTTAAGTACTGCTGTTCTGTCCAAAGGTGGTGTTGTACAATTCATTATATACAAACAAAAGTACAGAAAAGACAAGCCAATTGGACAATGTACGCAGACCTTTGTATTACAGTAATAGGAAACGACACAGCCATTCATTCTTCAAGAAGGAGATATAACCCCTGTACTTTTTGTGCTGATATAAAATAGTAAACTGCTACTACTTCAGGGCTCCAAATTTGTTTCTAAATTTTGTGGCACCAACACAGTCCTTAAGACTAATACATCATAGAAATGGCAAGTCACAATTTTCAAAACTTGTGAGAATATGCTAAACTAGCCTGCACTATTATTTTCCAAAAGTATTTTAATTCAAGTATCTAACTTACAGGCAAAAAGGAAGCTCACAGCCTTGAAAATGATTGGATCATTTGATATTTAACTGTTCTTTTTGGGAAATTTTTTTACCACAGAGCTGTTAATATTCGGTCTTAATGAAAATGGGATTCAATTTGCCATTGCTATACTTTTCTGCTGGATTTCATCAAGTCATGCTCCTGAAAGGAGGTTATAGCCAGGTGTGGATCAATCTCTTCTCTCAAGGAGCAAGTGACAGGACAAGAGAAAATGGCTCCAAGTTGGTCAGGGGAGGTTTAGATTGGATAATTGGAAAACATTCTTCACAGAAAGGGTTGTATAGCATTGGAACAGTGTCCTGGTTTAAGAGCCTGGGAAACAAGCTACCTCCCCTTTGGTTTTAACCACTCCGTTTTCACCAATAGGGAGAGGAACAAGAGAAGATGTAAATGAAAAAATAACAGTTTACTAAAAACCAAACCAGCAACAACCTAAATAACAATAATAAGCATTAGATACAAAGGTTCTGAATCCCGTGGACTCCCTTGGAACAAAGAAGACAATATACTTTGAACCACTCAGCTCAACCTTCCCCAGGAACTAAAAAAATGGGAAGGTAGGAACTTACAAAACCCCTGGCAACTGCTGCCAAAAATGGTGTAGTGAAATTTTCTCCCAAACAGGACTGTGAAATAGAGTTTTTTGGAGACCCTGCCCCAAGCAACTCTCTGGACAGCCCAGCAAGAAACAAGGAAGGGGTTCTGCTTGGGCATTCCATGGCACATGGAGGGAGCCCAGCACACTCTGCCTCTGCACACCCTCAGCAAGACACCCCAGTTCTGCTTCCAACCCTGCATCTGGAAGAGACAGTGATAATCAGGTTGGTGTAGAAAAGATATGGAATGCAATACACATATTGGGGGGGTCACCCAAGGCAAACACGCTGCGTAGGAAGGTGGTGGAGTCACCATCCTAGGAAGTGTTAAAAATCTCATTGATATGGCGCTTGAGGTCGTGGTGGTGGTGCATAGATTAGCACATGGACTTTATCATCTTAGAGTTCAATTCCAACCTTAACCAGTCTGTGAAGTCTGTGATTAATTTTGGCTTTTACATCTAGAGTAGTCAGTTCAGTTTTCTGCAAGGTCTTGCTCAAAGTATTCTGAGGTAATTATTAAATGCTAAACTCATCAGCTCCTATCTTAACTATCTTGTGCCCTCTGTTTAACATTCAGAGAAAATGAGATGGTGATCATGAGAATCATGCAGAATACGTTGACAGCACCTGATAGCACTGAATTCTGAAATGGACTCATGGATTAGAAATACTGTATAGTATAAAGAACATAAATATAAATAATATAAAATGAAATGTAAATATGAATGTAAATATGAATTATAAATATAAAGTGTATCTTAGATTTGATGTCCACAATAACTACTAAGTATGGTTTTGCAATGCAGAAACATGGAAGAAACCACAAACTTCCAGGCAGAATAAACAATTCAGATGTACAGTTCTACACAGCTCTGCCATCTTTCTGCTTTTCACATCCAAGAACATGGAAGCCTGCTAGACTAGTAAAGAAAGCAAACACAGCACCCAAACAAACACAGAGCTGTAATCCTTGTTGTGAATCCAGGACAAAAGAGAAAGGATGGAACATTTACCAGATACTGTGATGAGCAGAGGAGGATAAAGCAAAACCTTTGCAAAAAAGCTTTTGGAAAAAAAACCCAAACTGAAAAACAAAAAGAAAAATAAAAATTGTGACATCAAACTAAAAGGTTATTTACTTCAGGTGAGGAGGACCCCATACAAATCCAGAGAAAGCTAGAATTTCTGTTTTAAGATGTGGTCTAAAAATATCAGTCAAAAGGAAAAAAAACTGCCAAATTTTTTCTAAATAATTATCCTGCACTTGACATTATGAGTGAAAGGCCATTTAAACTGAAACCTGATAACCTTAATAAATCATCCTATATAACCTACAATGTTAGAACTTCTTACTGTCTACTGTCAGCCTAATATTAGGTATAGAAGATGACACTGTGAACATACATATCCAGATACAGTTTGCAGGTCTAAGTTGAAAAATATAAATATTATTTATTTCACTTTGATAAAATCACTGGAACTACAAAAACTACTTTTGTTTTAGTCTGATGTTAAACACTGACATTTAAAGGGCACTTAAAACTCCAAAAGGACTGACATACAGCCTGCATAGTGATCTGTAAGGTAGGGGTTAAGTCACAAATAGTCAATAAGTCTGTCCTCTGTATTTCAGAGACACTGGCTTCTCGGTCAATGCAGACCAAATACAAAGATCATATTGTTTTGTTAGGGTCTTTAAAGAATCCTCTTCATGATGCTCCACTAGTTTTGTGTGCTTTGCCATAAGGTTCTATACTGTCATAACAGGTGACTGCTTTTGGTGCACTCTCTTCTTCCACTGCGGGCAGCTGAAAAAACATAAAGAAATATCCTAGCTGCCGCACTATCACCTGGGCATATTTCACAGTGAGAAAGGAAGGCAGGGGCCATGGACAAGGAGTCCAAAGCATTTGATTTTGCCTACAGAAGACATGAATTTCAGAAGATGTCTGCATAGTGCAGTGGGCTTTGTGAGCAGTTAGCTCCGTAACTGGAAGCAGATTAAACCAGGTCAGTGGAACAATTGGTTCTGCTAAGGAGTTGGAAATATTATTCTAGGCAGATTTCTGCGTTAGTATTATTGCATTTCTTATGAGTTTTGAGCTTGTATTTGTATGTAAAAAAAATAAGAGCTTTTTCTCAGCAAAGCACAGTATAGCACTGTGTAAACATACTTACTTTTCCTTTCTGCAGAAAACAGTGTGACACCTCTTTTCTATATCATTCTTATGTCATTGAAAGCTCTTTTCTTATCACTACCAACAATAGCAGGTCGTGCTATATTGATAGTAGGTAGAACTAATAATAACACCTATACAACTATACAGTAGTTATAATTGATCCAGAAGTGCTCCAAAACTAAATTTTTTTGTACAAACATCTGGAAATTTCTGAATGGATGAGGAAACCAGGAGCATGGCACTAGATACCAATGACAATACATATGTATTTCTGGGTATTTATCCCCCATTAACTAGGGACTCATCTCTCCAGCCCATTCAGACTGGCAATCTCTCTAGTTTTTCTCTACACAACCAATTTGATTGTTTATCATGTTGACTGTAGAAAAAAAAGTATAGCCCTGGACAAACTACAGCGTGTAGTGTGTGACATCCGCAGGCCTGACCCTTTCACTCTCTGCAACTGCCTGAAAGGAGGTCCTAGCCATGTGGGAGGTGGTCTCTTCTCTTGGGTAATGAATAGCAGGCAAGAAGACATGGTCTTAATCTTACCCCAGGGAGGTTTAAATTGGAGATTAGGAGGTATTTGTTCATAGCTGGGGTGAATAGATATTGGAATGGGCTGCCCAGGGAGATGGTGGAGTCACTGTCCTTGGAGGTGTTTAAGGAACGACTGAACATGGCATTCAGCGCCATGGTCTGGTTGATGTGGTGGTGTCTGGTCGCAGGTTGGGCTTGAAGATCCCAGAGGTTTCTTCCAACCTCATTGATTCTGTAATCTAAAGATATATATATATAATATTATATATATTCTTTTCTGCCTCAAAAACAAGCATACCACTTCAAAGTGTAGTGTTTCTAATATAGTTTCTCGACAAACTTATAGGGTAGTTCTGCTATGCAAAAATATTCAAAATAATCTAGAAAATCAAAGCTCCATTGTAATCAGTTAAGCTATAAAACCTGGTTGTTCCAAGTTTTTATCTCTTATTACTCAAGTAGAAAAATTTTTTAAACAGAAGAGTAGGCCAGCAATGACAATCTCTAATAGTTACACAGGCCTAGTTTTGCTATGTGAGAATTTAAACAAAGTTAAAAAAATTGAAGAATATTGACTTAGCTGCAATTCTTGATTGCTATCCATAGAGCAGTCACTGAATGTTTAATCATTGGAATCTCAAACAAAGGCAATTGGAGTTTGTGTGGGACAGAACCTACCAAATGTTACTTTTCCCCCTCTATTTCAGTCTGGTTGCAAAAAAAAAAAAAAATTCTTCAAGGTCTAAAGATCAGGATTTTGGAAAATTTTGAAAGTCCTCTTGTTATCCTTACACAACTTCCCACTAACAACCAGAAGTAGTAAATATGGCAAAACCAAGACCTATAAAACTGGAGCTGCCAAAGCAATTCTTTAGTACCTTCAAGTAATTTTCATAAACTACCAGGTTTCCAATCAAGGATTCACAAATTATGAATAAATTAATTCCATTGGGCCTGTTGAACTTCTGAACCTCCTCTACCTAGTCTTTTATTCTGCAGTTGCGTTCTTGTGCATATTGATTTTCTGGAACAGCTCTGAAGGAATATTAGGAGAAAACAAAAATTAAGAAACTCTTCATGAAATCTCCATAGAATGATTGTGGCTTTTGGGGGCGGTTGTTGATTTTTTTGGAGGTTTTGTTTATTTTTTTCAGCTGGACAAATGGCATTCTCAGTTGAAGGCTCATAACAAAATGAGGGAAAAAATCCTTGAGAAAGATTCTCAGCCAAATCACTCTGATAAGGAAAAGCGTTGTCTACCATGACACTCTTGCAATACAGAGGATCTGCCAAATGAACTTCAGCATCAAATTTGGAGTTGTAATTGCTCTCTGTTTTCAGCCTAAGTCCTCTGTGGGGGAGCAAGACATCCAGAAAGTAAAGTGTGTTGCAGAAGCAGTAGGATATTTTGTTATTCTTGTCAGTATGAAAACTAAATAAAAACAGACATTTCTATGCAGAATTTGAATTATTACAGGCAGTTATCATGTTTTAAAATATCCTTTAGTAAATATTTCAGAGATACGTATTTGACAAATCACTTTTAATCTTTTCAGTCAATTTAATGGCAATTTGAAGGCTGACCTAAGCTTCCCTTACAAAGGTCATCTGGGCAACAAACAGTTTTTTATACTTCTTGGCAACAGATCCTTTCTCAATAGTGTGGTAATGTGAAAGACTGTACAAGAATAAACTAATTAATATCATAACATATTGATTATTTTCAAGATGAATTTTTCTCTCTTTTCTTGTTGTGGATTTTTTGCTTGTTTCTTGCTTTGGTTTTTCTGTTTCTTTTCCATCAAGGAGCACAAACAACAGGTTTTTAAAAATCTATAGGGAAATCCAAAGTATTTAATTTTATTTTCAGATAATTAAAGGTCCTAAAGATCTAAGTTCTGCCAGTACAGTTATCTAAGCACCTGGATGTCAATTGGAGACCAATTGGTGATATCACACTTAATTACCCAAGACCAAATAGTTTTGTATTGTATTCAGTGTTTTATATTTTCAGTGTTTTATGTATTTTTCTTCAGATAAATAATGCAGTATATTCTCTAGATCGTATCATTCACTTACAACACTGCCACGTTATACCCCTGTTTTTCCCACAGCACCATAATTAAGGTACCTGTCTAAGATGGAAGAGAAAGGCTAAACAAAGTGGGCCTTGTGTCTGCTGAATACTGCATCTACTTCTTTCACTTCTAAGAGACTGAGCTTCTTAACCCTTCCTTCCAGAAATGTTCCCTTTTGTACAAAATTCTTGTGCACATAGGGGCTGTTACAGGGATGTTGTGGCATTTTTTGTCACTGCTGTCTGACTGTAAGCTTTTTAGTTTTCTTATGCCATCTCTTTCTCTGATCTAACATTTGATTATTCATGTTGATTACTCTGTATTATTCCTAGAAGCCTAGGAACTTTAATTAATGGAGGAGCTACAACTGGAAATTTAAGTCTCTCTCCTAGAATACTATATAGTAATTAGAGTCTAGGCAAGTCACCTGGAGCATCAGCTCTTCATGTGTGGGAACATGTTAAAAAATTAAGTGAAAAATGCATAGAATAATAGAGCAATGTCTAAGTTTAGCATATCCTATTAAACTGATATCTCACTTATTCTGAATACAAATCTCAAGAGGCATAAGGACCCTGTATCAATTAAGCAATAAATGAAACCAGAGATGTACCTGAATTGTAAGATATTTTTTTCAAATGGTTATGTGTTTGATGTATAATTGAAATATAAATATATCCTGAATTATGTCCTGTCCCAATGTATCTTATAGTGATATTCAAAACAGCAAGGTAAGATTAAAAAAAACAAAACCAAACCAAACAAGCAACAAAACCCCACAAAATAATAACAAAGGTCATTACAAAATTAAGAATGTAAAATGAAAAACTCAGACTGTATGAAAGTCATGGAACATATACAGTATGTCTGTGGATAAACCTCCACAGTTTAATGTTTCAAAACCAATGAATGTATTTTACTACAGTAAACAAGAATAAAGTAACAGAAAATGGCAGTTTTGTTGTTAAACTCAATATCTGAGTGACTTTTCTGTCATGCTTCTGCTTTTAGTCTTCTGCTATGGCTTCTTTGGCTCTTCTTCTGTGGCTCATTGTGGCTCTGGCAGGTGCCTGAGGAGGGAGGTAGCACCACTCAACCACTTACACAGATCACCAAGGGAACGCCGCCGCCCTCAGCTCCATAACCTGGAAGCAAGGTGCTTTTATTTATCCCTGTTAATGGTTGCCGGTGATTGAATGTTCCTCCTATAAATTATTTCTATCCTTAGAGATTTCTCCTTTGGATAGGGTGGGTTCTACACTTTGGTTCATGTACTGTAGCTGTGCAGGGCGCAGTAACCCAGAGCTGCTCAGTTCTACTACGGACCTTTTGCGCAGGTACAGGAAGGAGCCAGGCTCCGATACTGCTGCTTTCTTTCATTTGGAAATCACAACTGCAGTGAGTACCTTCCAGCTGTGACTTTCTGGTGTCATGTAGAATTAGATTGTCATTCACATGCTTGACCACCATGGGACCAATTATAAATGAGATGACTCATCTTGATCAGCTTCTGTGAAACAAGGATAAAAATAGGGCCACTGGTATTACAGTGATAACAAGCTGATGCAACAACAGCTCTCTGAAATTATTGCATCTGCTAAAATAGCTAAACTCCAACATTTTCTAAGAGGAAGCAAAAATGTCATCTTAAAAAAAAATGGCAGGAAAATGTTTTTTTTTAACTCATAAATTACAATAGTTTTCCCAATGGAAATACAAGGAAAAGGCATTTGAGTTCAAAGACAGATCACTCAGTTGTGTAGCCTAAAAGAGGAAATTTCACAATAGGTTTGTGTTCATGCACAAGAGTTCTACATGTCAAGCCATGTTTTGTACGCTTTAAATTATAAACAGATGTTATTACTAGGTACCTATTTTAGAAAGTGTTAATAGTAAAAGAGAATGTACATTTTGCAATGTATTTCTTAACTAGTTGATATTTGGACACAAAAATCTGTTTCCCCTGAAATTACAGTGGAGAAGAAGAAATAGAATTTTCTTTTAAGCTTTAAATGGTTTAATAATACAAGAGCAGCCTTCAGATGCTAAAACCTAGGGATGTGGAAACAGGCAGAGTTTTGACTTCATTACCTAACAGCAGAGAATCAGATACATTTTAAAAATGTCTGGAGGGTGAAGAGCTGCTTGCCAGATGCATACCATGTATTTCAAATGCTGCATGATCAACTAAACCCATGTGACAAATTTAGGGTCCCCGTTTCTATTTTTTATCATGAGGAATTTCCACAATAGCCAGTTCATTCTGCCTGTAGCCCCTGAATGCTTATATGACCAGAGATAGTTATTTTCAGATTAAAGGGTTCTCAGTCTGAGCTACTGGGGCTTGAAGGAAAATTCTTCCATCTGACTGCTAATGCTGTGAAAATGGGAACTAAATGGGTTGTGGATGCCTACATTTCCTGGATAAAATCTGTTTCTGACTAGAAACTAGATGTGGGAAAAAAAAAATTTCTATATTGTGATTAAAAAAAAAAACAAGGGGAGAAAAGCCTATAAGTGATACAAAGTTCACATTTTAAGAATCAGTAAATGGCAATTTGTGAAAATCAGTTCAGTCAGCTCCCTCTTATTTTTAATAATGCTCATTTCCATCAATTATTAAAAGTAGCTAAGATACTTTATATTAACTATTGATTTAATTCTCAAAACATGATTTCTTGTTTTGTGTTGAGAAAGCTCTGTTTCACTGGACATTAAAAATATGGAAAACACATCTGTTCTGAACAATTCAAATATATTGCTTCTGTAGAGAGTGTAAAGAAAAAAAGCACCTTCACAAGTAGATTCATACTCTCCATTCTGTTTCTGTTTGGATGGGATGATTTCTATCTCTCCCTCCCTCATTTTCTCTCCTTTTACTCTCTCAATCGCCCCGTTGGCTATGTTAACTTTGTAGTGATACAGGCAACTAGTTTGAAAGATTTCTGTCTTTCCATGGATGCAAAAAGACGCAAAAACTCATTTTGAGTTTAGCCAGAGTTCTCTGCTTACTGACTTGCTAGCTATTATTCATGTATGAACAGCAGTCTAGATACTCTGTCTTGATTTCAAGTACAAATATTTATAGAATTTTGAAATAGCCACTTTGAGACTATCTAAATGTATGAGTGAAAAGAGGCTGGTGCTTGAAAGTCAGAATTCACTTAGGTGTCTTATAAAATTATCTTCCGCTTCAGGAAAGGAAAGGTGGTAAAGACCTAGTCTAAAGATAAGCTTTAAATGGATAACAACAAAATACAAATAGTCCTATATTTTGTGAAAAACACATTGTGTTCTTGAGATTACATTTAGATGGCAAAATGTAGATTGAAACAACATTTTATGGCCATTCTGTAAATCATTAGAAGAGAAAAGGTCTCCAAGGAGAAAAAGAACTCACACATAACAATGTCACTAACAGAATTGGCAGTTATTTTCTGTAGTTCTAGTGAGCATCTGGAACTCATATGTTTATTGTTGAAAATTGCCAAGATCTAAGACTAGAACGTAGGAGGGGTTTGACTTCTATCAGGAAAGAATAGAACAAATATTAAAGAAACATAATCAAGCAACAGCAATGAGGAATTCTACATCATTTACAGACTTTTTTTTTTTTTT
>VZTX01006713.1:16614-45793 GCA_013400915.1 Pardalotus punctatus
TTTTTTTTTTTTTTGCTTGTACAACTAGTCATTGTTCTAATGCAGTCTAGCTACAAACATTGAACTCTAAATTATAAGACAGTAAATGCTGGATGTGGTCAAGTATCACCCATCCTCATCAATACCATTAGAAGGTATCAGTAGCAGATACTATAAATAAAGTGAATTATTTTCATTTTGTGGTAAACACAAAGAATTTTGAAAATGGAAGATAGCATTTTATAAGATTGTCTTGTATATTATAGAAAAACATGGCATAAGGTTAAGTAATATTTCAGAGCAAAGATTATCTTCTTAGAAGAAAACTCCAGTAAGGGATAGATCATATGAGCAAGAATTATCCTCTTCATTAAGACTGTTCTACATTATCACATCATTAGGATGGCCATGTAAAAACTGTAAACAGCTGGAAACTAAAAATAATCTCACCAAATAATCTAACATGCAATGGAGATGGTCCTAAAACAGATCTCAATTTATGAGCAGAAAAAAACCCACATCTGAAGACTGCTTTCTCACTTTCTCAGCTCTTTTCTTACCAGAGTTATTGTTATAGCAGACATGTCATAAAAATGCAATTATAATCTGAATTATAGTCTGTTCTGAAGTTTGAACCGAGTGTTTCCCTTTGGTGTCATTTTAGAATCAGAAGAAGACTTCGGTGGAAGAAATTAAGCAAGCAAGATATCCAAAAAAAAAGTACAGCATTCTATGCTGATGATATATTTTGAGATGATTTCCAAAAATGTTTTGTTTGCTCCCCTCAATAACTTTCTAAGAAATGTAGAAAATCAACAGATTGGATTACAAACTAGGAAAAAACCACAAACTTACAGTTAGTTGTGTTTCTGCTTCGAGATAAGCAGGTGTCTGATCCTGTGACCTTCTAATAGCACTGTGGGAATAAATAGGAAACATCAATGTTGAAATTTCACATGATTTTTTTTGGGTGATCACAGCTGTGATAATGACAAAGAAAAAGAAGAAGACAAATAAAACCAAGCACATAATTCCTAATGTCTTATTTATTCACGTTTGCTTGAGGAGGCCCTCATGAGCTAGCTGAAAGAGAGGCACATATATGTGTTTTCTGGGACACCCTTTCCCCTCATTCTTGCATGCAGCTCTTTGACAGCAAGTAATTTGATTGATTTCAACAGAAGTGATTTGTAGTTTTAAAAATTATAATTGAGTTGGATTCAGGCAAGTAAGGAATAAAATTAATGCAGTGCTGCATGTAACCTCACCTGTGTATTTTAGGGGAGAAAAAAGAAAATAAACACTTCTGCTACGAAAAAGGTTTTTTTGAACACTTCTCTATTGGTTTTCCTAATATTTGGGGAATTTTTCCTAATTTGGGGGGAAAGAGCTAACTTATTCCTAACTTGAAATGTATCATGATTCACAGAATCACACGATGAGCTGAGTTGGAAGGGACCCACAAGGATCATCAAGTCCAACTCCTGGCGGTGCTCAGGACACCCCAAGAGTCACACCATGTGCCCAAGAGCGTTGCCCAAACACTTCTTAAGATCTGTCAGGCTGGTGTTGTGACCACTGCCCTGGGGAGCTGTTCCAGTGCCCAACACCTTCTGGGCAAAGAAGTTTATTCTAATAACCAAACTGAACCTCCTCTGACACAACTTCAGGCCATTCCCTTGGGCCCTGTCCCTGGTCACCACAGAGAAGAGATCGGTGTCTGCCCCTCCTGTTCCCCTCACTTGTAGGAGGTTGTAACTGCAGTGAGGTCTCCCCTCAGTCTCCTCTTCTCCAGGCTGAACAGACCAAGTGACCTCAGCCACTCCTCACACGGCTTCCCCTCAGGGCCCTGCACCATCCTCGTGGCCTCCTTTGGACACTCTCTCACACCTCAATGTCTTTTTTGTGTTGTGGCACCCAAAGCTGCCCCCAGCACTGGAGGTGAGGCTGCCCCAGGTCAGAGCAGAGCAGGACAATCCCCTCCGTTGCCCGGCTGGTGATGCTGTGCCCGATGCCCCCAGGACACGGGTGGCCCTCCTGGCTGCCAGGGCACTGATGGCTCATGTTCAACTTGGTGTTGACCAGATTAAGTTTGGATCAAAGGGTTTATTATACATTTTCAATCCCCAAAATCACAAGGGGAAAAAAAAAATACAAAACAATATTATTAAAATAGAAGTGCAAAAGAGAATAATATGCTTTTTACAACCCTGAACATCTGGAATTCATGTGTTTACTCCTAGGCCAGTAGTAGAGCACACACATTATTGTATTCAGTTGTTGGCTTTTTTTTTTTCCTCATGAAACTGATTACTCCTCACAGAAAAGAAAAAAACCCAAACAAAAGAAAGCAAAATGAAACCAAAAAACTTTATTAAGTCCAAATTACATAATTAAAATGGAGCATCTTTGGAAAAGGACAATCCTGATTTAAAGATGCCAAATACTTCTGAATTTACTCTTTGCTTCTTTGTTCCTTTCTGCCTTTTTCATTTCTTCTCATCCTACTGGGGCTGTTAAAGAGACCCCGGCCAGAATTCATATCCTCAGAGATGCATTCTGTCACAGAGGAGGACTGTAAAATTATAATCATATGTGAAGACACAATGCATATCATTAAGAGTAAGCGGCAATTCTGAAGGCTTTCTTTCCATTGCTGCGACTTCCAAGGGTAAGGAGGAACCTTTCACTGCTATTTCAACCATTAGCTGAGAGCTATATTCCTCTTCCTGCTACTCCTAAAAATAATTACTGTAATTTGTTCATTGTCCCAAAATAAGTGTTCCACAGAAACAGGAGGGTGAAAACTGTTCGTGTAAGCAGAATATACAACTAAAGGAGCATATTAATGTTACACAGAAGATGAAACATTCACATAATTTCCAGAAACTGAAAATGCTAATCAGTTTTAGTAATAGCCTCAAGCAAATCAGCTTTTAGGGGTAATAAAAAAGTATACTATTAGTTGTGTTATAATTAAATGCTATTTCTAATGATAGCTCTGGTAGTTGGAGGCACACATCTACCAGTTTAAGTATTATTTGAAAATACTAAGGAATATATGAAACATAAAGTATGTTTTGCAAAATTGTTATAGAAAATGAGGTTGCTTCTTTTATTTGCTTAGAGTCTTCTAGAGAATAATTTGGCTGGAATGGATGGTGTTAGTCTTCATTCACTTTCTCTGCTGTGATTCCAAAGAGTAGAATTATCTCTGATTAATAGATGTATAAAAGCTAGCTGATACAGGGTATGCAATTCCCAGTGCTGCAAATGCAAGTGACTGGAGTTGAAAGCAAGCCTGAGTGAAGGAAACACTACAGTCAATGCAATGGAGGATATCAAAGGAAATATGATCACTCTGAGTAGTTTTCATACTGTCCTGTTGGTCCCAGAGGGCTAATAACACTGTGTACTAAACTTTGCACAGCCTAGTGGAACCTGCTTGACACTATTGAGACTGAGTCAGATTTCTGTGGTAAGAACATACATTATTTTTAATAATAGAATGTGATTTTATGGCAGAGACCCACCTGTGGTGGGTTGATGCCGGCTGGATGCCAGGCACCCGCCAAAGCCATGCTATCACTCCCCTCCACAGCTGGACAAAGGCAACAAAATATAGCAAAAGCTTCATTAGTTGAGATAAAGACCTGGGGAGATCCAAATGCCCTCATGGACAAAACTGTTGCAGAACGGCAACACGTATTGTAAGAAATCCACACTGTCACCAATGTTGCAGGAAACCTCGTTTAGGAGACACCTCGTTTAGGAGAAACCTCATCTGAGAGTCACCTTGTTTAGGAGACACCTCATTTGAGAGTCACCTCGTTTAGGAGAAACCTCATTTGAGAGTCACCTCGTTTAGGATAAACCTCATTTGAGAGTTACCTCGTTTAGGAGAAGCCTCAGTTAAGAGTCACCTCACTGAAGAGTCACCTCACTTAAGAGACAGGCGCCATTTTCCGTCGGTGAATGAAGCAAGACACACAAATCAATATGATTTATAAGCAAGCTTCAATCCTTTAATCGTCAATTTGAATTCAAATAATAATCATAATAATCCCTTATTCATCAGGTTTACAGCCTTAAGTACATTTTTGCAGCACCTAGCAATATTACATGTCATAGAATCATTGGTTAGTAAAACTACTTGTCATTCTATTATTGGTTAGTTGTACAGTCACATCAACCTGTTCCCACCCTCTCGTGGTCCCTATGATCTAGTTTTTTCTACTCTTCTGACTACAATCCCTCTTTCATAGGCCTCGGTACTTTCCAAGCCACCAAGGACATCTTCCCTGACTACAATCCTTCTTTCATAGGCCTCGATACTTTCCAGGCCACCAAGGACATCGTCCTTGCAGTTATCTTCAAAATTCTACCTTCTGCTCGCACAATGCCCTGTCTGTGCTCTGCAGGGGCAAAATCTGCAGAGACAGAGACTCTGGCATTCCATGGCCGCCTTGCTCCTCTAGCCATTTCTCTACACAAAACAGACTTGAATTAGAGATATTAATAAAATTTATTAGCAACAAAATCAGATCAGGATAATACAAAATAAAAATAAACCTTAAAAACACTTTCCCCACACCCTCTCACCTTCCCAGCTCTACCTCCTCCCATCTAGACATGCAGGGAGACAGTGAATAGGGATTATGGTCCATTCATTGTTCCAAATGCTGTTCAGGCAGAGAAATCCTTCCCCTGCTCCCCTGTGGGTTGCCCCCTGTGGGAAACATGAGCTTCACCAACGGGATTCAGTCCCATTAACTGCTCCAAGCTGAGCTCCTTTTCCACAGTGTGCAGTCCTCAGGAAACAGGCTGCTCCAGCATGGGTCTCCCACAGGGTCACAAGTCCAACAGGAAGCCTGCTCCAGCATGGGCTCTTCTCTCCACAGGTGTGCAGGTCCCTGCCAGGACCCTATTCCAGCACGGGATTCTCACAGGTTGACAGTTTCTTTCAGGTATTCACCTGCTCCAGCGTGGGTCTCCTCCCCATGTTGTGTGTGGATCTCTGCATCCCCATGGATCTCCATGGGCTGCAGGGGCACAGCTGTTTCACCATGGTGTGCTCCCATTGCTGCAGGGGAATCTCTGCTTCTGCACCTGGCGCACCTCCTGCCCCTCATTTTCCACTGACCTTGGTGTCTGCAGAGTTGTTCCTCTCACATATTCTTGCCCCAATCTTCTCTACCCACAATTACATCTGCGCAATAACCTCTTTTTACCTTCTTAAATATGTTACCACAGAGGCATTGCTGTCACTGCCAATTGGCCCAGCCTTGGCTAGCAGTGGCCCCAGAGCTGCCTGGCATTGGCTCACATTCATTTGATGGCACTTTGTTGAACACTTCAGCAGCATAAACTAAATTACTCAGGAGCATGAGTGGAACTTGGAGTGGCAGTACTGTCCTTCATGTATTATGAACTATTTATATGGAGACAAAAGCTTTTCCGATGAGCAACCAAATCTAGACAAATAACTTAAAATAAGGCCTTCAGTAGCAGAAGCTATAGAGGTAAATTTTGCTAAGAACCGTGTGACTAACATTATAAAAAAAACATTTGGAATCTTGCCATCTGTAGTGAACATTGTAAAATCTGTAAAATAACTCTTCTACACATGAAAACAAACAAGCAAACACACCCCTGTCCTATAACAACTAAAATCAAAAAGATATTAGCTCAAAAATAACATTTCAAAAAAAAAAAAAATCACTTCTGAGTTCTCATACTGTTTTCCTAAGAGAACAACAGCCTAACATGGATAAATTGGGCATCACCATGTCCATGTGTGATAAAGCCAGTTTTGTCAGTGTCCTCACCAATTCTTATCCCATTGCCTTAAGCAAAGAAATGAGCAAACAAACAAAATTGGAACTTAATATCATTCTGTCCTCCAGTTATGCTACTCTCAAATAATGCAAGGAGCATGATGTGGATACATTTTTTATAATACGAAATTTCTTTAACTTAATGGGTGTTGAAACCCTCAAGGATCTTTCTAGAGAATGGTGAGGTATTGTATGTTAAGCATTTTGCCTTGAGGCTTTAACAGTCACTGATTATTGGCTTTAGTAACCTCATTTGCAAAGAGGTAGGGAGTCATTATGAGCCACAGAAAAATGCTGAAGTGATAGATATGCCTCCACCAGGTAAAGTTTAAATACAGACATATGGTGGGAAGCTATCAAAAAATTTTGTCACCTTAGTGATATATCAGATGACAGCTGTTTGTACAAGGGCCTGACAAAATGCAGTACCAGATACAGCACGTCTTTTGGCTGATTAGCAGGCAGTTTGGAAAGAGAAAAGCAGAAAACTTCAAACTAAATAACACATCAACATCATGGCAGTAGTATCTAGTTTCCTATATGGTGTGAAACATTGCCACAGTATTGATCTATACAGAGCTTTTAAATGGGTTTCATCTGCACCATCTGTGTGCCATATTGTGCATGATATAGCAAATACCATTTATTACAATAAAATTTTGGAACTGTTGCTCTTTCAGGAACTAAAGCAACAATCATCACAGAACAGCTGTGCTAGGCTAACCACATAGCTAGAATGGAAGACACCAGAATGCCACTGCAGATGCTAAATGGTGAGGCATAGGAATGGATGAGGTGGATTTGCAGGGATACACAGGAATGCAACCTTGAACAATATGAATTTCTAGACAGTGATTAATGTTTACTGCCAACACAGAGGCAACACCATTACACAGTAGTCTGAGAGTGAGTCTTGGTTTGAGAAGATCAATTCATTCAATGCAAGAAAAATACAGTATCTTAAACAGCGAGGTTTAGAGAGAAGGCGTTGCAGTCTAGCTAAAAGAGAGTTCTTCTCTTAAATTCCTCCATCAAACTTTGTGTCAAAAACACTACAATTCCATTCTTTTTCTGTAGCAAGGCACTACATCTCAAAACTAAGTAAATACTAGTTTATGTGGTTTTAATATCTTATTTCATGTGGTGTCAAAAATGTACATCTGAAATGTAACTAAGTATTCTTATTCTTATCAAGTTCTATGAGAATTAAAATCTCAAAACGCATGGTTTGTTTTGGGTCCTTAGAGATCTACAGTCGTATTTTCCATATGGTGAAAGTACTCCAAACTTAGCCACAAGCTTTTTAAAAATAAATGATTGAACAAGCCTTGCAGACTATTAGAGAACAAGAGCAATTATCAAACACAAGTAATTTTTTATTTTGCTCTTAAAAGACATATGATATTTTAATAGAGTCTTTACAAATTACAGGAAGTATACTGTCTCAAAAGGAAGGTATCATTTAGAACAGCCTTTTATGAACTTTATCATGTTTCATCTGAGCTCATTAGAAAGCAGGTTGTCATAGCAGCTGAAGTCTTTGATCAGGTTTTTCTTTTAACAAATTGTGAGCTCCACAGTTTTTTCTTTGTTATACACTCCTACTAAGAGCCAGATCACTACACATTTATAAATCAGTTATGTTTAGGTTTATACAGAATATTACTGATGTTAAAAGAGAGGCTGAAACTGTTAACATGAGTTACTTATGTGAACAAAAATTATCCTGGTATCATGGAAAACAAAAAGGTCTCTGATGTGAAAACAGCCTAGTATCATAAAACATCAAGCAATATTGCATAGTCTTTGAAGAGAAGGTTGTGGCATCTTAGAAGATGCCATTTTGCTGGCTGATCCAGTCCATTGTAATTAAAAGAACCTGGGTAAAGAGAGTGTCCCCTTCTAGGGTTTGCAAAACATACACTTACACATCAAATCCAGAAGCCTCTAGTAAGTGGGACTAATTTCTTTATCTAGAACTGAACCCCAAATCAAGTCCACAACTCTGAACATTTGCAAATTTAGGGGAGAAGACATGTTCCAAAGAAAGGCTCAGATTATAATTTTATATCTGGATTTTCTTCTTAAGAAAACCCAGTGAATCATATTTTTGTCCATAATTTGGAATGTCCTAAACACCAAGTTTGGGGAGTTGACACCCTTTTAATAGAGGCAAATATATTCTGCAAACCATCACACAAATTAAAAATATTCATTTTCATGTGACTGTATTGAACTATATTGAAAGAAAGGAAAGATATGCTCCTTCATAGCAGCCATAATAATATGAATACAGCTAGAGACTCCAGAGTATTAAAGGTTCAAGTCCTTCAAAAAGTTTCATGACCTTCAAAACAGTTCATGTTTATCACTTTGCAACGCCCTATTTTAGAAAGACTATCAAGAGAAGGAAAAATGCTGTTATCAATTCTCCAAACAAGCTAAATTAGTTTTCATGACAGAAACTTATCTAGTGATGCTTGGTACAGCACTGATGAGGTTACTACTGTATAAGGCAGAATATGCTGGTTTCCAAAGTTTCTTTTTCAAGCTCCTTGATACTGGAATATAACATCCAGATAACTATTATTTAAGCATGAGTTAATGATTCAAATGCAAAAGGTTTAGCATAAATCTGGAAACTACTGTAGAGGTCCTAAATTCTGTTGTTTATCCAAATTTTCTGAAGCAGTCGTACAGACACCTTGTCCTACACAAAGTTTCATCTCTTCTGTCTTATAGGAATAATACCTAAATTATTTCAGGAATATTAGCTAAAAAATATCCAACCCATTCAAACAAACTATTTGTCTGCTGCATTTTCTTTTAGAACAGCAGTGTTCAAAGCAGAGAACTGTATTGAACCAAAACTGGAAAGATGATTCACCTGTATTCAGACACTACAGGAGCCCAAGCTTCTCTTACTTATGTGTACTTAAGACAACCATTCCTTTGCTTGTTTGCTACAGTTTTTACTCATTACTGCAAGAGATTTTACCTTGAGACAGCATGTTTTAGACCTCTCAGCATCTCCATAGGTGTTGCCTCAGAGGAAGATATAAAGGGAAGATGACAGACCAGCTGTCGATCCACGCTTCTTTTAAGTTTTTGTTACTGTTATTGAGCAATGTTTTGTTGGACAGCCAAAACATGAACGATATTTTGCTTTCCATCACTGCAGCTTGTTTTACGAGGTACATGCATCACAAAAGCAGGCATATATCTTCTGAGCTTTTCGTCTTTCACTCAAGTGGTGTGAATTTTTCTCACCAGTAACTGCAGGTGAAGCAGTGTTATAAATTTCATCCCAAAGAAGTCCAATTTCTGTAACTGAAAACTGTGGGAGTTTGGGGCATAAGTGATGAAACTGAGAAACTCACTCCTCCGTACTGTTCTACACAAAATAACATTGCCAAAAAACAATTATTTGTTGTCTTCCAGGGTTACTCACACTTCCCACATATAAAGCATCCACAGTACAAAGAACTTTCAGTAGGTAAGTTCACAGGGGTTGAAAAAGAGTGTTGTCACTGGCTGGTTTCTCCCAATGGTTTTTCTGCCAGAATCCTGCATCCTGCCATTCTTCAGCTAGCTTGCTCTTCTGCCCTGTCACAGTAGACTTTGGAGGATTTAATGCCCCATCCAATGTCCTTCATCACCAGCTGGATAAGTGGCATCATGGTGTGGCTGGCTTTGAATTAAACATGTGATGGCAAGTTTTTGTTAACATGCTAGCCAGCAGGACAAATGGAAGCAATAGCTGCCGAGCTCAGGCTGCAGCTTGTTTCTCTCCATGGCAGTCATTTGGATAAATTTTCTCTACTTATTCAACAATTTTATATTATCTCTGTTTTTTGGTGTAAACTAGGAATATGCTTGCAAGTTAGTTGCAGGTTCCGAGGAATAAACAAATGGGCAAGAAGTGCAAATATTTTGATGTTTTACTACCTCAGGAAATCAGATTAATTTTCTTTTACTTTGGCTACCATTTTTCCAAGATAAATGACCAACATGAACTATTTCATAAAGTCCTTCTCACACCTGCACAATATTTCTGTATCACTGTATTTCAGAGAGTATGGAGAGAAACATCTTGAGCCCAGGAGCCTGAAGGGCTTAAAGCATTTATGATGTTATTAGTTCATAAGTCCCATTCAACTATTACATACTCAGGACATATAACTCAGTACACTTCTCTGATTCTTCTATTTGCCTGAAATCATTATAGATATATAATCATATTTAGAGAAAAATATTGTCTGCTTAAGTAATAATTTCCAGTGTGATGCTGTCATTTTAGAAGATGAAAAATGCAAAACTTCTCCATCAGACTAGTGCAAAATACTTCCATGATAAGAAACAACAAAAATAATTTGCAGGTTGTTGTGCATTAAGAAGAAATATCTCGCGGAATATCATATTGCTCCTTCAAAGTAACTCTGTTGACATTTTTAACTTTGCATGCATCCAAATCCCATTGCATTTTAAAGCATCAGTGGAGATTCAAGAACATATCTAGCCTGTAGCTAGCGTCAGGGTCCCACTGTTTTCAAGCCCCCTTCATTATACAACTGTCAGCCAAGCATCAAATCTTCTCTTCAGATCTAAAATTTATTAGAATAATACTAAGAGATTTGTTGCAGACATCATTTTAGGTGATTGTTTTCATAAAAGACATATTCTGCTTTGCACAGATCCTCTTGATTTTTGCCTGGTCTTCTAAATGGGGAATGCTGCCAGCCCACTTCACCTCTCTTTCTGCTCCTACAGGCGGACCTTTTTCACATCGTGCCCAGCAACATCAGCTACATAGTAGAAAAAGTGCAGCTGAAGGTAGCTGTAACATCAGACTGTATCTACTAAATAAATTGACACTTGTATTTTTGTCTTTTGATGTTGATATATTTATTCCAAAAGTTACAAACAAAATTGAACAAATTTAACATGGATAAAACACATATGAGAAAACAAATAAGGACCAAAGATCTATCTACTTTTCCAAATGGCATGAAATCTCCCATTATTTTTGAGGGGGACTGCTTGCAGCCAGATGATGTAGATGATGTAGTAAAAAAATGGAGCAACTAATCTTTATTCTTTATTATTATGTATTGCTGTGCAGAACTTAGTAGTGCTTTTGCAGCAATATCTTGAACCTTGCGTTTTACATGGACATTTGCTCAGAATAATGAAAAGAAAACCCCTGACTTTGCTTGTAAGAGGCATATGTGAAAGTTTAACTCTTTACTCATTTTATTTAGAAACAGATGGATAGAAGAGAACTTATACAGCATGTGTTTATGCATTAGGTAAACCAAATTTGAAACAGAACAGAAAACTGGAGAGTTTGAAATAATGTAAATTGTACAACAGGTAGAATTTACATTATATTATTATATTATTATATTATTANCTTTATATAGCACAACAAACATATAAAATGTAATACTTTTGCTATTAAAAGTCTTGGTAACAAGGGTAAATGGAATTGAAAAGCAGAATATGGACATAAGAGTGAGGTTATATTTTCAATACTATATTAATTTGTCTAGCAGCTCTTTCCCACAATCTTCTCAAGACTTTCTAGAAAGCTTCAATTATATCCAGTTCACTAGTACACCAAGAATGGCATTTAATGAGTTAATATGTGGCTTTCTGACAACTGGGGAATTAATTATCTCCATTCGAATCCTAGAGAAGTACTCCTCAGACAACTGGGAATTCCCTCAGTTTTGCCATGCCAAAGACCTTGTTTTTTGCAGCACAGCTGTATCAGGTGAAGCACAATCCAGCCCTATGCACAAAGCTCAGAGTTTTTAAACTTAATGTAGTGGCAGTATAAGGTTAAAAGATATTAATTGACATACTATCAAAAAATCTAAAATTTATGAGAATGTTTGAGCTTCATAAAATTCTCAGAGTTTCTCAGAAATCTTTTCTCTGGAGCAAGATCTAGCTTTGAAGTTTGCTCTGCTTTTAGCTATAGGTTACTCTAGAGACCTCAGGATGTTTTTCCAGTCTAAATTATTGCATAATTATATGATTGACTGGTAGAAATCTTCTTGGTTTGGATTGTGGTGGGATGGAACCTAAGAAGGAGATATAGTAGAAGAAGAAGTTTACATTTGGCTAGATGATTACATTTTAATTTTTTTAATGCTTGCAGGGGTACTCAGTATGTTAGAAAAAAAAAAAAGAAAGCAATCCTTTTCCTTCATCTTTCCCTTCAGGAAAATTTTTCCCTTCTTTGTTCAGACTTTCCCTGCAGAATGTACTTCCCATATGTCTCTTAAATATATACCATGCAGTATTACATAGATGTCTAGTATGTGAAGATACACCTTAGGGGATCATAAGGATTAAAGGAAACTGAAATTAAAACAACATGCAATAACTTTTTCATTTACAGATTTCCAAATGGTTGTTTGGAAAAAATTGATCCCTTTGCTGTCAATATGCACCATATTTTTTTCTTTGATTTATCTTTACCTTATCTTTAGTTTGATTGTAGCATAATAGATTAAATCAGCCTATGGCCTGCAAGGCAATACAAATTTAAATGAAATTTAACTCTGGCATAAACGTAACTTTGGACACAATTTTTAAAAGTTTCCCAAGGCAACAAAACAGAAATATTAGAAAAAATTACTTTAGATTTTAGGATAGACTGTTAAGGACTAAAAACAGAATCCCTAAAATGTTAGATTATGGATATGTGTTAAAGTATATCAAGATGCATCATAAATCAAAATAAAACTTTTACTGGTATCTTAAGATCACAGCTCAAAAATGTTTATATGGCTAACACAGAACCTGATAACTATGTGAATTGTGAATTGGTCTTTCATGGCAAGGTTTTAGTAGGGGGAGGGACTGCGGGAGTGGCTTCTGTGAGAAGCTGCTGGAAGTTTCCCATGTCTGATGGAGCCAATGCCAGCTTGCTCCAGGACGGACTCACCACTGGCCAAGGCTGAGTCCATCAGCGATGGTGGCAGCACCTCCGGCATAACAGGGTTAAGAAGCAGGGGGAGAACACCTTCTGTGCAGCAGCAGCCAGAGAAAAGAGGAATGAGAATATGTGGGAGACACAGCTCTGACACCCAAGTCAGTGCAGAAGGAGGGATGAGGTGCGCAGCTGCCTGAGCAGAGATTCCCCTGTCGTCCCAAGTACAGACCATGGTGAAGCAGCTGTGCCCCTGCAGCCCACAGAGGGCCCAGGAACGCAGAGATCCACCTGCAGCCCATGGAAGACACCTCACCAGAGCGGGTGGATGCCCAAAGGAGGCTGTGAACCCCTTGGAAAGCCTACACCAAAGCAGGCTCCTGGCACTACTTGTGACCCTCCAGGGTAGAGAAGGTGGGAGTGAAGGAAACATGACAGGAAAGTTAGAAAAGTCCATAAAGAAGGGAAGGGTAGGGGACACATGTTGTAAGATTTAGTTTTATTCATCGTAACACCACTCTGATTTGATTGGTCATAAATTCAATGAATCTCCCCTGAGTCTGGTCTGTTGTGCCTGTGATGACAAATGGTGAGCAATCTCTCCTGGTCCTTATCCCGTGAGCCCTTTTTTTGTATTTTTTCTCCCCTGTCCAGCTGAGGAGGGTGAAATGATAGAGTGGCTTTGGTGGACACCCACAACAATATGTCATCTTGTTCAAGAAACAGTAAGTTTCCACAGAACATTGCAATTTCTTGTGGCATACCTCCTCCTTAGGCTCATTTTTTTAATTTTCAATCTATTACGCAATAAGCTTCTGATCCCTTAGTAAGACAAACTCTAAAGGAATTACTGTGATTTTTAAACTGACCAGAGGGATATCCCACACCATGCAACGCCATGCTCAGCAATAAAAGGTGGAGAGCAGAAAGAGGGCAGGGAGGACATTTGTAGCGATGGCATTTGACTTTTCAATTTACCCTGATGCATGATGGAGCCTGGCTGTCCTGGAGATGGCTGAACACCTGCCTGACCATGGGGGGTGGTGACTGAATTCTGTGTTTTGCTTTGCTTGTTAAACTGTTATTATCTCAAAACTCATGGGTTTTCTCCCATTTGCCATTCCGAGTCTATCCTGTGCCCTGCTGGGATGTGTGAGCGAGCGGCTGTGTGAGGCTCAGCTGCCAGCTGGGGTTAAACCACCACAGATATTTGCAATATCTGGAAACATTACAAAGGCTAAAAATATAACTACAAGATGACAGCAAAAAGTACTAATGCTGGACAGAATGACATAATTAGGGAACTGTACTACATAATTATTGCTGTATAATTAGTGTTCCTGGCAAATTTATAAGCGTAAGAATATTTGATATTAAGTTGTCATAAGTCAGTTAACAATCATTAAAATAAAGCTATACAACCAATTTTTCCAGTTTGCTCTCATTATACCAGCAGATCCTTTTATCGTCGTGCTACACAGGAGATTTAAAGAAGTCATTAGGCATTCATTTACTTCTGAATGCTGGTCATAATCTTCAATATTCTAATATATTTGGGTAATTTCAATTACAGGAGAAATACCTTCTTCCAAGAGGACTTTTCATCATTAAAAACTTCAAGAACATCTATGCTTTTCAACCAGAAAAGGTAGGTGCAATTATATCTCTCTATGTTCATCTTATAGTACTTGCAATGTGTACATTGTATGTGTGGCTGATAATGATGACTGAATTTGAGAATTATAAAGGAACTTGGCAATAATATATATTGTGTTTTGACCATATAATAACATGCTTAAAACATAGTTTTCTTCAAGGCCATTAGATATCATCTTCCATTAAATTTAAGTATTATCTTCCCTCCTTTCTTAAATAAAAATCATATTATGCAGTTAAAGTGAATACTTACATAAGCAAAAAGGCTTTTGTGGCAATAATCATCAATTTCATATTGTTGAATTGTTTCAGAACCGTTCTACATTAGCATTTGATTACCATATCGTTAACATGAAACTCGATAAACTGCACCATAAAAAAGTTTTCTCAGAATAGAATGCAAACCGGCTAAGGACCTAAAAATAGATCTAGATTCTAGCTGAACTTAATTTCTTTTGTTTTTTATTCCTGGTTACAATTTTGCTCTTTGGCAAGTTGCAATAAGCTAAAACTTTTAAAGTGTTTAATTGAATTTGCTATAAAATTTAGTGTTTCAGAGATGAGAAAAAACAGTTTGTTAACTAAAAAAAACTGTCCCCATGTTTGAACTTCCTAGAAAGGGCTCACTACCACTTCTTTCATCAAAGAACACCTACAACTAAGTGTAGTTGATATAATTTGAAATCCAGAGGACTTTGCTTTGATAAAAGTCTTAAATGATATCAAACATATGGTGCATATATGCAGAATTGCTGTAATGTTGAAAGCACAGAGAGGAATGGAATATGCTGATGTCTGTACTTCTCAGGTAGTTTCCTCCTAGCTTGGATTTAAGTGGCCCTTGAAATCTTGTTGTTGCTATGTCTTCTGTTCAGGGGGAAAGTCATAATTTTGAATAATACCCATAGAGGTGTGTGTGACTGGTAGGGATTGATAAAAGCAGCCTTCACAGAGCTCATCACGGGCAAAGACTGCAGCTCACACAGAATGCCATGGATTTCACGTCCGGGTTGTTTTATGCTCATAAGGTGACATCTTTCCAAGAAAATTCAAGTACACAAGAGCAAGAAATAATTACTTTATTATATTGTGTACCTTCCAAGCAGCTGTGGCAACCTGACAATTTGCTATAGCTATCAGAAAACCAAATCTTGATGTGCAAAGAGCTACACATTGTTTGTTTGTTTTACATTACAGAGGCCTGAACTCCCTGCTCCTAGGGATACACTTGTACTGTTAAAGTAGTCGAGAGAAGGAAGTATGACTGAAAGTGTTTTATACTTAAAGCAGTCTGTCACAATATTCAAAAATTTAAAAATATTGTGTAAATAAACTTTAGAGTACCTGTAAGAAAAGGAAGCTACTGTATCAAAGCCATCTCAATGTGTTGTCTTAAGATATTTCCTTTTCTTAAACTTGTTACTATACAATTCCCTGAGAGAATTGTCGGGACAATAGGATCTGGTTGGTCTGGCTAATTTTGCAAAATTAGGATTTTTGGAGATATTCTTAAGATCAGTCTTTCAAGTACATAATACAGATTTATCTTAATATGCATCTTTTCAGGTGTACACTGCAGAAACCCCAGTTGTAGTTCTTGCAGTTAAACTACCTCACTAAACATAGTACATTGTAGGTTTCTTTTCAAAAGAATTCTGTTTCTGTGGTTGTCTTTGTGTTTCATAACTAAGGAAAACTAAAGGAAATCTAGTCCCTTGTGCAAATAAAGAGCCTCTAACTTTTGACCCAAAGGCAGAAATGTAATGTTTCATCAGATAAAAAGTCACTACCCAGCTGTGCAATCTTTTTTCTTTATTGTAAAACCCTGGAAAGCATTAAAAATCAGATATTAAACTCAAAGGTCTTGACAATGTCAGTTTACTCTTCTTGCTAAAAATAAATTGAATTAGGCATATCACATTCACAAGGAGTATCCTCTTTGATGTCCTTTCTATCCATAAAATTATTTCAATGAAATCTGTACAAAATAACAAACTTTGATAAACCTCTAAAACTCTGCTGAAACACTCAAATTATGCTAAAATTGTATCACTGTAAGGAAAAAGAAACCTGTATTTTCTGTATATGCTTTCTTTATCAGCTCACCTGCTACAAATTCCACCTTCACTATTTTTTATTTTTCTGCTTTTATTTGCTGGAAAATTAAGTACATTTATGGTTGACCTCAGCCATTTACTGTTGTAGTGTTTATTGCAAAAATGAAACTGTCTTTCATTACGAAGAGACTTAACATTTTCCATCAACTATGGAAATGCTTTAAACAATAATTTAGGCAAACACAGACATTAGTATGCCCACATCAAATCAAAGATCATCATTGAACACAACTCTTATCATAAAGTTAGTTTTGAATTAATTTGGTAGGTATGCTGTCTTGCAAAAGTGTAAAATAAATAGAAAAATTCTAAAAGTCAGAATATTCTTGCTAAACTCTTATTTACAAGGATAAATTCTGCCTCCTATTTCTTAGGTTTTTGATCCCTTAGTCCAACATACCTGCTGCCACTGTAGGATACTTTGAAATCTGTCACACCGCAAATCCAAAATATAAATTATGCTCATCTCCAGTGCTGAGACGGTGGACTACAAGGAATGCTGTTTAATGCTTTTCACAGTGATCTATAAATGTATCTGCTACACCTACATAAATTAGACCAATTTAGGAACTGGCTAAATTGGCATGTTGTAGAACCTGTCTTTTTCATCCCTTCCAACTACTTAATAATAAACACGCCAGTGAGGTTTTGCACTAGAATATTCAATTGTATTGCACTTTTAGTTTAGATTAAAATACTAATTTCTTTAAATTTTCTTTTATCCATTGAAGTATGTTTCGGCCTTGTTCCAGTGTGTCTGTCATCTTATTAGCAGCATGAGTGTTGTTATATCCAATTCTTAATTTATGTTTTCACATAGAGAACTATAAAGCCTTAAAGAAATACTTCCCAGGTTATTGCATTGTACTCTTTGGAAAATCTTTAGTAACTCACTTACAGGAGTGTTTCAAGGGCAGATCCACATTTAAGTGTCTCAGAGCTCATATTGAAGACTTTTTTTCAGTATCTTAATCTATGCCAACCAAATACATTCTTCCACTAAAACTGTTTGCTTTCAATTCTTGAAAGTTGATAAGATGTCAATACATGTTAGGCATTAACCATGATATGCAAACTAAATGAGTTTGTGAGTTTTTCAGTAAGACACATTTCTCTATCTAAATAACCGTTTTCATGCAAAGGAAAAATGAATTTTACAAATTTATTAGATATTTATAAACTTTTTCAAAAGGCATAAATTAAAGAGATTAATACAATTTATTTACACCTGTGTGGTAGGCTGACCTTGGCTGGCAGACAAGTGTCCACCAAGTAGTTATATCATTCCTCCTGAATCTACAGAACAAGGGGAAAAAGTAAGATGAAAATGTTTGTCAGTCAAGATAAGAATAGGCAGAAACACACCAAGTATCATTGTGGGCAAAATACACTCAGATTGAGGAAAATTAAATCAATTTGATGTCAATTAATTACAGAACAGTGTTACTAACTCACAGAAAGTGAATAATTAAAACAGAACCGAAACTGCCTTCCCTCCACCCCTTGTTTCCAGACTCGGTTTCTGCTTTTTGTATCTCAAAAGCAGTGCAAGGGAATGGAGAATGGGGATTTTGGTGAGACCATCATTCTTCACCTCTGTCACTCCTGTTTCCACACACTCTTCCACAGCTCCAGAATGGGGTTCCTATTGTGGAGACAGTCCTTCATGAACCTGTCCTGTACAGGCTGCGGTTCCTCCAGACCTACTCCAATATAAGTCCTTTCCATAGATACAGTCTTCAGGTATGATCTGGTGCGGCATGGGTCCTCCCCATGGGTGGCTGCCAGAAGCCAGCTTCTGAATGAGCTCTCCATGGGCTTCAGCTTTCTTCGGGGCATGACCACCTGCTGTGTCCTCCACAGGAGGCACTGTCACTTACTGTCGTGCTGTCTTCCATGTGCTATGGAGAGACAGCCTGCTTCACCATGGTCTTCTCCTTACGCTGCAGGGTCTTCTCCTTAGTCTGCTCCTGGAGCACCTCCTCCTTCTTCCCTGACTTTGGTGTCTGCAAGGTTTTCTCTTCCATGTTCTCATTCCTCTCTCCCAGCTGCTCTTGTGAAGCATTTTTTGCCCTTTCTTGAATACGTTACCCCACAGGTGCTGTCAGCATCACTGATAGTCTCAACTACAGCCAGTGGCAGGACTCCCTTTGAGCCAACTGGAATTCATTCTGTCTGACGTGGGGACAGCTGCTGGCGTCACCTCACAGAAGTAACCCCCGTGGCCCCTCTGCTATCAAAACCTTCCCACATAAATCCAGTAAAACTTTCAAAAGACCTTTAACAAGGTCCTTAACAGACTACTGAAAATTATGTAGGTGTAAGATTAGATGGAAAGAATTGATATGGATTAGGAACTGACTTGGACTCAGGAAACAAATATTAAATTACCTATTTTTATCAAAAAATAATTTGTTGCAAAATGCAAAAGATCAATAGCAGAGTGTCTGGGAATTCTGTGTTAGATCCACTGTTCATTTCTATTAATGCTCTGGAAAAGGAATTAGCAATGAGGTAAAAAATTGCAGATGGCACAAAGTTATTTTGTTGGTTGAGATTAGAGAGGAAAGCAACGAACATCAGCAAATGATATTCAAAGTTAGACACATGGGTAATATGTCATCAAAGAAAGAGCCAAGCTGATTAAAAAACCTACAATGATCATTGAAAATACCTCTTGTGTTGTTCTAAATTACCTGTACCATTGGAGGAAGGGGTTTTAATAGTCACAGCTCAGCTGTGACAGCCTGTTTCATAACCAGTTACAGTCAAAACCAAATCACAATAAATAAACATATGGAGTTGCATACAGTGTATTAAAATATTCATATATATTAATAAGAAATATTATATATTAATTTTACAGCTCAAGAAAATTAATAATTTTCAGAGAAGGCTCAGAGAAGGAACAGAATAACAAATGTATTGAAAGATTTCAAATCAAAACCTACCAAAAATACTGATGCTGGTAATATCTATAAATAGCAACAGATTTTCAGAAGGTGAATAGAGAGATTCTGTTCTAACACAAAATGGAACTCAGTTCAAAATTTATTTTTAAAAATCCTTAAAAATTTTATAAAAATGTACAATAACTTGAGAAGTTAATTATCCAAGCATGTAATGGAGATCAAGAATATTGCAATCTTCCAAAAAAAGGGATTTTATATAGACAAATGAAACCAAGACTATAACAGTTAAAAATATCAAATTCTGTGGAAGTGAAATCAACATAGTTCAAAGTTTAAACTTCAATCCAATTATAGACAATTACAAAAATACCTAAGGTTATCCTTTTATTTTCAGTGAGGCTATTACACTCTCAGACATTGAGGCTGCTGCTCTTTGATGGAAGAACACATCACTAAAAAAATGTATATATTCTCCAGAATGCCAACCCCCTTCTGCCATCAATCCAGCCCTACCTAGGACTGAAGAAGTTTTATTTGTCTAAATTAAAGCAACACACTTCATTACATCCCATGTTAAGAAATCAAAATATTGCACAGCAGGCTGAGAAATGAGCTTAGGTTTCTAAGCTAAGTCCTTTAAATTACATACATACAAGGGGAAAGAAAAGTTGAATTCTTAAAAGACACTCCTGGCTGGATTTACAGAGCAGCTGAACTGGTCTAATTTTTCAGAAATTCTACTAACTACTTTTTTATGTATTTGTAAATGACAATCAGATCATTGTTAGGGATGTAAGTGACAAGACTTCTGTTGAGCCTTCACTTAGACATTACATTACATAAATAGTTGTAGCAAAGGGATTTTATCATAATTTTCATTAGAACATATCCACAATGAATATTTTACAGATTTCAGATTTTTTTTATTCCTACCAGTTTAGGACCAATTCATTTTGAAAATTGATGAAAATAAACTTGCAAATACATACTCTGCTGAAATTTTCTCATCTTGAATATAGTTCTTCAAAGACACTGGTGTGTTTTCAGGTGGAAATATCTGAATATGTTTCAGGCTTCACACTGAAGGCAGCAGTCTTAGAAGCCTCCATTTTCATATTAATGGCACATTACACACTCTATACTGTCAGTAAATCAGGCTCACTTAATTGATAGAATAGACAGTTGTCTTGGTTTGAAGACAGGTGTCTGCTAAGGAAGATGGGAACCTTCCTTAGAACCCACAAGTGTGAACTCCCTTCCCTCCAAATCATTATAACTTTGGAATCAAGGGCTTTCAGGCAAAGATATGGGGAAAGGAATAACAGTTCTTTACTAGTATCTATAGCAAGGCAAACAATCAACAACAACAGTGGCAATGACAAACAAACAAACAAGAACCAGAAGATGCGGTGACAGAAGTCTCTGGGCTGCCAAGCGCTTTTCCCGTTGGGTGCAGTTCCGGTCCCAGCCGGCAGGGGCGCTGTCGGGCTCCCGGCCGGGCAGNTGCCGGCCCCCTTGGGCACAAAACTGCCGGCACAGCCAGGAGGATGTGCCCTCCAGGAACGTCCCCTTCCCAGATGAAAGCTCACTCACCAAAGATAAGAAAACAGCGCAGATCCGAAAAACCTTTCTGCCATTGTAGAGAGGAGCCCGCAGTTCCCCCCTGCTGCCTCTCCCATAGTCCATGGTCAAGTGCCGTATCCGATGACCACATCTACTCTCCACTCCCCACACCCAGCTATCTCTTTGTCTCTTACAAAAGGAGTTAGTAGTCCTTAAGTATCCAGCCATTAGTAACCTAGTGACAGGAAAAGGGGAAAAATTCCACACCCCCTCAACATCCAACAACAGTTTTGCAAGTTGAAAATAAAGTGACCATGTCATAAGCCTGGTTGAGTTGATACTTTTTTCCCAGAACAATTAAAATTGTGATGTAACAACTCAGAACAGGCCTTAAACTCTTAACATAGAAGTGAAACAGGGAACCTTGAGGAGAGAGTAATCTGGCTGGGGAAAAGAGGGGAGGTCAAAAAGTACATCATTTTTAGCCAAACTGATTCATTCTTCTTCAAATGGAAGGAAAAACACACTAACAGTAAAAGGAGATGGGTGAGCTACTTCGGGCAAAGAAAAGATATCACATACAAGGGATTAGGTTAGAATAATATTTGGTCTGATTCTTACCATCCCCCAATTATATTCACATAGGAAAACATTATTTCTTATTTGAACAGAATAAATCAGAACAATATATTTAATAAATTTTATTGATCGCTAATAATTTTACTCATGGTAGTAGCTTACCAGGAGTGGTGTCATTTAAGATGTAGTTTGCAGACAATAATATTTTGGGTTCAAAATTTGAGTTGGTATATTCTTGACAGTCTATGGATACAAAAACAATTAAAACTTACCTCAGCATCACCAGTGGTCTATCTCAAAGATTATGGTGGAGCATGCTGGAAGCATTTAGCATCATAGAGAACTTACAAGCCTGATAAACTTGCAAGGCGTAAGAACAGATATTCCCTGCAGGTCCAGGAAGCACCATTTTACAGAGCTGACAAGCCCTGACACTAAGGAAGGACCAGTGCCATTCTGACAGCATTATATTGCTTGTTTCTCCAGAGCAATCTTGGTTACCCAGCTGAGGCAATGCTGCACCTCACTCTGGTAGGCAGCAGAAGCAAACTTGAGAGACAGTCAAGCATGAATTTTTTATCCATTTAGATCCAGTGCACTGCAACCAGAGTACCATAACCTTCCTGGATTTCCAAAAAAAATTAAGTCAAGCTCCTGCATGAGTACATACCACTCTCCTGAACTGGAAAGGATAAGACTTAATGGACTTCTGATACCTATAAAGCAGATGGAGTTACAGCAAGAAAATGCTGAATCACTTAAAAAAACAATTGCCTAAAACGGGGCAGAATGTGCTGCTTATAGGACTGTACACTTTCTTTGGCAATGTCTTATTTGTCCCCAAATTTGTCACCCCTCTCTCAATGTTTTTTATGTGTTCATTTATTCTTTGCCTTGATAATATTGTTAAAATGTTTGATAATGAGGGCTGCACATTGAAGTCTTTCTTGCCATCAGTGGTGCTTTCTTGTTAAAACGGCTCCCATAAGATATTGCTTTACAGAAACAAAGATATAAGTACAGATAACAGAAAAATTTTCTAATGTTTATATGGATATTTTAGATTAAAAAAACCTGATTAAAAACCAGACTTTTGTGTAAGTACTGAGTCAAATAACGTTTTTATATGCAGGAAAATAAATGATGAGAAAGAAATCTCTTTTCAAAGCATGTTTTCTTTGTGTATCACTGTGACAGCATTTTAAATTATCCTTCTGCTGTGGATATATATATATTCTGCTCCTTATTAGCAACACTGCAAATTTGGATTATCAAACATGTCCTTGAATAATCAGATCAGGCTTTCATACATAAAGCAAAAAAGATACAATCTAGGAGAGTATGCCATTTCAAACCTTATTTAAATTGCAGACAATTTCTCCCTTCCTACTCTCATGCTTGTAAGAATTCTTACACCCATCAGCAGCTGGTTTCATTTAAGATATGGTGATTGCTTTGCTTGATGAAATATACACACCATGTGGATGACTTATTGCTAATGCTTGTAGGGTTTTGTGTTAATTGCTGAAAAATAGGGAGTATCCAGTTGGCTTCTTAGATGCCACTGCATTTTTACCTGTAATTTCAGGTAAATAATGGATATTCCTGTCACCTGTGCTCTACTGAAACAGGCAGGTCCTCAGTCACTATTAGTACTTGATTCTTCTACAAAGATTCTCAGTGCTTTTGAACATGGTACAAAGGGCAATGGACATTAGCATGATAAGCAGATGCATGACAATATATTTTTTAAATAAAAGGATAAAATTTATTATTGATTCAGTGTGTATCTTTTTTTCTACTTGTGCTTTACTTATATTATTCTTCCTTCTCCCTGCTTCAGTTTATTTTCTGTAGCATGGATGTAGATGAAAAACTGCAAGCCAACTATTTTCCAATGGAGTATTTGGACGGCTTGTTCAAATATTCAAGAGGGTAAGGATCTTAGGCTACAAAAATCATCATAGTTACTTCAGAGTGAAAAAAATTAGTAACTTATTTGCATCCTGAAATACTCCACAGAAGCAGCATCAGTTAGGCACCATCTGTTTTAGAATTCTGAGAAACATTCAGTCTGGAAATAGAAAAACTATGCATTTGAGAAACATCTCACAAGGAATACATAAAACAAATCATTACAAGGTATTTTGCTACTGTGTGTGTTGTGTATGAGCAAGAGATTTTATGATGAACATGGAAGTGTGGAGTAAACAACTTATTCTGTAACAGCTAAATCTAGAATTGTACCTGTAAAGTTCATATGTGTCAAGGACAAGTGTAGATTATTTGTGTGTAGAAGTACTGATTTTTTAAGCCACTGGCTGGAGATCAACAGTTACACTTACGGACTTTGATAGATTCTCCATTGTGTGGGAGTGTGAGCTAATTTACAAGGACAGATCTCCAGCCGAAATGAAATGCCACAATTCTTCTGCTCCTTGGTTCTCTAAGGTGGCTTTAAATGTCAGGACCCAGAGATTCAAAATGGTATACACACAAAGATAATTCAAAATTTTCTTAAGTAAATGTAGTGATATTAGAAAGACACTTATACACACATATTGAAATTATTTAATGAAGAAATAATCTTTAACTCTGTTAATAATGTAACTTAATAAATTTATTAGCAAATACATGCATATGTAGTACTGATTTTAAAGACTCTCACCATCTGGTTGCAAATACTTTTAAAATATAATGAGTTTGAGGAGACTCTAATACATGGAAATGAATAATACAAATTTATTAGTGTTATTTCTCTACATTAAGTCTATGATGGAATGTTCTTACATGTTGACCATCCCACTCTAATGTTAAAGAAATTATTTCATTGACATATGGAAGTTTATTATAGGAGCCACTACTCCAGAATACTTGTATTCTATCTATAGAAAATTTAGTCTTAAATATTACTAGTTGCATCTAATAGTCTAGGGGAAAATACTGGTTTGCCTGTTTACTCTTAGCTGAAGGAAATAATTTTAAGTATCATTTTTTGGGTTTTGCTGTATGACAACTTCTCCAATGAAGGCGGTTTCTCCCCAAAGAGTATCATTAAACTTAAATGGAGTCATAAGTTTTCTTCTCGAAAGATGACTGGAAGATCAACAAAAAAAAAAAAAAAAGGAGTTTCCAACTCTAATATAAAGAGTTCAAAATGCCTCTACACTGTAGTCTATTATAAGCTTTATGCAGCCCATAATTTTCCAGAACTTTTAGGCAAAAAAATGTACTCTACAGAACAACCATTTCCATCATGCCTTTGTTAAAGCCTGAAACTCTACACTTACTCTTGAAACAGTTTTTATCTGCAGAACATAAGCCAAGTTTCACTTGGTTATAAAAAGAGATAGAATGTCTCTGTCATGTTGATAAAATGACAGACAGAAAACCTTCAGTATCCAGTCCTTACTGTGGGGATAATTGGTGTACTTTACAGAAAACAGAAGACTTAATGAAACAAAAAGACTGAATAGTCAGTCCTTGATGTAGGGTTTAGAACTTAAGGAGAAAAAGGAAGATCAGACTATAAGGCATGCTGTTCACTTACCTGGTTGCAATGGTGCAGCTGTATGCTTTCCTGTAGGCTGCTTTCACCCCAACATAGACAGACTCATGTTTTGTGATCATTTCTACATGCTTGCAGATATTTAAGTGCCACCTAAACTTTCCAGAATTTTTACATCAATCTGTTGAGGTACCACTGAATTCTGGAGTTAGGTTGTTGCAAAATCTAAGTTTCTCTTTAGATATAATCTTTGGTACTCCGTTTTTGTACCCTAAGAGGGTACTCATTCAGCTGCTTTGGTGATGGGAAGAACAAAACTGCACAGTGACTCTCCAAATGTCCATGCAAAAGGAGAGGGAGTAAAGAGAAGAAATATGAGTGAAAATGGAAAATGTCACAGTATGGCAGAATGGTAGGAAAAGTAGTAGTAAGTAGGCAGAGTTTGCTTCTGTTGCCACTTCATTCCTTAAATTAACCAGTATGTAGTATAATGCTTATATATGTGCTAATTATTTCAGTCATAAAAATACACTTTTATATAAGTCAGGTGTAAAAGAAATAAACACAAATAGAAGATGCAGCTTTTGTTTTTAGTCTATCTGTTCTTTCTATGTATTTTCCCAAGAAAGTATTTTCATTGTAAGTTACATTTTAAGTTACATCCTTCTGAAAATGTTGCTTCTGTGTGTAGAGTATTTTGCACATATCAAACCCTGGGGATATCATAACAGTAAAGATTAGTTTTGAAGACACTAAGAGACCACATCAAGTCAAAGTGCTCAAAAACAGTCATTATGTTCTCCATGACAGCAATCCCTCTGCCATATTTGTGTATTAACTAGCCTTTATAAAATTATATATATTTATTAAACCATGCACCCTTACATTACACTTAAATTTCAGCAGTCTGTCACCAGAGAGGGAAAATCTTATTTGTTTTAAGGAAAAGAAAACCAATATAGTGCTTTGAGTGCATGTGACTCTTCATCACACCACGCTGTCGTACAAAGATAAAACTATGTTTTCCTAGCTTTAGAACAGAAGTAAATTAAGAGCTTCAATGAAATTCAACAACTTAGTGAGGATTTATTGTAGATCTTGCATTAAATAGAAATTTCTCTAGGAAATCTGTCAAGAAAGCTACACAAGAAACTGAGTACTGATATAAAAATCCAAGATGCAAAATGTACTTGTAGATTTGTAATTTCTGAGAAACACTGCATTTTCATTTAAAGTTTTAGGGAGGGTCAATGATTTTTGAATTATCTATGTGACGTCACAGTCTCTAAATGCAAATATCAGTTACTAAGTGACAGTTCTGGCATGGCTGACAGAGCACCAGTGTTCCCAGCTCTTCAGCAGAAAATTACTCACTTCCATGCTAAAATCAGCAGCATTTTGATTACTAGAATGGAAATTAATTCTTTAGAGGGGTTTGTTTTTTGGGGTTTTTTTTGGTTTTTTGTTTGTTTGTTTTGTTTTAGGTTTTTTTTAATATGAGATGAGTGGTTTGGATTTTGGCTTTTTGCCTCTCTAAGAAGAATCTTTCGTGAATTTTTTGTACGCAATTTCAAATCAACATTTTTACTGCAGTTGAACTTGACTGTGCATGATTCCAAATCCAGCAGAGACTACTGGAGTAAAAATAAATCCAGGATATTAATTTCTTGTAAAACCATATAAAATAATAAGTGGGTTGAGTAAATTCACTTGTGTCTGAATGACAGGTCTGTGGTCAGTGATTAACGTCTCAAATTCATTCAATTATAGCAGCATGAATCTTACACAGTTCAGCAGGAGTGCAAACAAACATTCTAAATGTGATTCTGAGAGATCTAAATTCATAGGAGATTCGGCTCAAGAAAAGAAATCCAGGCCTATGCATACAAAATAGAAAGCCCAGAATGTTAAAATGAAACATTAAGCAAACATTTCAGATTAAATATGTTGTCTATTGATTGGGCATGTTTTTATCAGTTATCATCCTGTGTAACGATAAAACAGTAATTCTTCTGTAGCCTAGACTGCGGTGTCTTACAAGCACCTTTTGTGCCCCTGCCACTGCCATTAGGAACAAAACCTGTGATCCCATTCCTGGGGAGGGAGAGAAAGGGGAAAGTTGTTAAATTTTTTGGTTTTCACCTGAAAATAAAAGAATCCAAGTGAACTTATGTGCTGAAGAGCAACATCTGGCAATCATGGAAATAAAAGGAATGAAACAAAAGTCAAAGAACACTACAAAATCTGTTTCCACCTAGATTACTAAACATCCTTAGCCAGTCTTGTTATCAGATTTTTCATATCCAGAGGATGATTTTGGGGAAATTACTCTTAATAGTCATGCATGAAAAACACCTAGGTTTTGCAGCAGTGCTTTCCATATTTAAAAGGGACAAAATTGCTTCATTCAGAAACAGGGTAGAAACAGCTATTCATTACTTAAAGGTCATAAAAAAGAAAATCTTTTTTTTTTTCATTTTTAAGAAGTTTTCTGTAATAGATGCAACATATGCACACCTCACTGCTGCCACTAATTTCATGTACCATTGTGAATCCTTCTTTGCAAAATGGCTAATCATGGCAGGAAGGTATAGGAAATTAGCATGAGTAGTTATATTTTTTCCTATCTCCAGTTTATTACTTTTGGAGATGTGATTCTTTTAGCTTGTTGTTTCTCAGCTTTCTGTGTAGAGTGATGGAATATGGGTAAAACACAATAGTTTCTGCAAGAAAACACAACTGGATTCTGTAGAGATGCGCCATCAATAGGACTAAGGAATAACATGGTATCTCCTAATAGTTATCACCTAAAATCCTTAGAGGAGATTCAAAGTGGACTGCTGAATCCATGGAGACAATTTTCCAGGGACTGAAGAAAAGACTTTAGATGATTGTATATTTCCCAGCTACACTGGACAACATGAGAAGAAAGAACTTTGTGTCCGGCAAAATCCCATGCTTCGAGACTGAAAAACCCTGTTTCCCCCAACCACTCTTATATGTTTCTTTGCTGAAGTGGGTCTCTTAGCTTTAAATGACCAAAGATTTACACAAACAGGGTTTATAAAAAATCTAAAATAACTGCCCCCCCCACAAAGAAAAAAATGGTCAATCAAAAAATCCTCCAAACGGTTCATGTTTGACCATGCTGGAAATATTGAAACAAAAACAATGTTAAGACTGTTTTAATGCTATGAAGAGAATGATTTCAAACACACAGCAATCTCATAAACACAAGTGGAGAGGCCTATATATACCCTTTGTGCTTAAAAAGAAGGATTCACAAAGTTAACAATGAAGATATGAAAGGACTGCGAATGTGACTTGGTCATGATTTCCAATTTACTCAGTTTTCACTTAGCTAAAGGCAAAAAAAAAATGGCAGAGACCATAATTTAGAAGGAAGAAAACAAAAATGGAACAAAATCCTAAGCAGCTCCTCACTCCTTTATTAGCTGTGATTTATAATCCAAGTGATACTAGCTTGAAATAATGCAATTCCTGTCAGTGCAAATTAATTTCATTGGCAATTCTCTGTCACAGAATTGTAAGAAAGACATTTCTGTTACAGGGAAGAATCTCACATTATTTAAGCTTTTTACAGAATTACAAGTAATTTTATTGTATATGTTGATGTCTTACTAAGCTGGGTGACAAGTGTTGGGTTCAATCTTTTAAATGCAAGAATTGATCATTTCAGTTAAAGAAGTTTTGAGTGTCTATTAATGACAGGAAATCTCAAAAAGGACATCAGCTAACAGGCACACTCTATGTATTAAATAGCTTTAAAAAGAAGGAAAAATACTTACTTTTTGGTGTGTGACCTATAATCTAATATACAAGTGACCTATAATCTTACATACAAGTGACCTATAATTTTATGCACAAGTATATATACATTATATACAGTATATATGATGTATATATAAGAAAAGAAATATATTATACAATTTATATATGTGTAATATCTTATTGTATATAATATATCTATATAATTTATTGTATATATAATATCTATTTTATGTGTGTTTTTTATGTATATGTGCATAGAAAATATATATATTACCTCTCTGCCTAAGTAGCAT
>VZTX01006714.1:9990-17490 GCA_013400915.1 Pardalotus punctatus
TCTAGAAGACCCTAACACACGTCTGGAAGACCCTAACACACATTCGGAAGACCCTACCACACATCTTCCCTGTCAAGGTCAACCCAGGCAGAGGCAGGCAGAGAACACAAGCCCTGCAGGGAAGGGGCAGGACCAGGCACTGCTCAGCCTCTCCAGCGTTCATCTCCTCTCCAATCCAGCTGTTCTTTGGAATAAGCAGGATTAAGCCGCTCAGTGAACCCTGCACTCTTGCCCGAGGCCTTTTTTAATAAAGTTTTATTCTTCCATGATGTGTTTTTCACACTTGGAGATCAGAGAATCAAAGAATCACAGCATCATTAGGGTTGGAAAAGTCCTAAAAGGTCATTGTGTCCCCCAGCACTGCCAAGCCCAGCCCCATATCCCCAAGCACCACATCCACATTGAATTCTGAAATATATTTTGAACATATTTTTGAGACAAGGATCTGCAGAATATGTGTGGAAATGTACAGCTCGAGATCACACAGGCTGCTGCCTCCCCAGCAAATCCCATTCACAAACCCCATGAATTACAACCAGGTTTTGGCTAAACTCTTCCTGTTGCTCTGTTTCAAATCCTAGCTCTGAAGAACACTTGAAATATTTCAAGGAACATTTCTCTCTGCTTCTCTGCACTACTTCTTAATGCACACACCTTGTTTTTTCCTCCAGAGGTAGAATTGAGTGAGCAGATTAGGCAAGACCATTTTTGTCCACCCCAAACAGATCAGGCAGTGAGAGAGATGAGTTCTTTTTTAGTTAATTAAAGTTGATGCATTAGTTTAGTTTAAGACTGTAAGTATAAATGAAAGGATATTTTATTTGCAACTTTCAAAGTGCATCTGAGTGTATTTATAACAGAGTATTAAAAAATAAAGTGTGTTCAATTATGTGTTTTTCAAGTGTATTATTTGAATTAGTCTTAGAACAATTTATGGAGGAAGATTATTGTAACAAAGGATACAATTTTAGCACTTCATTCCCTGCACACTTTGCTGTCTTTCGAACACAGGCATGGAGAGAAAACTTTAAGTTGTTCAGTTTTCACTCTCCAGCTTTTCCCCCTTTGCCTGCCCAGCAGGGTGTAAAATCACAGCCAGATTAAGCCAACATAACCAGGAGCAGGATTATCAAAGATACCAAATTCTGTCCCCAAGGAAGACACAATTCTGACTGGAAGTGCTGATTTTTCCCAGGCTTGAGTAGCTGCTTCAGCTTTTTTTTTGTTTTCTTTGACGTGTTTTTTAATTGTGGTGCATCTCAGCTATTCAGACAGGGCTGAATGGGGGAAAAAATGTTATTTTGCATTTAAAAAATATTTTTGAGACAATTTTTTTTACTTTTCTTGGCACTGGGAAAACTGATTTGCACAACAGCAGCCCACAGGCTGTTCTCATTAAAAGTGAAATCAACCCAAATATATTGTTGTTAGTAGAATTTAATTCTGGGCTATGATTTTGTGGGTTGAGCTGTGTTATCACTGAAGAGAGGATGGTTTCTTTTAACATTTTCCTCCTTAAAACTTCAAATAATGTGAACTCAAGATGGATTATCACTCATACATTTAGAGACCCCTTGAAGGTGCAGCCAACAAAAGAGAGGAAGATCGCTGGAAAAATTTCCACTTGTGTTGGAAATTGTTAATTGAACTTTTCAGGAGGTCACCTGCATTCCCCACCCCTCTGGAAAGTCCGGGCAAGCTTCCTCACACTGTTTCTGTAGGAAATGTTGTGGTAAAGATCAAGCAGCACAGTGCTGGAACTTGCTAAAAATGCCTTGGGCCACAGCTGTTTCATTGAACACACACATTTATTAAAAATTTACCTGGAATATTCCTCCTTATTCTGCTTCTCCTTCAAAAAGCTGGACTGCAGCTTGTGCCTAAAAATATACCTGCGAATCCAAACTGTGTGTTTTGTGATATAAAAATGTTCCCGTTTAACGGAAGAGCTGACGCATTGCATCATGGTTTGGTGGGGGTTTTGCCTGGGCAGTACCAGGTGCTCACCCAGGTGTTCACAGTGTGCTTACAAGGGCAGGAGTTTAAGGTAAAATATTGATTGTGCTGATGGTAAAGACAAATTTGACATCATGAGGCCCAGGATTTCCTCCAGCATTTGGAGGATGGGCTGTGTCCAGTTAGAGAGAGCTTGGCCGGACCGGTCACTTTGAGGAGCTGAAAGAGGGGAGCTTCCCCAAGTGCCTTGAGCTGTCAATCACCCAAATTTTGCTGTAAAGAATCACAAAATCATTACAGTTGGAAAAGCCCTCCCAGCCCATGGAATCCAAGCTGTGCCTGATCCCCACTTTGTCCCCAGCCCAGAGCACTCAGTGCCACCTCCAGGAATTCCTTGGACACCTCCGGGATGGAGACCCCAAACCTCCCTGGGCAGCCCCTGCCAAGGCCTGACCCCCCTTTCCATGGGGAAATTCCTGCTGGTGTCCACCCTGAGCCTCCCCTGGTCATTCCCTCTCCTCCTGTCCCTGTTCCCTGGAGCAGAGCCCGACCCCCCCGGCTGTCCCCTCCTGTCAGGAGCTGTGCAGAGCCACAAGGTCCCCCCTGATCCCCTTTTCTCCCTTTTCCCCCCTTTCCCAGCTCCCTCAGCTGCTCCTGGTGCTCCAGCCCCTTCCCAGCTCTGTTCCCTTCCCTGGACACCCCCAGCCCCTCCGTGTCCTTCTTGTCCAGAGGGGCCCAGAACTGGACACAGCACTGAAGGTGCCTCAGCAGTGCCCAACACACAGGAACAGGAGTCAAATCCAGCCAAATTTTTTGGTGGGAGCCAATTTCCCTGGAAGCTCACAAACATCTGGCTGATCTGATCCTGTTTGTCCACAATGACCCACAGAAACTCGAACTGTAGTTTCCATACCAGCCTGTGGGTGCTGATTTAATGGAGTTGCACCAGTGCAATGAAGAATTAGAAAAGGCTCCAATCCTGTGTATGTGTGTGTGTCTGTGCAGATATAATTTTTTAAAACACCCTTATTTACACAATAAATACAAAGTTTAAGTTTTGGCTTTCTTCTGGGACAATCTGTAAGAGAAAAACTAGAGCTGAGGATTAAAGAGAGTGTGCAAGTACTGTGTAAACCATGAAATTCAATTAGTTCCTCTTAGGAAGCCAAATTTTGGTGAATACTGTAGAGAAAAGGTAGGGATAAAATGCCTAAGCCAAAGCTGTACTTAATAAGCTTCAGTAATTAGTTATAAATGGCTCGTTAAACCTGGAAACACATCTCTCTTTGCCCATGTTTATGAATCCCAGCAAAAATAGAGAATAGGGTTAAATAGTAATTTAGAAGAATTTCCATCCTAAACTTTCTACCCCAAATTTTTTGGGGACAGAGGCACATCCAGTCCTGGTGCTTGTGTTGCTTCCCAAATATCCCAATAAATGTGGGGGAGATGGTCTGAAAAGGGGTTATGCAAATGTGTGTTTAAAAGGAATATTGGGGAAAGAGTGACCAGATTTACTGATGAAGTCACATCCAACGAGCAGTACAGGAAATTAGGAGCATTGTCCTGTTATTGATGTGTCCCTTTTTTTACCCCCACATCCTCTCATTTTTTGCTGTATCCAGGAACAATTTGATATTTGGATTGTACAGACTCTTCAGAATTGGGAAGGTGAAAGGTAAACGGCGCAGCAGTGTGTGATGGATTAATTGACATATGTTCCTGTTATTGTTTCTGGCAACGCTACACCCACCTCACTTTTCTTGTCTCCCTGAAGTCAAAAGTGCTGGAGAAAATACCAACAATCCCAAAACAGAGCTGCAGCTCCTGCCCTACAATTCATCTTACAATCAAAGCTCCTTTGCTGTCAGTACAGGAACTGGAGCAACAAATACCGACTAAAGGCAATTCCTCTCCCTGCTCCCTCCCCCCAGCTCCCTCCAGAACTCACTGGAATCCCCCTCTAATCCATATTGTGAGCAGTAAACACCTTTGACCCATAAGCCCTTTTTTCCCAAGAAAACTGTTTTCCTGGCTGCATATTTTGACTCTCCGCTTTCTCTTCACTTTTTTCTAAATATTCATTGCTTTTGAAAAATTGGCCCGAACCTGAAACTTTTCCAACTGGAGCCTTTTACAGGGGGAGTGGGTCAAACTGGAGTTCCTTGATCCATTGTTACTTAATTTCTGGGTCAGGTTCCAGAAAGACCCCTTCTTCCTCTTTTCCTTCAGATGGAAAACACTCAAGAATTGATTTTCTGCTGGGAAACCTGCACAAGGTGGATGGAATTTCAGGAGAAACACAACACTTATGCTTCCCTAGATGGTGGAGCTCCCTCTTTTGGGGCCGCAGCCCTGAAAACATCAGGGTGAGACAGAATTAGCGTCTTTTTTAAATCCTTATCAACCCAACCTTATGTATTTATTCATTTCCCTTTCTGTTTTTTTATCTTTATGCTAATGACAAACATGGCACCGTGTCTCAGGAGGAGCTGGACATGCCCCAGGTGACAAGGAGAGTTGCTGGATGGCAGACCCAAGGTCATGCCTGACTTTTCCTCCTGGTCTCTTACCAGGCCATCCTTGGCCAGGTTCAAGGGCTGCTGCAGACTGTGAGTGAAAATTGTGATAGGAATGACTGCAGAAGTGTTTAGGATTTCTCTGGGATGGTGCATCCTCTCCAAACCCTTCCTCTTTCCTGCCTGTGGTTAACAGACTTCCAGGATGGCTCCAAGTCCTGGAGTCAGCACAGGGCTGGGTTTGGAGGGTTTATCCCTAAAAAACCCTCTCTGAAGCCTTTCTCTGTAGCCTTGGACATGACACTTAACCTTGCTGCCTCCGACTCCCCATCAAGGAAAGGATAATAACACTTGCTTATCTACTCCAGAGCGGGCTTTGAGGATTAATTAATTAATATTTGTACAGTGCTTTGAACATAAGTGCTTGGTATTATCATTCTTACTTCACTGCTCCAGGCTCATTTTCTCCTTTGGCCTGGCATGCCTTCCTGCTTTTCTGAAGCTCCTCTCTCCCTGTTCCAGCCCCACCGGGCCGTGCCCTTGCCCTGCCTCGCTTTGCACACTCCTCGTGTGGCTCCACAGAACACCTGCAGAAGGACCAGAGCCAACCCTTGCTCCTTTCTCCTTCCTGTTCCCTCCAGGAGAAGCACAGCCCAGCTTTTGCAGGCAGCAAAAGTGATGGGAATGGTCACTCGAATTCTCCTTCCACTCCACCAAAAGATTTTCTTATGGAAGGAACGGGCAAGTGAGGTGGGCACTGGAGAGGCAGTTGGCAAGGTGTGCACGTTCCAGGGACCCTTGTCATTCCCTTGAGTTTTTCTTAAAAATAACAAAGAGAAAGAAAGGAAGAAAAAAGGAGAAGGTGTGGGAAGAATTGGAGGGAGGGGAAAGCTTGAAGCCATTGTTCTTCCCCCACTTTAAAATAGGCTTCTTGGAAAAAATTCCCACCTAGCTTCATCATGAACATGGAGAACATAAAAATAAATTTGCCATAAAGCCATTTAGACTTTTAAACTGGTAAGCTTTATATTCTTCATCCTACACACCAATCCCACATGGACACCTGTGTCCAGTTGTCCACTCTTCCTCTAGGGAATGGATCTTGCCCCTGGAGCAAAGGCTGAGCTCTGCTGGTGGCACCAGAGCAGCAGTTCCTCAGGCTGCCCCAATGATTCGATGGTTTTCTGCATCCCTTGGCCTTGACTCTTCCCTGTCTGGGACCTCTCTGCTCCACACCCATCCCATGTCTCAGGTGTGGAAGTGGGGCAGTGGCCACTCTTGTCCCCAGGCTGCAAGGACACTCATGGAACAGACTCTGCTCAGCCCTGCTGCCCCCTGGGAGCCCCTTTGGGGCAGCAGTGCCCGACTTCTTTATTTCCTATTTCACAGAGAACAACACTGTCCTAAAATCTGAGTGAAAAAAATCTTGAGGATATTTTTCCATGGGAAGATGTTCTTGAAATTTGCTAAGACATCACTCAAAAAAACCAGTGGGTGAATATTTCACCTCTCTTCACTTGTCTGTAATAGATTGGGCAGGAACTGCCTTTTCCTACATCTGTTTCCAGAGCTCCAATTTCTCCTTTCTCCCAGTTACAGCAAGAGAAAAGCGTCTGCATTGTCTGAGTGTCTTTAATGTGCAATTCCACCAGCCTAATGGGCACCTGATGGTACAGATAGATTTGATTCCAGATTTGGATCTGCTGACATAAACCTTAATGCTTTTTATTGTGTGCCACTTTGGGAAATCCTGATTAACAGCAACAAAGAGATAATTATGCAAGATGAAGACAATGTAGTTGTTTTAAAAATAATGTATATCATACAATTAATGCTACTTTGTCCTATATCAAAGTCACACTACCTGCATTAATCATACACCCTCAGAGTTTCTAAACATTAATAGCAAGAAATAAAAAGAAGAACTCCTAATTCCGAGGAGAATCACATGAATAGGGGGCTGGGATTCTTTGGAAAGGAGGAAAGGCAAGGTTTTCAGCCTAGCTGTTTCAAAATGTAGAATGCAGGACTATGTCTTCCGGAAAAAGGGGCAGAAGCTGGTCCAGAAACACTAATTAATAATTAATTCAGTGTTGCCATCCTGCATTAAAGCTGGATGTTTGTAACTGAAGGTGTTGAAATGAGGAGGGAGGTTTGCCTGCTTCTGGCAGCTGAAGGCCTGAGAGCTTAAACCTGGTGGAGGAGAAATAGGATGGATGGATGGATGGATGGATGGATGGATGGATGAATGAATGATGGATGGATGAATGAATGATGGATGGATGGATGGATGGATGGATGGATGGATGGATGGAGGGATGGATGGATGGATGGATGGATGGATGGATGGATGGATGGATGGATAGATGTACTCACAGGTCAAAGTTTAGCAACTCCTCATTAATTCTAAAATAAACATTTCAGAATTCATATAGCCCCTGCAAGGAGCGTTGTCCTTCTGGATTTATTTTGAGTTTCCTGACTTTGAGCCTCATCAGGGACAAAAAGAGACCAAGAATTTCAACTCAAATCCTGGTTTAAGGATTTAAATCCCACATTTCTGCCTTTAAGGGGATGCAAGGGCCTGATTTTCTCTCCTCTATCCCACAGCATTCTCTGCCACCACTCTCTGTGCCAAGCAAAGTTCTTGGACAAAGTCCTGCATCTTCTTTCCTGGACTGGAGGTTGGTGGGAGCTGGTGGAACTGGGCTGGGAAAGGCCCTTTCCCCGCTCTCCTGCTCAGCCACCAGGATTTGGTGCTCAGCATGGGCCCTGGGAGCCATGTCCCCTGTGGTCCTGGGCTCCAGCAGACCAAGTTGTTGCCCAATAATCCCCCATGCCCCCTGGAGCGGCGTGGCCCAGGTGTGATCTGTGTTCTGAACTTGCGTGGCAGCATCCAAGACCAGCTCCAAACCCACCTTTACAATTTTGGTCCATTTATGGCACTGAAATGTTTTCTATATGCAGATTAGAGCAGCAGCATCCCAGCATCAACCTTCTGCTCTTTACTGACAAAATGAACCTA
>VZTX01006714.1:34346-76846 GCA_013400915.1 Pardalotus punctatus
AAAAAAAAAGGCAAAAAAAAAGCAAAAATCCCTTTGTGACAGGGACTGCAGCAACACCCCGGCACAGCCTGCGCGGATCTTTGATCTCCTGCATCGCATTAAGTAACAAAGAGCAGAGGAGTTTGGAGATGCGGGAGCAGGGGCTGCTCTGATCCCAGCACCGCTCCGGCCCATCCTGGGCTGCGCCTTCCCAGCCATTCCCGCAGCACGGTTATTTTTACTCGGGATTCTTTCACTTGCGGCCGATGCCTTTAATGAGCTGCTCGCAGGCAGGGTGGTGTTGACTCCTGGAGCATCTCCTGTGAATAGCGGGGGCATTTTCCCGTTATTGCTGCTTGAAGAGCGTTTAGCCCAAATCGCTGAAATAGTTAAACCTGTGGGATGCGGTTTGCAGTTTCTCCCCTTTTTAAATGCGCCCACATTTCTTCCAAGGGGTTATTAGTGTTTATTTTATTAAGGCAAGGTAGGGGAGGACTTACACACGGAGTAAGGATCTGTGAGTAGCCACACCAGGGGCTGTGTGTGAGCTCACTCGCAGCTCTCGCAAAGCAGCTCAGCACTGAAATAATGAGCAAAGTTCTTCTCCTGCAAATATTTGGGTACATTTGGCTGCAAAACATCCGTCGTTCCATAGGCTGCAATTAAAATTAAAAAAAAAAAATTAAAAATCACCTTTCAGGAGATCCTAGCAAGCTCTGGATTCCCACTTTTTCTGCTGCTCTGCTATGAGGCTTTTCCCTTCCGTCCTATTCCATTATGTGGCTCTAACGCAGGGCTGAGGAATCAGCTCACCTTCCTCCTGTGTGTCCGTGCAGCCAAAAATCTGCAGCAGGAAAAGATTTCAGGAAGGCTTTCCAAAGCAAGGGGAAAAAAAAAAAAAAAACAACCCAGCGTAAGAGCTGCAAAACCTCAGTGCCTGCTCGGAAATAAAGGGAGAGGCATGCGGAGATATTAATAGAAAAATGGGAAATATTTTTTAGGAGGGATGTTGAGCACATTCACTCCATGCCCGGAGCTGGGGACATGGCAATTAATACATCTGACGTTTACAGTGCAGACGTTTACCGTGTGAATTATAGATGGGAAAAGAGGGGAAAATGCCGTTGTTTGGGGGAAATAGAGAACAGTCTGATCCGGAAAACACCCCAACTTTGCTCAAACCACAGGGCAAGTATGAAGGGCACTGCTGGTAGCATGCACAGTTTAATTCCTGCAGTACTGAAAGTCTGGAAAATCATAAATTACAGACAAAAATATGTTTTATCTAATAAGGGGGTTTTGTGAAAATTGTAGAAGAAATTTGGCGTGGGGGGGGAGCAGCCCTTAAGGGAAAACAACATGAATTTCCAGCAGCAGGGTCGTGCGATGATTCTATATTTTTAAAATCTGTGCTCCATTCATAGTATTTCAGTGTTTAAATCAGCACAATAAACGCAAATAATTTACTGCTTTGCAAACAGAAAATTGGGCAGAAAAGTGATTTTTGAGGAGCCACTTGGCTCCCTCTGCCCAGTGATTTGGTGCCCTGTAAAATGCATCTGACACTGCTGTTCATTAAGCCGGTGCTATTGAGCCTTCTTCACGTTCATTAGTGATTAATTCAGACAGATATTTAACTTAATAAGGTAACCAAATAAACAAAAAAATCACTTTCTGTGCCTTAAGGTTTTTTGGCCCTCTAATTGGTTTTGTGCACTAATTATCAAGATTAACACCTTACGCTTTTCTGGGTCCTTACACTTAGAAATTCCCGGTGGGAAAAGGCAGACAACCTTGGGGGAATCCCTTAAGTGCGAGGGGTTAAGAGTTTGTCTTTTAAAAGCAAGATAAGCGGTAAAAAAAAAAAAAAAAAAAAAAAAAAAAAAAACCAGGAAAGGGGGACTCCAGGTGAATTTTAGATAATAACAGGATGAGGAGGCAGGAGCCTGTGTGGATGCACACGCAGCGACTCTCGTGACTTCCCATGGATGTGAGAGGAAGCTTTTCCAGGGATGACTCGTTTTTGCACAGATGACTGGGAGCTCGGAGCTTTGTCCCCCTGATCCCAAAGCCTTTCTCCAGCCTGGCTCAGGGCTCGGTGGCACAGCCTTCCTTGGCACCAGGAGTTAACCAGCGGCCTCCAAAAGTTCCTTTTAACTCCGCTTCCCACAGAACCGCAGGGCTTGATGTCAGTGCCAAGGCATTGTGATTTCCTTCGGCGTTCACGGCAGTGACATTGTTCCAGACGTTGCCTGAAATTCCCCCACAGCCCAGCCTGGCCGTGTCCTCCTCTTACCTCCAGCTGGGCTGAAGGAAACCCTTCCCTCTCCAGGCAGAGCCAGGGATTCAGGAGAAGCTGCTGGGTGGGAGCAGCACCCTCCAGCCAGGCTGACAGCGTGTCCCTGGGAGCTGGAGCATCCTCAGGGCCCCCAGCTCTCCCTGCCACACGCAAATGTCAAAGTTTGTCGCTCTCATGCCTTGACATCCCCTCGGAAAGTGCCATGGGAAGTGCTGATTCAGTGCCTCTCCTGGAAAACGTCTCCTTGCCTGCTCCCACTAAAGCCTCCCTTGGATTTCACCTCTTGGGAAAGCTTTGGGAAAGGCCAGGATGGGAAGTTCTCCTGGATCCCAGGCACGAGGTTCATTAAAACTCATTTTAGCCGAGGTGCCGGCACAAGTTGTTGCTCGTGACAGTTTGTCACCGCCGCGTGCAATATTTGCTAGGCAGGATCCCGAAATAACCGGCTAATTGCCGCTTTTCCTGCCGTGGGAAGTCTCACAGATCCACCTAGCTCCTGCCTTGAACCCGATGGCACTTTCCAGTAGGGTGTTTTTGGGGTTTTTTTGGAGCATTTGGGGATTTTTAAACTCCTTTTCCTTTAATTCTTTTCTTTCTTTAATGGGTGACTGGATAAATTCAGTGGTGGATTTTTGTGACACTAAAGCAGCAGATAAGTCTATGATGCACTCTAGCTATGTGGTTTAAAAATCCCTTACCATATGTTTTCTCACTGGAATGCCTCATCTTGCAAAATTACAGGAACCGAAGCTTAAAAACACAATTAGGTAGTTTAAAATGAAATATTAAAGAAATACCACATATTTTCTGATATGCCTGCGATGGTTTGCCTTGATTTTTTTTTCTCTTTTTCTTTTTCTCTCTCTCTTTTTTTTTTTTCCTTTCTTTTGTATTGTTCTTTGAGTTGTTCAAGGAGCCCAACTGCATTCGATTGTTGTACTAATCATGCTCCACATTTTTCTGATTAGGTTATATAGGCTGTGGTTAAATTATAAATGAAAGAATGAACTACCAGAGTACTTGTCATAACAGTATCTTTTATGTTGTTACAGAAGACTGGGGGGGGGGAGAAGGAGGAATCAAAAAAGCTTTCTCTGATGAAGACTCTCCTTGCCTATTTTGTGCTCCTTATAGGATCTGTATAGACAAGGAATGCAATTTGTTGGAATGTTTTTCTCAGGTATTCTGAGAGCTACAGCACAATATCTGTCCACTGAGAAAAATGTGAGAAAACGGAATCCATAATACATAAAGATGCATATTGAAGCACCAGCCCTGTCGTGCACACAAACACACCCTCTCCAACTCCACTTTATTCCATTACTCTGCTATAAAAGCCACTTGAACTGGATTTTTTTTTTTCCTTATGCCATCCAGGAAAAGAATATTTCCAAATTTGAAATGATGCCTTACATTGTTATCTCCTGTCCCACTGCATACACAGTATAAACACAGCAGAATGAGGGTTTGATGGTCGAATATATTTTTGTTTATAGGTTAAATTTTTGTTTTCATGCTGTTATTTTAAGCCATTGGCAGCAAAACTGATTTTAAGTAGAGCTGGAATCACAATGATTAAACCACTTGACTGAAGGCTCACCTTCTGATATGGAAGACACTGCTGGTTTAAGAATATATTTGGTGCTCCTGAAATTAAATGTATTGTTTAAATATCCCAGCACTTTAAGCTTCTTTGTACAATCTTTAAAATAAAAAAAAAAAAGCCAGAGGAATAGGGTTTTGCTGTTACATTTTATCCTTTTCCTAAATACATCATTATTTTTCCCCAAAGTTGAGCCTGCCAGAGCAGGGAGGTGGAGAAGGAGGAGAGGAGGGAAGCCTGGAGACACGCAGCAGATCACACCTTGCTCTGAGCCCTGCATTTATCTCTTTTCGCAGGATTTTGAAGCACGGCTCCTCCTCGCCTGCTGCCCAGCTCTCAGCACAAAGCCCTGCGCGCGGGCTGCGTTCCGCTCGTACTGCGGGAGATGAACGGGTCCCGAACCGTCCCGGGGAGTTGGGATGCGGAGCGGATGCGAGGGATGCTGGGACCCCGGTGCCCGGCCGGGCTGGGGCAGGGACAGGGACACCGGGACAGGGGCAGGGACAACCGGGGCAGGGAGAGCAGGGGTAGGGACAGTCGGGGTAGGGACACCGGGAGAGGGACACCGGGACAGGGACACCGGGACAAGGACACCGGGACAGGGACACTGGGAGAGGGACAGCNTGGAACAGGGACAGCCAGGGCAGGGACACCCGGGGTAGGGACACCGGGACAGGGACACCAGGACAGGGGCAGCCGGGGCAGGGACACCCGGGGCGGCCACCGCGGGTCCCCTGCGGCCACCGTGCCTGTGAGCGCTGCTTTTTGCACCCCTGCAACCCGCCCGAAGGGCTCTGTTTTTTGGGGCTTTATTGGAGGAACTGTCAATGCTTTCCAGGATAACAAATCTTGTTTTATAGCACTTGGTGGAGTTTGGTTAGGGGCTACCTCTGAGCAACATGAACTTGGCCTTGCTGCGTGTCTTACACTAATACCTTCCCTCCTGTAAGGAATCAGGGTACTTGAGAAACAGCCTGCAGCCATACAGCTGATTATTTCACCGAATTTGCATCTTTTCAACAGTAATGGGGATGGCTTTCACGAATGCTCCCAGGCTCTAAATAGACGCTAAGTGGCTGTTTCTAGTTGCTTCCTTCCCTCTCCCCTTGGGCTCTCCCAAGCCCCTGGGCCTGGCCCCCGCGGGGCACCCAGCCCGTGGCACCCAGGACCTGCTGCCCGCGGGAGGGATGCTCAGCCTCCTCCGGGGGTCAGCAGTGCCCAGGGCTGTCCCTTGGAGCAGCTGGCCTTGATTCTTGATTTCCGAGTGCCCTGGGTGGGGTGCGGGGCAGGCGCTGCTGTGGGGTAGAGCTTGGCGTGCAGGGAGAGTGTCTGGGGGGCAGAGAGGGTCACCTGGGTCCCTGAGCATGGAAAATGGGAGGAGGGAAGGATGCATTTCCTCAGGGCTCTCTGCAGCCTGGGCTGGGACTGAGGAGATCGGCTTCAGCGGGGCTACGGCCTTCAAGGCAGAAATTTATTGCTTCTCCTTGTTCTTGTTCTTGTTCTTGTTCTCGTTCTCCTTCTTCTTGTTCTTGTTGTTGTTGTTGTTGTTGTTCTTCTTCTTCTTCTTCTTCTTCTTCTTCTCCTTTTTCTTCCTCTTCTCCTTCTTCTTCCGCTTCGTCTTCTTCTTCTTCCGCTTCGCCTTCTTCTTCCGCTTCTCCTTCTTCTTCTTCTTTGTATTATTATTATTATCACCATCAGCATCATCATTGCTATTGAAGAGACAAAAGGATTTAAGCCACAGATTTATTTTAAGAAAAACCCCCAAATATTCCTGTGAAATGTGGTCCTGTCTGTGGCCTCCCCATGAGGTGTGGGGCAACATCCCCACCCTGCTGAGACTGGGTTTCTATAATTCCATATTCCTATGTCAGAACCTCAGCTCTGGGCACTTCCCTGGAAATCCAAACCTTATTTTGCCTTTGTAACTACAGACCATTGCCTCCTACAAGGAGGGTCAGCTTGTTCAGGGAACTTGTGGCTGCTCCATCCCTGGAATTCCCAGCTTGGATGGCACTTGGAGTAGCCTGGTCTTGTGGAAGGCATCCTTGCCCACGGCAAGGGTTGGTACTTGGTGATCCTTAAGATCCCTTTCAACCCAAACCATCCCATTCCTATTTCTTGCTGGCATTTCCCATGGATAAAGGGTGCAGGATCAGGCTGAAATCATGGTAATAAATATCCTATTCTGCTTTTGTTCCAACCCTAAATACGTGGTGTCTGTCATTGGCTTACAGCACATCCCCGTTTCACCTCTTCCCTAAGTCCAAAGCAGTGCCAGCCTGATAAAATTTAAAATCTTCCCTCCAAAACCACAGTAAAATATCAATACTGGTCTTTCTTAAAATCCACGGAAGGAAATTTAAGGATTAGAGCAAAGCCTTATTTTTAATTTACCTGTCTTGCATAGGTATTTCAGCACGTAATGCTCCTCGGGAAGGATCGCCCACAATTCGGAGATTTTTCCCTCGTTTAGGCACCTTGGGGTGAGTTAAAAGGCAGGGGAAACTCACAGAATCGTTGTAGGTGGTTGAGCACTCATTATAAAATGGATTATGGGTACAGTAAACCATAAAGACTGTTTTAGAGCCATTAAGGTTCAGCTTGTCACTGCTGACATGGACACACTCTTACACCATATATCCCTGACATGTCAGGAGGTGCTTAGGGATGCTTTCATACATGTTTTATTGAAATGACAGGCTATAGCTTCTTTGACTGCTGTATATATGCATGGCTATATGCTAGAAATCCAAATTAAACCCCTCTTGAAAAAAAAAAATCCCCCTTACACACATGTAATGAATCCCATCTTCAGTGATAAAGTTGTCACCTACGTTTTTTTTTTAATGTGCTTTGTAATAGAATAATGAAATCACGTTTATCCCTGGAATAAAATGTGGCTGAAATCAATGAGATTTACACTGAAGTGAATTCTGCAGTTGATAAAATGTGAGTTCAAAACCAAAGCAATTTCAGGTAAGAATGAAAAAAGTATCAAACCCCCTTTTAAAAATGCCTTTCCCTCTGTACGCAGATCAATTGTTTCTCCCAGGCTGAGCCTTTGACTTGTTAGGGCTTTTTGTCTTTCAGATCCAAGAAAAACTTTACATACAATTATGTAGCCTTGAAAATAAAATTTTTAAGTGGAAATACCAAGAGAGTCATCGCTGCAGAAAGTGGGATCTCACAAACCTTGCAGGGCTAAAATTCACCTTCATTAAATGTTCGGAACGCAGAAGGAAATGTAGGAATTGGTCCTTCATGTCCTTTGTCTAAGAAGTTGTTCCACAAAAGTGAATTTTAACTTGTGGAATGTGTGGAATATTCTACAACCTGGGATTAAATAGGGGGTAAATCTCTCCGATAGAAGATTTTAGGCCCTGGCAGAGGTTGCTCGGGTGCCCCAGCCCTGGAAGTGTCTGAGGCCAGAGCAGGGTGAGCATGGCAGAGACCAAATCACAACCAGCTCCTGTAATTAAAAACGAAATTTCTCTGGAACTACTGAGGCCTCTGAAGGGGGGAATCTCAGTGTAAACATAAAATCACTGATTTTTCAGACCAGCAAGGTGCAAACCTCGCTGTTGGTGTCACAGGCACCCCAGGGCACACAGCAGGAGCAGAGGCTGAGGCAAGGGGTGCCCAGTTCTCTCCCATAGTAGTACCATGGCTGTGTTTGCTGTATGAATAAAATCCTGTTGCACTTTCAATGTTGCCCTAAAATTGACTTCGAGGGCCACAGAAAAGGCTAAAAACAGGAAGAAAGCCTGGGGAATGCCAGAAAATTGCACCTGTGCTGGGGAAAACTGGGAGGGATGGAGAGGGCAGCGGGGATGGTGGGACATGGGGGGCCAGTCCCCCTGCAAGGTGGACAGGAGGGGTCACAGCCATTTCTGCACCAGCCCAGGGCTGGTGACAAAGCCGTGGTGTCCCTGAGCAAGAGGTTTCTTGAGAATTCAGTTTGGTTCCCAATTCTTTGAATTAGAAGCAAGGAGTGCTTTGGATCCACCACGTTCCCCACCATGGGTCACTGAACAAAGGGAGCAGGAGGAGGAATAGTTTCTTGTCAAAGTTGTCCCCTCTGCACCAGAACTAATGTGGATGGAGAGCTGAGGGTAGAGTGACCATTAACCACCTGGAATTATTATGGTCAGCAGATTGTAATTATTGGTACGGATTTCACGGATTTTCCTGCACACACAAATATTAACCTGTGTTTATATTTTGAATATTACCCAGAAATTATCCCTTTTGTGGGTGCTGAGCATCAGCTCTGGATTTCTCTGTGTAATGTCCCAGCTACAAGATTTTTTGAACATGTAAATTTAATGCAAATCACCTGAAATACAGGCAAGTATAACAGGAAAAATGTAAAGTACCACATGGCCCTGTGTGACATGGGGTTTAACACCGCACCAGTGAACTTTCTCACTATGGACTGTTTTATCTCAGTTAAAAAGTAACTCATCCTCTCAGGTTCATCCTCAATATCTGTATTTATGTGGTGCTGATTTTTCAGAATTGAAATGGTCAACAAGAGATCCCAATTTTAGCTCCGGGAATTCCTGCCTATTGACAACATGAATTGATTTCAGCACAGAACATTGAGTTTTAGAGGCCCTCGAACACGAATGTATCAAAAGAGTTTTGAACCTGTGTTTTTAAATACATCTGATGTCAGGCTCGTGTTGTGTTGGCTCCACTTAGGGATGGAGAAATGCTGGTGATTCTTGTGGATGGGAAGCTCGGAACAGCCACATCCAGCCTGGCAGAGACTTGGCCGTTTGGGACATGCACAGCCATCGTGTACGTGAAATTGCAGGAAATGCAAAACCTTTGCCTCAGACTTAAGGAAGAGACTTAGAACAAGGGAAAAACCAAAAAAGAATTCCTGTTTGGGTGGTGGGGCACTGGAATAAGTTGTCTAGAGAGGCTGTAGACTCCTTAATTCCAGCAGTGTCCAAGGCCAGGTTGGACACTGGGGCTTGGAGCAGCCTGGGACAGTGGGAGGTGTCCCTGCCATGGCAGGGATGGCTCTGGGTGGACTTTGAGTTCCCTTCCAATTAAAACCATTCCGTGGTTCTGTGATTCTAAAATGTTGGCAGGATGGTTGGGGTGGGAGATGGCATCTCACTCCTAAAGAGCATCAGAGAGCATGGAGCACTCAGCGGGAGAACGTGGGTGAGGATGGGTGCAAGGAAGGCACTGCTGCCGCTCCGCCCTCTTTCAAATGTGAATGTGCTGAGGGTGATTTTGCCCTTCACTCTGAAAGAGGAAACGGATGAAATGTTTTGATACAAAAAGAAATTTTCCAGCTTCCCANACACTCAGACACGTCTAATTACACCATCCCCACCTTCTATTGACTTTAGAAATTGCTTCCTGTTAATTAAAGATGTTACCTTTGAAAATCTGCCTTGGCCACATTGAAATGCTTCACTGTTTGTGATGAGCTCTAAATGAATGGGGAAGAAATGTTTGTGTTTGAGGCTTTTATTTGTTTTTTGGCAAAATTCCTTGAATAAATTAATAGATTATATCATTAGGCAACACTAGGTATATATTAGGGTACCCAACAGATAATTTAAGTAAATAGCTAATAAGATAAGTGTACAGGGCTCTGTGTCTGCACACATGCAGATATTCTATTTGAACTTAAAATACAATTACTTATCAAATGTCTCCATCGGGGCTTCACTTGGGAACAGGGGGAAATTGCTGCACAAGGCGAGCCCAAACTGCTCTCTGTATTTTGACTTGTACTTTTGACTTTTTCTTGCTCTGGTAACCCCATTATTTTTGTCCCTACTCAGAGCTCTGACCTGTGCTACACGGAAAGTTTTGAGATGAAGTCATTTCTGGTTTGAGTTACTGGAGAGACTTTAATTCATCCAGCTGTGCCTGCTCAACAACAATTCCAGCATTCAGCATTGACAACACACCATCAGCAAGAGAAATCAAACAGAAAAGGCAGGCGGTGTTGAAAGGAACACTTAAAAACTGCTCTCATTTGTAGAATTTAACATCATCAAAACACTAAATGTAAATATGAGCAGGAGGAAAATGCTAAACTCATCAGTCAAGATATTTCACCAAAAAAAAAAGGCTTTTTTTTTTTTCTGGTGGAATGTTAATGAAAACCCCAAAGGAAATATCATAGAACATAATGGTGCATCTTGAAAAAAAAAAAAAAAAAAGCTGGATAATTTGCTCTAAAGGACCCTGTATTATAAAATACATGACGTGTTTCCCTTGTTGAATATGTGTTTAAATGCATGTTTTACTAGGAAGAAATCCTGCCATTCCTGGTTTTAAGTACAAGCTGGGAACGGAGTGTGGAAGGGAACAGCTATATTTTAGTTCTAATGGACTCAGAAATCAAACAGAAAGTGTTTCAGGATTTCTGAGAGCAGTTATCCCCTTCAAAATAATTCCTTAAACTGGAACGTAATTAATAAATGTTCAGCCACACATTATTGAATTGCCATTCCAAAAGAAATAAGCGAGTAAAACATCTTTTGAGTCAAAAAAGAGACAAAATATAGATCTGCTAGGTGGCATTCAAGGGTGTAAAAATAATTTCTCTTGGAAGTCTTTTCCTTTTCGATCGATAACGTGCAAAAGAGAGACTGAATTTTTCATATCCTTCCCTCATTTTCTGAGATTATGTTGGAACTGTCTTTTGGCAAAGGAGAAGCTGATCCAGACTGAGCATTCCTGGGGAGGAAGGGAGATGTTCCTGCTCTGCCTGGGGGCAGCACCACACATCCGTGAAGCATTTCCACGTTCAGCTGACATGGGACCGGGTCACTGCTGGGCCTGAATATTCCAATTTTGGCGATGCTCTGGCTCAGAAGAACCAGGAGGAAACAGAGGTGGGCACCCCTTGACTGCCCTCACCCGCTTTGGGGGCTTTCAGTGCATCCTCGGTACATTTTGGGCAGACAACAGCGAAGGAATTTCATTTTAATGACCTGAGGTATAGATTTGATGGTGTGACAGTGGCATTTGGTTTTAATTGAGGTGTGAGACTGGAGCAACGAATGCATCCCAACACCTTCAGGGGCTTCACACCAGCATTCCCAAACCAGCAGCAGCCTGTAGCGGTTTTCTGGGAAGAACCAGCCTGACCCAACGGTTCTGAGCTGTGTTCCCACTTTTCCTGCTCACATTGTCTCTCATAGCTCACGTTGCCGCATCTTTTCCAGGCCGGGGATGCCCTCTAAGGTGTTAAACAGACACGTGCTTTTAAGGGCCTCTTTTTTCACTTCAGATTTGGCATAAATAAATTTCATTTGTTTAACTGCCTTTTAAGTACAGAAAGAAAATTCCCGCAGTCGGACAGGCAAGAAAAATAACGATTGAAGATGCAAATCACTTCTTTTCCCTTTAAACAATACATACTCTGCTGCCTGCATTTCCCCAAAGATACCGCTGCAGCTACACATGGTTGAAGTCTGTTTTACCCTTCTATAAGGCAATGTGACAAATGATTTAGGGGGAAGTAATCTCTAATCAGCAGAACTTCAGACCACACGGCCCAGAATTATTGTCAATTTAATTCTGTCTCCCCGACACAAAACTCTGAAGTGTTTCTTCCCGTTGAAGTTTTGCAGCTGAATAATAAATAAAAGAGGGTGCAGTACAAGTGCTGCATAATGTAATTGTAGGCTCTTTGTTCTTGTCAATCAGCTTGAACACGAGTTAAGTCGTCGTGGATGTCACCATGATCATATCCAGAGCGGATGGCTCCGAGTTTGGGAACGGGCGTCTTCGGCGAGGAAGTTCCTTTAATAAAGAGGCGTGAGGAGAAGGTTTCAGGTGCTTTATAAAACTTTGACTTCCCTCCTACTGCCAGGCAAGAAAGCACAATAATGCATGCATGAATTGCCAATAAATCAAAGGCCTGCTTTTTTTTTAATTCCTATTTTGACATGTACATACATAGCATTTTTAAGAGATAGCTCCAAGGTAGCTTCTCAGTCCTTGATCAGATCATGAATTTAATTAATTCAGTGTAGACATGTCATAGATTTAAACCCTTTAGAATTACATTTTTAATACAGATCTAACATTTAATGTCCTTTTTCATTTTTTTCTCGCCGAGTAAAAAAAATCCTTTAATACTCTGGTAGCAATTTTTCCCTCTTATTATGAGACTGTGGCTCCTTCCTAATTATGTGGCTGCAAATTATTTACTGTAGTTTTAAATTAAGGAAGGAGACAAGTAATCCAGTGTAAAAAACACTGTTCCAACTTCAAGAAGAAATGAGTGTATATGTTTAATTTCTCTTTAGGCATCCAGCTGTACAGTCACTGTATAATGGAAGGTTTGAGACAAAATGGTCCCCCACCACCTTACCTCCGTGTAATGCAATTTAGCTTCATTAAATTACTGGAGGGCCAGTTACTTAAGCAGAATATTGATTTTCAGTCTGGGCCATGTTTAACATAATTCTGCGTAGGCAACAGCTAATTCTGCATTTGAATCTCACACCCTAATGGAATTACACGAGGTGGCTGACCATGGGCAAGGCAGGACTGGGCTGGGGCTTTAACCCTTCCTCCTCCTCCTTTTCCTCCTCCTCCTCCTGCTCCACGCTGCTCTGCGTACTTCAAACGGCCACGCCGACAAATTCCTCGTTTTTTCCGCGGAGCTGCCGCCTTTCATCTGGGGATGTGTAGCCCCAAGCTAGGTTTTGGTACTGTAAAATATCTGTGGGGCTGTTATATTTTCCTTCAGCAACCTATAGCTCAGTCTGTATAGCAACAGAAACAACGTGGAATAAGGGATTTCCTCCGGTTCCTAACCCCAAACACCACCTCCTCAACCTCACAATTAAAGGATGGATTTTGCTTTAATTAAAAGATGGTGAAATGAACCAAGCCTTCGGCAGGAAAAGTGTGTTCTTCCCATTGCTGGCTTGAAAGCTGGTCATTATTTTTATTTATTATTCTGTTTAATGATGAGATACAGTTTACAAGCTATTGAATAATAATAATTTCAAATGGTTCCCTGTGAGTTATGGTTTGTCAGTGTCTTAGAATTTAAATGGTGTGTGGGGAGAAATAGTGGTTATCGCCCACATTAACGGGGGCCTTGGTGGAGGGGGCCTTGGTGGGTTTGAGATTCCCAGTAATGGGGTAAAAGAGGCTCTCACAGGCCTCAACTTCAAAAATCCCTGCCCACTGGAATTCCCTAAATTAATCAAAACAGTGAAACAGCAAAAATACCAAGTAGGGCTTTGGTTGATTACAGTTTTCATTTTTTAAATCTAACAGCTAAACTGCCCTCTCAGTTCTCAGTCCCAGGGGAATAAAATATGTCATCCTTCCACAAGCCCCAAACACTGTCCCTGCTTGTTTTGGAAATTTTGTGCAGAGTTAGGCTCATAAGACCATTTTTTCCCTGCAGAAATGCTGCTGCATGGCAGAGAATTGCTTGAGGGCAGCTTAAAATGTTAGCTAGGAAGAGTCTCTGCTTTAAATGAACTTATTGTGGCCACTCTTTTGTATTCAGCTCGTGCTCCACTCAGGTCCCCACAAAGAAATTGATTTTAAAAGTTCTTGCTATGTCATTGATGCTGTGAGGAGTTGAGTTCAGGCTTAACTTGAGCTCCGTGCCCCATCCTGTTGAATCCAGGGAGAAGAGAGGGATTTGGGACCAGGAGCTGGGTTTGGCTCCACCCTGACCATGTTTAGACAGGAACATTTGGGGTGGAGAAGACCTTAGGATCATCAAATTCAACCACTGCCAGCACTGCCAAGGCCACCACTGCCCTGTGTTCCCAAGTGCCACATCCACACGGCTTTTAAATCCCTCCAGGACTGGGGACTCCACCCCTGCCCTGGGCAACATGTGCCAGAACTTTACAACTCTTTCCATGAAGAAATTTCTCCCTGCTCTCCAATCTAAACCTCCCCTGGTACAACTTGAGGCCGTTTCCCTTTGTTCTATCCCTTGTTTCTGGGGATTCCTGGGCAGCCTCATCACGGAGCCCGTTCTGCATTCCTGGTTTTGGTGGAGGCCTGAGGTTTTGCAGATCCTGCTGCTGTCATCAGAATGCAGATCACAGCCAGCCAGGGCCATGCTGCTCATGTTAATTCCTCGGGACTTGCCTCTCTCATGCTCTTCCCACCTTCCCTTGGAAGTGCAGTGCTGTAGTCAGTGATTACTTCCACAGCCCGGGCAAAAATATGCAAAATGCAAACCCAATTTGTCATTGGGAGTCAATAATTGGCACCAGGTGCATTGCTTAGCATCCTGTCAGGAATTTGGCACGTCAGCTGATGGATAACTCGGCGCTTTCTCCCGACATTGAGCATCATTTGCTCCCTATCACAGCCTGCGGTCCTTGGTCGCTGCCTGTTTGCCCTGGGTCTTTGCATTCCATAGGTGGGAGAGGGATTTGCTCCCTTCCCTTGCCCTGGTGCTTCCTGTGCTGTCACATTTGTCATCCCGAAATGGTGATGTAGCAGATGACCCCATGGATTAGCCATGATGAGAGGACAGGCCAGGAGATACCCATGAAGGACCAAACTTCAATTCTTCCTCTCTTCTGCTTTTCCCATGTTTTCCACCCATTTTAACCCATGGATCCCATGGCAAGGAGCTCCATTGGCTTCAGAGAAGCTCCTTCTGGAAGGAAGAGTTCACCACTATAAGGTAGCAGGATCTGGCCATATGTAATTAATACAAATATGTGCATAATTTAAAGCTGCCCCAGGAAAGCCTTAAATTACATGATAACCATGCAGACACTGGCCTAGGAAGGAAAACATGGTGAGTCTCTATTACTGAAATTAATTATATGTAAGATTGTCTTCAATAACCATGTGGGAATGATTAAGTAATCAGTCAAATAAAAGATTTAATAACAAATTCCCTATCAATTATACACGAACACCCAGTAAAAATTAAGTAAAAATAATTTTTGACGCATTAATATTAACATTAACAGTGCTGAAAATATTATAACATAATTAAGTGTAATTTCTTGTCGCAAAACACACTCATAACAGCAAAATAAACAATCCAAGGAAGAGTGTTTCCTGAGGAAAATCAGCAGCTGGAGATGGGTGGTGGCACAAGGAGGTTTTGGATGAGGCTGGCTCCGATGAGAATCAGCAGAAAGTGGGAAATGGGCTTGTGGTGGCCGTGTCCAGTGTGAAGGTCACAGCTGTCCCTGTCCTGGTGTCCAGGCACTAAAAGGTGAAGAAAAACATCACAGGTCTGCCAAAACTGAGCATGAGGTAACCTGGGGGTCTGGAATAACTTTGACTGCATCTAAAACTGCTCCAAACACAAACTCTGCATTGGATGTCTCTAACCTGGCCTTTTCTGGAGGATTCTTTTGGTCTAGCTGCACATTGTTTCTCCTTTTTTGCAATTATTACTTTTATTTTTGATAGATCTTATTCTGATAAATTGACTTTATCACTACTACCCCCCACTGTGCCACTGGGGATGGGAGCCAGCTCATTTATCACAGCCTTAGAAGGGTTGGGTGTCTATTTTAGGCTTCACATCCAAGATATTTCTGTAGTTGATGGGGGGAAGGAGATATTTTAACTACTTCTTTAAAGACGGAATTAATTGTCCTGTGGAAGTATCTACTTCTCTCTATGTTTTAGATGACTGACTTTCACTAGAAATCAGAATTTTTGACGTTGAGTGAAGGTCAAGGTGAAAAGAAGCATCTCAGAGAGTGGTCCAGAGCTCACTGAAGTCAATCAGAACGTTTCTATTAATTTTAGTGGGTTTTAAACACACTCAAGCTGCAATTTCCTAAAGGTAAAATGCTCTGGCTGTACTAAAGGAAGAGCAATTGTGGGATGCATTAATAATCCATCTGGCCCAATACCTGGCTGATAGCTGGGATGAATCCTTGGAAGTGTCCAAGGCCAGGCTGGACGGAGCTGGGAGCAGTGGAAGGTGTCCCTGCCATGGCAGGGGGTGGGAATAGGTGACTTTAAGGTCCCTCCCAACCCAAACCATTCCATCATTCTGTGAATATACGGAAAAGGAGACTTTCCTTGCCTGTTTTCCCATCCCCAGGAATCTGCATGTCCGGGACTTCCAGAGCCAGAGGCTGTGTTTAACAGCCTGTGAGGGACCATCGACATTGCAGAAAGTGTCCAAAGGCGAGGAAAACAACCCAGACCAGCCAGAGTGTTTTGTTTGGCCTAAATTGCATCTGGTTTTCCCCCCCACAGAAACATTAAAATAGTGGGATTTGATCTAAGCATTCCTACGCAACTAAGAGGGAGCAACTTTCTGTGAGGTCCTTTGCAATAAGACCCCATCAAACCAGCTCATAGATGCTGTGAGGGTTAGATTTTATTCCTAGATAACCAGGGAATGTGGAGAAACAATTGGGAGTGAAAGACTTGACTTTTCAGATGAGAAAATAAATTGCTTTTAAAAAATGTGCTTACTAGGGACAAAGAAAGAAAATAATAATAAAACAAAAAAGATTCCTTTTTATTTTTTTTTTTTTTGAAGACTTGAGCAATCTTGCAATGATTCTGTAACAGTTCTTTCTGTATTTCTCATAAACCCACAGTTTTCTTTGGATATAGGATACAGCTGTATGAAAAAAGGGGGTGTTTTTGTGTTGGTACCACAATGTTTGTTCCCACATCAGGGTTCTGCACACTGTGTTTTTCCAAAACCAAACACAAAACTCCGTCCATTCCTCTCACAGAAAATGCTAATTAGAAAGGAACTGACATCTACTTGGACTTGCAAAATGTTATTTATCTGCAATATTCTACGGGCAGCAGCTCACATGGTAATTGTGCTTCTGAGAAATAGTTAATTAGTCCAAATTCTGGAGTTATATTTGTGTTCTACTGAGTTGCTTGGAGTGCTTGAATCTAGAGAGGGCTGGAATATTTTCAGCAAGAGTTTCTTGTGAAAATAATGGGGGGGTTTCTTTTTCTTTTTATCAAAATCTGAGAAATAACCTGCCAAACCAATCATTCCCTCCCAGGAGCCTTGCAGAAGGCCTGGATGTTAATTGCATTTAACCTAGAACAGCAGAGCAGGTTTTTTTTCCTTATACAATAACTAATATGTAAACTACTGTTGCACTTTGAAATTACTTTCACTTAAATTCTATTATTGGAGCTCCGCAGTGGAAGATATCCAGGGTCCATTTCATTAAAAAAGACTAATTACACTGGAAGCGTGCAACGTAGCCGCCAATCTTCCTGGAATGACTGGAAAATGAGCATTCCAGAGATACAGCACACTTATTTGTCCTGGCATCCCTGGGAAAGGTTTATATGAGGATGCAGTGGAGGCCAGAAATGAAATTCTGATTGGTAATGAAGGGGCACTTCATTTTTCCCCCCATAATTGCAGGAATTTACATGGATTGGCTGACAGCTAAGGCAGAGGAAATATCTCCCTTATAATTTCCATTGATAAAAAAGCAAGGAAGAAAAGGCAGCTCTGCAACACCAGACCGGAACACGCTGTGACACGCTAATATTCCTTATATTTATTTATACAGACAACCTGGAAACTCCATAAATTTTCCGGGGGAGCCTCACAATAAAAATACACCTTGTGGAACAAAAATATAAACTGGCAAGCTGATCATAGGGCGGATTGGAGGATAACAACAAATGTGTGATATTCCTGAAGCACGCACTGCCGGATCCCTCGGGCTTGGGAAATCAGTTTGGGAAAGCCAGCAGCAATGCCTGGGAGGCAGCACTGGGGAGGATGAGGAGTTGCACTGGGTTTTGCTGGTCCATCTGCAGGAACTCCCAACTTTGAACTCTGATTTGGTGGGTTTGGAAGTTTCTGGAGAATGAGGAGCACTGGGAACAGGCTGTGTTGTGTCCCATGGGAAATGGTAATGGCTGAGCTGGGGTAGGTGTGGCTTTGGTGGTCACCAGGCAGTTCTTGCCTGAAATCTCAGTTTTTCTGGGGTAGGTGTGGCTTTCGGGGTCACCAGGCAGTTCTTGCCTGAAATCTTAGTTTTTCTGGAGTAGCTGCTCTGCTCACAGGGATTTCTCCTGGTTTCTTGGAAGTGATTTGTTTAATTAGTGATGAGGTGAATCCAGTCCTAACCAACACTGAAATACTTGGGATCGGGGCTCTGGAATGGTGGGGAAGTGTACCAGTTATACTAAAATTAATGAATTAATTACAGTCAGCTAGATTTTAATGGATTCTGTTTGCTACTTTGACATTTCTGCTAATGTCACTGCTGGAGCATGATAAGGACATTTTATACCCACCTAAAAGTTTTCGAGTGACATCGGACCTTGTGTCACCACGGTCATAAATTCTTCTGCCAACTGGTGGATCCTTGGCCAGGGTTTTATCCTTGGACATTTCATATCCTGAGCTGCAGCTGCAGTACCCATGGCAAACACACACTCACAATTTGGGAAATATTCCTGGTTTCCATGTACAAATGCATTCCATTTCTGTCTGCCAAAGAATCCCAGAATGGGTCAGACTGGAAGGGACCACGGAGGGGTCATCTGGTCCAACCTCCCTGCTCCAGAAATATGATTGTGGGAATCACTTGCCCCCCTGGTTCCTGGGACAAGTTTTCCTGGGGTTTTGCACCACAAAAAGCAATGTCCCTCTCTGTGTTGGAAGGGTTGGAGTCTATGGTGGCGTTGGCCCTTTCCCAATCTGGGAAAAGAGTGTAAGCGAGGCTGAGGATTCCAGAATTGAGAAGTCCAGGCCCAAGGTGTGTCAGGGTTTGAAACCTTCAGCCTGGCTGGCTATGCCACCCTCTCCCTGCCAGAAGTCACGGCGGGAGTGAGAATAATGCTCAATTCTTCCATCTCACACATTTCTGCATCCATGAATTTGACATAAGAGCAATTCCAGTTCTTTGCTCCCTCCGTTGGGAGAGTGAAAAATAAACACTTAGCACAAGGAGCAAACCCATGGACATACAGAGGGTCTGGTCCTCGACTTAGGGCCATTAAAACATTGCAAAAACACTCCTGACACACTGGTTTGTATTTCATTAGCAAAGTGTTCCTGCCAAAAATATGAGACCTTTAGAACTTGTTGGTACTGAAAGTGCAGCTGACCTTGTGCTGCACCAAAATAATTTCTGATTCCATAATCCATCTTGTCCAAACAGTTTTATTTTGCTCTGAATGTGCAAAATCAGGGACTTTAGGGGTGGAATTGTGCCTTGCAGGAGCCCATGGCCACATCGTGCTGTGTGGGAAAGAGGGCAGGAAAATGGGATACAGGAGAGAAAGGTCCAGGGGAGAGTGATGGAGTTTGGATTTGGCTCTGTGATGGAAGCTGGGATGGATTCTTCTTGTCATGGATGGAGAAGAGACAGAGTGTCCTCCAGGCAGGAGGAAGAGGAAATGAAAATTAAAAGTAGAAATTAAAAATTGAATACAAAACAGTGAAATTTCTCTTCATTATCGCCTGGTGCTTCTATGGAAAGTAGCAGACTAAACTCTACTTGTAGTGGGAAATAAATGTGCTGAAAGATAAGGTACTGGGGTGGGAGGATTTTTATGTGATCTGTAAGAGCCAGATATAGAAGTGTCCATGTCCTCCACACTAATTAAATAATGATAATGATAATAATAATAATAATAATAATGGGGTTTGCTGGTCTAAATTCAGAAAAATACAGGATTTATAACTCTTCCAGCCTTCACTTGCCAAGGTAGATAAAATAAAAATTTCTGTTTCATTGTCTAGGCAAAACTTGTCATCCTGACAAGTAAAGATACAGAAAATATTTTTTTAGGAACCCCTGTTTTGTGGAATCCCTGTCAATTGTTTGAACAACCCCTCAGTGTATTCTGCACGCTCTCAGCTCCATCTAAATAATCTGAATGTCCTAATCCATTGATTTGCGCATTATGCTCATAAAGACATTACATTTGAACTTGATATGGAATAAAAAGCTCTGGACAGTCAATACTCTTCAAGAAAGCACTTCAAAGATTTTATAGAAGGGTCGCTGACCTGTACACTGAGATTGGCCCTCAGCTGTCCAGGGAGAGCCCTCTCCACTCTGGGTCTCTGAACCTGCCCCCTCCCTCTTTCCCAAAGCACCACACAAAGCAATAACTTATTACAATCCTTGTTTCCAATTGCGCATACAAGGAAAAACATCCAAGCAACGCAGCTGAAAATAATCCCCTTCAGAGATGAGATTCTGGTTTATTGTTTCTTTTACCAGGTGTACAGTGCTCAATATTTAGAGTGATTGCTCTCAATGTACAGCTTCAGCCGGCTGGGCTTTGCCCGGCTCACGCTCTCAGCCAGTGAGGAGCCCCTTCTGGTCCACATTTCTCAGGAATTTAGCTCAAAAATGAACATAGAATTTATATATTTACATTTCAAGCTGGGACGGCAAGTGAAAAACAATTCACTTGTTGGCCTTTTTGAACCATCCCCATGTTTGCTCTAAAACTCCAGTGCTTTCTGGTGTTTTCTGAATCCAAACCTCTCCTAAGCAGGTGCTACCCTGAGCTTGGTTGGGAGCATCTCTGATCTTGTGCCCTCCCAAAATCCTTTGGGAGGAGGCTGTCCCACCCACAGCTTTGTCACGGTGGCACCAGATTGGAGGGGGCTGAACTACAGCTCTGAATTCTTCAGTTTGAGCCTCTTCTGTAAGAAAAAAAAATCCATTTGTGAGATTTTGATGGGTCAGACGGATCAAAAGCCTGATCCAGCTCTGGGGTTAGTGAAAATGTACATCAGAAAGATGTAAGGCCAAAATTCTGTGTGTCCAAACACATCCCTGCTCTGTAGAGCTCGGTGAGACATTTGTACACGGCCAAAATTTAGGGGCACTGCTGAGACAAAGGAGTTTATTTGTAATCAGAATTCCCTTCATGAGGGCGGTGATTTATGGACATTTCTAAAAGCAGAAGGACTCGGTGCCATTATTTAAAAGGCTGGGCTGCTCGGAGTTATTTATAAATACCAATACAACAGAAACAGTTTCTAACTTCAGGCAGAGAGATACAATTCATCATGGAATTCAGCGGGAAAAGAACGGCTCGGTGGGAAGCGGCAGCCGAGGGAGAGAATCTTGATGCAGAATCGAATCCACACAGAACAAGTGGCTCTTTCCTCTTCAGAAATCAAACTGCAAAATATAAAATAAGTAGAAATAAAGACTAAATCCTCCCAACCGCGTTTTCCCCCCCAGTTTAACCGTGAAAAAAAAAAAACCCTAAAACTCACAATGGAGCAACTTCCATTTTAGATCAGTTTCTCCTCCTCTCGCATGGTCTATTTATTTTTATTGGTTTGTTTCTCATTAAATCCTTCAATTACTCTGCAGTGTAAAATGGTGAAATTATTGGCATGTGCCACTTTCATCATGTATTTGAGTTTGCTTATTACACTTGCAGAAAATGCTTGAATGGTATTAGGCTCTGCTGTGGATTGAGACAGAGTTAATAAATATTATTTGGTGTTTTTTCCCTGAGAAGCACTGCTTTTCTTGATTGTTTTTTACAGTTGGATTGGGAATATTGATTTATTCACCACTGTTACAATAATTGTATACAAGGAACAAAAAATGCAGAGGTAACATTTCATCAGCTCAAACAGATTAATTAGTTGTAGTAGATTAGGCACAGTGTTACACAGAAAGATTTGCATTTAGAGGAAGAAAAAAGTTCTTTTTTTAATCTTAAAAAAGGCAAGAGAATTTAATAGAGATGTGATACACTGAGCTGCTTGGCTTATTATTCAATCAGTGCTTCCAAATGAGTATTAAAGGGCAACTTTAAATATTAACTCTTCTTTCTAAAATAAAAATAATGTGTAATTGTTGAATGCAGGGTGTGGGGATAGCTCTGCTCACCACACTTCTAGAAGAAAAGTTAACCTGGTTTCACAAATTAAATTGAGAATTCTCTACAAATTATAAGTCAAGGCATAACAGAAGCAGAAGCATTTAAAAATCCAAATTTCCTCTCAGGTATTCTGGCTGCATGGAAGTGAAAATGTTGTTTATATTTTTCTCTTTGTGCCCAGATTTAAGGCGAACTGCAATACAGAAGGTAAATATGACCGTCTTTCGTGTGAGGTTGGCTTGGCTGTGCCACTGAAAATTATTCATTAAAGGTTATGAGGCATTAACAAGAGTTTAAAAAGTGTCCTGGTTGTTCCCTATTTGACCCCTTTCTGCAGGGAATTGAAATTTCCCACTGCTCTGGACCACTGACACCACGAGGGTAATTAAGCAATTTCCCTCAAGGTTTCAAGTTTTAACATCTCTCAGTATTGAAATAGAGAAGAAAAACATTTTTTATCACTCTCCCATTCTATAGAAATCTACAGAGAGCGACACACCGGGCCTTGCCTGACATGCTGATTTTCTTTTTAAACCATCTGTTAAATCATCCTGGCTTGCAACATATTAGACATTATAAATGCCCCTAATTTTTCAAAGCAGTGCACAAGGATTCAGCTGCTTGACTTTCAGCGGATGCTGTGCCATCCCACCCCAGCCATTGAGAGACATTAAACATCCAGAGCCGCTTCCACAGCTCGGATAATGCCGCTTTTTTGTCAGCCTGGCAGTGCAGAGCATCTTTCAATCTGGCTTAAAGGGCCACTGGAGGGATGCTCCAGCGGTGCAGGATCCTGGAGCAGCACCGAGCTGCCACGGTCCCCCCATGTCCCCTCCTGGTCCCTCCCTGCATCTCCAGCACCCACCCAGCCCCTGGACAACGCTTCCCACTGTCCAGCAGCTCTGTGATCCCAGCTCAGCAGCTGCTCTGGGGCCCAGCACAGCCAGAGCCGAGTCTTTTGGGAGCATCCTGGGCTTTGCTCATCCCGGTGGAGGAGGAGAACCAAAATCCGTTCCGTTGTGTTTGCAGCAGTGCCTGGAGCAGGATGTGGCCCCTGGGATGGATGTGAGCTGGGGGAGGGCTGTCCCCAGGGCTGTGTGTCTTTGCCATGGATTGTGCAGATGCTGTGGTGTGGAGGGGTGTGGGAAGGATGCTCAGGGCACCCTGTGTCCCCAGACACCGGGAGCAGAAGCACAGGACAAGCCCTTCCCACTCTAGTCCATTTATCCTAATTCTCCTCCTGGTGCTTTGGGTCTTTTTCCCAATAAATTTATCTGCCACGTGAATTACAATGCGCTGATTTACCACTGTCTGGTTAGGGAGGGAAGAAGGGGAGAGCTGCCCCTGGATCCATCCTCCCCCATGCCTGGATGGGGTGGGAAGCAGGTGGGATCTGCCTACGGATCCGTCCTTCCCAACCACGAGGAACTGCTCCCTAATGCAGCGCTGCCACTTAATCTTGAGAAGTGGCACAGCCTTGGATCACAAATTAAAGGCCTTGTCAATACTGGGAGACATTAAAAAAAGAAAAAAAGGTTAAGGAAGGTTAGACATGAGCCATAAAACCTCTGGCAGCATTTCCCTCTGTCTGCACTGTTTTTCCGAAGGAAGACATGGAGCATCGTTGTGAAACCATACATGCTGATTTCTTCGCAAAACACCCTCAAGGATCCCAACAAAGAATTTATAACATGATTCCAATGAAGTCCAGCTCAGAAAAAGATCAAATCCATTGTTTGTGAGGCTGCTTGGGGTGCCCTGGGCACTGGCAAGACACCAGGAGGCTTTGGCAGGCTCTGACTTGAGAAAGGAAAATCTCCTTGATGCCGAGCTGAGATAGGGATGCTGTGCTTCTGAAAATACAAAAACCAGGGTACAAGAAGAGTTTTGAAAGGCTCCAATCGCTTCACACAGGAGAGCAGGGTTAGATGGGATCTTGGGAAGGAATTGTTCTCTGGGAGGGTGGGCAGGGTGCCCAGGGTGCCCAGAGCAGCTGGGGCTGCCCCTGGATCCCTGGAATGTCCAAGGCCACGTTGGACATTGAGGCTTGGAGCAGCCTGGGACAGTGGGAGGTGTCCCTGCCATGGCAGGGGTGGCACTGGATGGGCTTTGAGGTCCCTTCCAACCCAAACCATCCTAGGATTCAATGAGCACATGCTGGGTGTTTCCAGGGATGAATTTTATTATTTATTAAAGCGCCAGTTTGAACTGACCTGATTTTGTCCCTAATTTGTAGCCACAGACCCTTGGCTTGTGCTCCTTGATGTTTGTGATTGGGGACAAGGCAGCATTTTGGGGAATTCTGCAGCAATCCTTCCTCTCTTCCTCCTCCACGTGATGAATTTATAAACTTCCAACAAAATTTTCCTCCTTCCTGCTGTATTTAACCTTCACATGTGTCTTTCTAGCAGACAAGGAGCAAAATATTCCAGCTGCTATGAAAGATAATCATTAAGGTGATCTAACTCCAAAGATCAATAATATCTCTCCAGGACTCTTCAAGGGTTTCTGTGATATCTTCCCTCTCATTAAAAATCATATTAAAAGATCCTGTTCAGGTAAAGGGGGATTTGATAATTTCCCCAACATTATGGAAAAAGTTTTATGAAACATTTTCTCATCTGAACAATACTTGAATGAAATAACTTAATAAAAATGAACAGGTTAATATGTGTTTATTATACTTAGGCAGTTTCTGAGAATATCGCTAATTATTTTATAATTGCGTTTTAATACTAATTGTAGTAACTAGAGAATTACTTTCTTTTTAAAGATACACATTACAGAAGATAGATCCACTCACTCATGGAAAAAATATTCCGAGTTTAACATATATATTCAATTAAATTTGCATTTTAATTAATTTATTTGACCAAAACAGCAACGAACCGGAGTTGGGAAGAAGCATCCATTGTGGCCATTTCCTACCTGATCCACATCTGGAAACACAGCTGAGGTCATGGATGGGGTTGGGGATGGACACTTTGCTGATGTGCAGCAATTCTTTCAGAGATCCCAGGATGGTTTGGGTTGGAAGGGACCTCAAATCCCACCCAGTGCCACCCCTGCCATGGCAGGGACACCTCCCACTGTCCCAGGCTGCTCCAACCTGGCCTTGGACATTCCACGGATCCAGGGGCAGCCCCAGCTTCTCTGGGAATTCTTTAGAAAAGATCTGTTATATCACATTTTTCCAGATCTGTTACCCTTTGTCTTCTCAGCTCAGCTTGGTTGGCCCGAGAGAAGTTTGAGTTTTGATTAAAAGCAATATAAACTAAATACAGTAATGAGGAAACATAGAGGAGCTTGAGGAAAACAGGGAGAGACGAATCCTGAAGCCAAGATTTGACTTGCACTTACAACCCCTCCGCCACAACAATTTCTACTCTTATTTTAGCCTGATAGCTCTATTTGGCCACTGCTGAAAAACAGTTAAAATATAAATATTATTAAAAGAAAGGAGTCTATGGCTCTGAAATCCTCAGTGAGCAGATTTGCTGTAGAAATCAATGACATTTTTACCTAATCACTTTTCAAACAAAGCTACGTTTTTGATTAAATCCTGTGCACGGCCACACGGCTCTCGCTGCTTTTCAAGCTAATCAAGTGTTACACTTCAGACAGAGGAAAATATTGTATTTCATTTCTACACCTCCTTTGTCCATGACAAGGCTATAAAATTTCTGCTTTTTCAGCCTTACAGCTCTTGCAGCTTTCGGGTCTTTTTGCACCTGTGAAGGTGTTTACTCAGCTATGAACACAATTATGACATGCAATAACAGTTGCCTTTCAAACAAGCATCTGGAAAACCAGGGGTAGCGTGGATTCAGACAGTGGCAGAATTTGGGAAGACTGTTAATGATAAGAACTCTTATTTCTTTTCCTGAGCAAGAAATCACACACAGGAAAAAAAAAAGAAAAAGAAAAAAAAAGACATGGTGTTTGACACTGAGGATTTTAAAGACATTTAAATATAAACCCAAAAACTTACATGAAAATGCTCTTTCTTTTAATTTATTAACAGTTTCCTCCTAATAAACCACGGAGTGATTGATATTCCTAGAAAAACTTTATTTATAACAGAACTGCCTCTGTGCCACATTAACGTGTCCATCCCTCTGTTCCATCAAAGCCAAAATGCTTCAAGGAACACAGTTTGCTTGGAGATCCCTAAATATTCTGGGAATCCATCTGATGGAATTTGGGTACTTTTAGCTGTGCCACTCCCATATTTTTCCTGATTGGAAAAATGCAAATATTGTTCTCATGAGACAGATGTCTCTCTAATAACACAGTAAATGTCTTTTATATTTTGCTGGTTTGTTCTTGTAGCTGTTGTTTCATATTTGGAGATTGACTAAAAGGAGGAAAAGGAGAGGTGGGAACAAAATCTGTAAATTGGGATGTGGATGCTTCAAAAAAGAGCCAGAGATGCCCTTCAAACCCATCCCTGTTCCTGGTGTTGTACAGACAGGGATTTAGGGAAATGTCTTGTCTGTCCATGTAAAGAGCAGCAGGAATTTGTCTCCAATCTCTGTCCCTGCTGTGGTGCTGATGGGACGCAGTTGCTGCTCCCAAGGACAGGTAAAAAGCACAAACATCAGGAATTGAGTGAATTTTTCCTTGTCCTGAACATTCAGGGCTGGGCTGGACCCTGAGACAGCAACGCACATGGTGAGACACCCCTGAGCATGTGAGGGATAACTGAATTCCCTCCCATTACTTTGAAAAAAAAGGGGAGAAACGTGAAATTTCCAAGGAATTAAAAAGAGAAGAGGAAGAGACATTGGCTCGCAAAGCAACCGTGAAGAGGATTTAAAAATCCAGCGAGGAGTTTTGCCCAGCTGTGTGGGATAAAACTGTAAGTTCAGCAGAACAGAGCAAAGCTGATCTGGAATAGTTTTAAATGTCTTTTCCCTCATAACTAGATTATTCAGTACAATGTCATTTGCTGCCACTGACATTTTCTTTAAAGTCATAAAGGCCTACATAGTAATAAAAGGGCTCAGAATAAAATTAGGAATATCATGTATAAATTATCTTTAACCTTAGCTTCATTTGGACTGTGACTTTTTAGACCTGATCAATTTTCATGAAACTATCCACATAAAACTGTGAAAAAATATTTGATCCTTGGCTCTCATAAAGCTCCTGTAACAAGCCTGGTACTTTCTTGATACTTAATAGTGCTGTTGGTGTCTGTCTCTGTGGGCAATTCTATAAAACCAGGGATAATGTCTGAGGTTTAATGCAATTTCTCGGAGCATTGTTATGGAAAACATCTACTCAGCTTCATGCATTTTATGTTATTTGTACACAGCACACATTTACCCGACTGCTGCTTAGTTTCAAAAAGGGAACAGAGAACTTTTGGTGGGTTTTTATCTCTCCCTCTTTATAAAGAACAAGCTGTTGTGAGATTTTTGAGGTTAATTTTTCAGCACAGCCCCTCTAATAATGTCGAAATTGTGGAAATATCCTTGTGTGCTCTGTAAATGGGAAGGATATTGAATCATGCAGTGTCTGATATTTTAACCAAAGTTTCATACTCCTATTGAATGCCTTTTAAAACATTTAATAAATGATATTGTGCACTCCAGAGGTACCTGGAGAAGAGGTAGGTGCAGCTTTGAACAATGTTTGTCCTCTCCTTGATGGGGAATTAGTTGCCACAATATCCTGTCAGCCAAGATCAGTGGCAGTGGATGAGAAGGTTAATCATGACCCAAGGAAACAATAAAATCCACATTTCAGTTCAACCATGTATTTAAATTAAAAGCAAAGTGAAAAGCACCAAGCGGCTCCTGAGTGCCCCCGTGCCTGTCAGGTGAAGGGCTGCAGGTGGGTGGTCCAGGGGGAAGAGCAGGCAAATCCTGATTTCTTTGCCCTCTATGGAGCGATTAAGGAGTTGAAAAGACATAAAAGGGTGGCAGCAGCTGGAGGAGGTGCTGGCCATGGTTGGCTGCTCATCCATGCCCAGGTGAGCCCTTGCTGTGCGGGAGGATCAGGGGGGCTGCAAGAAGAGAAGGAACACCAGGACTGCCCTGCCTGGCTGGGGTGAAAAGCTGTTGGGCTGGTCTCCATCCCAAAATTACTAAAACTCCATGGACCTCTCATCCAGGATGGACACAGACGGAACAGATGCAGGTTTACTCCTGAAAAAATCAAAGTTGCTTTCAACTTTGTGTCTGAGAAGGTGGTTGGGTAAAAATGATCTTTCCAAGGAAAGTTCTGCTGATGTCCTCCTCATCCTGGTGCTTTCTGCTCTCTGGCTGCCACCCTAACACTATGGGCTGTGTTTTGTTCTGCTCTGAAATTGGAATTAATCAAGGGCTGGATTGTGAGGTGTCCAGGTTAACCTTTCCTCACATGTGTCATATTTTACGTACTAATAGCAATTCCTGTGAGTGGTGTATTTGGAGAGCCTGACAGCAGGATGAAAGCCAACTGCTCAGCACTGCTGTTTATTTCCCAGAAAAGGGATTTCTAAGAGAGAGGAGGAATGGCATGGAGAGGAAATTAATTTCATCTATTTCAAGGTAACAAGTGGCAATCACATGTGGTTTTTAAATCTCTTGGAGGTCATACTTCACCACAGATTCCTGTTCAGGGCAAGGCACAACACTGTGGCTGAAGGGCTGATTTTGGGTGGAGCCACTGCCCTCTCTGACACCATCTCCTGTGTGGTCATGGGCAAAGCCTTTGATCCTGCCTGGATTCTGCCTGGGATGTGGGAGCAGCTCTGCCCTGCTTTGCTGCTGGGCACAGCTGGGCTCAATAATGATGGCAAAATATTCCGGTGTTATCATAGAATTCCTGAATGGTTTGGGCCAGAAAGGACCTCATAGCTCATCTCATCCCACCCCAGTCATGGCAGGGACACCTCCCACTGTCCCAGGCTGCTCCAAGCCCCAATGTCCAGCCTGGCCTTGGGCACTGCCAGGGATCCAGGGGCAGCCCCAGCTGCTCTGGGAATTCCAGCCCAGCCTCTGCCCACCCTCCCAGGGAACAATTCCTTCCCAATATCCAATCCAAACCTTCCCTATTTCACTTTGAAGCCAGTCCCCCTTGTTCTGGCACTGCCTCCCTTGGGAACTGCACCTCCCCATGTTTCTTGTTGGCTCCTTCAGGCACTGGAAGGCCAAAATTAGGCCACCTCAAAGCCTTCCCTTCTCCAGGCTGAACAATCCCAACTCTGCCAGCCTTCCCTCCCAGCAGAGCTGCTCCATCCCTCACATCATCTCGGAGCCCCTCTGGACTTTCTCCAGCAGCTCCAGGTCCTTCCTGGGCTGAAGGCAGGCTCCTCCCTGTGTGTGAAACCCTCCATTCCTCACCAGTCCTTAGCTCACCATTTCTCTAATGGACAGAAAACGAGTTTTTCTGCCCACTGCTAACGAACAAAGAGCCAAAGAGCTCGGCAGTGATTGCTCTGCCTTCCCGTGGGCTGCAGCCAGTTCATCCCATCACCTCGGATGAAGGAGGAGGCTTCCCTGACAGCCTGAAGCCCCCTAAATCACTGCTGTATTTCATGGCAGCCCTTGAGCACGAGATGGAGTGGGTGAACATATGTTTACATTGCTGATAGCTTTGAACTATAAGTTCTGCTGCATATTAATGGTGTATTTATGCATGGTAATTTAGTGTGCATGAGTCATTTATCTAATAAAATGTTAATTACTAGTTACTAGGTATATTTATTTACAAATTGCCGTGGAACTTACAATGGAAATTTCATCCTCTGGTCTTTCTTCAAGGAGAGGTTCTCCACCTCTTCTTAATATGATCTTTTCCATGAAAAGGAGAATTTTGTGATGCTGGATACGCTCTGTTGTAGACTGAGCCATGTTCCAGAAGTTCTGCATCCCAAAATAAAAAGTCAGTATCTCTAAAGGACAAAAATCTTCCCACAGGATCTGATCATTCGAAACAGGTTTAGGAATCTTATCTGAAACAAAAGAGGGAATCTGAAATGCAGAGTTTATGGTCTCTAATTTTTTTTTTTTTTTTTTCATTCTGGGATAATGGCAATTAGACACCCATCTTCCTAAAGGGCTTTATGGGATCTATCGTGGTTTTATGGCGTGAGGGGGTTGGAATTAGTAGCTCAGACCCCAAGGCCTGCATGCCCTGTTTTTACTGGGAATCCTGCACCAGGAGGGTATTTCTGGGACAGAGATTTTGAGACAGGCAGGAGGTGTGGAAGGGGAGGTGTGTGGGAACTGTGAATCTGCAGCTCTCTGTCCCCCAAACCAGTTTTCCATCCTGTGATGCTGCTCTGGCTCTGAGGAGTGGTGAAGCTGAGGATTTAGAATCACATTTCCTGGTTTCCATGGACCACTCAAATTTATGGCCCAGTTTTCCCATGGATACTCTATTGTCCTGCCAAGTGGAGGACCACAGGGGTCCTCGCTTCAAAGTAGCAACCTTTTTTTAGTTTTCCCAGCTGAAAATCAGCCCCTGTCCAAAGGAAGTCCTTTGATTTGGGGCGGGGCGGGGGGGGATACATCAAGAAGAATCATGAGCATCTCTAAATATTGCAATGCAGATGCATATTTTTAAGAAAATCCAGCATCAGAGTAGCAGAATTATGGCGGCAGGATGAAATCTTTCATGTTTTATAGTATTGGTCCAGCAGCATTATAACCTCACCCTCTCCAGAAGGCTTTAAATCCTCATATTTATAATATGTTGATGCAATTTTGGTTTTCTATCGGACAGCAGTTCCTAACAGTTATGGTTAAACTCCTCTTTGCTTTTTGCACTCATATTTATAGAGATTGAACTTGCAAACTGGTCAGCACTTAAACAATCTCACTGGCTGGGAAATAAAGGGTTTCAGCCCAGTGAAAAAAAATACCTTGGCAAGTCTAACAATTTTTATTATGACCCTTCTCATTCTGGCTTGGTATTGTTCAAAATAGAACCACAGGAGTTGATGGAGCTGTTTCTAGCAAGGTAATGCTTGGTCATTTGTGATTTATTTTGAGGTTTTTATTCTCTTTTCTAATGTTTTTTGCTTTGGTGCTGGTGTCAGTTTTAACAAATCACGGCCGGGCTGGACAGGGCTTGGAGCAGCCTGGGACTGTGGAAGGGGTGGGACTGGGTGGGCTTTAAGGTCTCTCCCAACCCAAACCATTCCATGATTCTGTGCCTGCGAATGTGTACCCAGAGCCTTGTGAAAACGCTGTGGGAAAGAAATTTTCTGTGGCAGTTTGGATGGATTTTGGTGTGGCAGCAAGAGCCAAGTGCTGCCCCAGCTTGGGTGGGTGTTTGATTCCCTGTGCTATCCTGGTTGGGATGCTGGCACGGCTCTGGAATGCCCTGAGAAATTGAGTTTTTACACAGTGGGGAGGGTGCTTGGCCCCATTTGGGATGAGCACAGAGCATTTGGGATGTGCTTTTTCCAAACACTTGTGAGCAGCAAAGAGAACCGAACAGAAAAAGCGTTTCTGGAGGCGGCGAAAATTATACATGAACGCATCAGCCTGGCCAGCAAAGTTTATGATGTTCAGAAGGGCCCAGCCTGTTGAATTTCATAAATCATCTCTGTTCAGAGTAAATATTTTATATATGCACATCCATATATGGCATCTAAAATTTTGGGGAACGGAAAGATTTGTGCCTGAACAAAAATAGTTGTTTCTGTTCGGTCTTGTTTCTTAGATATTAAGAGAAGAGTTGTGCTCTAAGAAAAGGCCCAGTTTGCATGGAAAATCTCCCAGCACATCCCATATTCTGGGTCTCTGCTCCCTGCCTGTTGTAGACCAGCAACACTCTGATCTTGGTATCCTAAAAAGAGAAAAAAAAGGGGAAAAAAATGATGCGGAAGCCTGAGCCTCCACATTTTCCTTTAGCACAGACAGGGTTTCAGAAATTAGAGTGTCCTCCCTGGGTTTCAGATATAGTAGAGGGTAAAAGATTTCAAAGGCAGTTTTAATGAAAGAGAAATACTGAAAGGAAGAACACAGGGAGCAGTGACACTATAGTTCTGCTAAATTTTACATTTAAACTAAGAGGCTAATCATAATTTATTCCGTCAAAGAAATGACCTATATGTAAAGAAGACAAAATATGACTTGATGATTAAAGACTTGAAGAAATATCCTCTATAGTTGTGTCAGTACTGCATGTTACTGTATACGTAATCTAAAGCAGTGTTTGAAATTTCTCCTAATTATATTTGGAACCCGGACCACGAGTTCCTTGGGGAAATGTTGAGCGTGTTTGCAGGGATGTGGCAGCTTCCCTGCACTGCCACTTCTGATGGCACATCTGAGTTAAAGCTCTTTTAAATGCTTCCTGCCCTGGGAAGTGGTGAGGGCTGGGCGAGGGAGGGTTTCTCGCAGGTGACTGGGAAAAATGCCCAGCAATATCCTGGTGGAGAACCAGGAGGCTGCTGGCAGTGGGAGCTCCCTTTCTATTGCTCAAAAAAGTCATTTCTCTAAAGAGTCCGGGGTGGATTTCTTTATTTTTCTATTTATAGTCGTGCTGCTTGGCAGATCATTTTGTTGTGGTGGCCTCAGGGTGGTAGAAAAGTGCAATTCTTGGTTTGATCCAAACTCAAGCAGAGCACCATGGATTGTGCTGCTCAGGTGGAGGGGTCTTGGCTCCCAAAAACAGCATCCCCAGGGTGGGAGGATCCATTCAGTGTGTTTGGAGCTTAAACAAGAGACACGATGTTCAAGTATGTACAAAGCTGTCCAGAAGTTGGGGGATATCCTGATTAGGCAGAGATGAAACAGAGAAAATTATGTCTTTGATGTCCAGAGCAGTTCCCTCTTCTGTGGTGCCGCGTAAATTCGCCATTAAATCCCAGACACCAAAAGGAAGAAACTCAGTTGTGTTTATGGCGGGGGGATCTGGATCAAATGAGAAAGTGATGCAAAGGAGGAAAGAAAGTTGAACCCAAACTTGGTGTTCATGTGAAAAGTTAAATTTTATTCTGCTTGAAAGGAAACAAGCTTGTTACATTAAATAATTAAAATCACTCAGCGGTGTTGCCCTATAACAGATTTCTCCAAATTCAGTGTGCAATATCAAACTATTTTTTCCTTCTAGCAATTAAAACAGAAATGTAGATAATTTTGCTTTTTCCTTAATTAAAACTATTAAGAAGAGAATAATTTTGGTCTACTGATGTTCCTGCAGGATGGTCTAATAACTTCTTTATTTAGTTTTTATTCTGTTTGTGCAGAGGACGAGGATAAAAATAAATGTAAGATGAGTATAGGACCATTCTGAAGACCACAAAAAACCCCAAACCCCACCAAAACACTGCAAATAACGGAAAATACTTTTTCAAAGTCTTGATGAGGCACAACAGCACATCCATGGGTAAATTCCACTTCAGTCCAAAGAGCCATAAAAAACCCCCCTATTGTTAAAAACTGATTTTTTTTCTTATGGAGGTGTAGAAACCAGATCGCTCTGCCTCTCGCTTTGGGGATGCCCAAAATTTTCTCAGGCTCTAAACCCTTGAATTGAGATTAAATATTGAAGTCATCTCCTGCACTGAGTCCTAGAGATCTACCAAAGAAAATCGAGTTTCTCTGGAAAAGATTAACATATTTTGTCCTGCTCTGCATGTGCTGAATTTACTTTGAGTCCATTCTTCTTAGGTTTTTGTTTTTTTAAATTTATTTTCCTTTTGTCTTAAATGGCCACTTGCTCTTCTCCAAAACTCAAACCCACAAACCCAGAATATTCTCCCCGTTCCCGTTCTGTATCTCACAGTTGAAATATGTAAATAGCAGGTGTTCCAAGGAGAATATAATTGTTTTACTCTATGCCAGTGGATTTCCTCTGTTTATTGGTATCAAATTTTCAGCAGGTCCATTCCTGCCATTCGAAATCCGAAATCAACACTTAAGGCTCATTACTCAAATGAAATAATTATTTTAATTTTTTCCCATACATAATACATTAAATGTTGCATACATTTGCATATCAAGGAGAATCTTGATTGCAAAAAAAAGATACCCATCCCCTTGTTATCATAAGATTGTTGTTGCTACAAAACCATGGGAGGTGAGTATGCAGAAGTTATGGTTGCCGAGCAACTATAGCGGCACAATTTACTGCCTAAGTATTGCAGATTTAAAAAAAAAAATTCAAAAGAGCACTGGCAACATCAACAATCACCATGTTATTGCTCTTCCCCAGTAAGAGAATTATATCCTGTAATGAAAATTATTCAATATAAGGTCTGTGATATTGTATTAATTTTCTAAAATGTATTTGACTTGAATTTACTTGCAGTTTCTCAGTACTCCCTAGGATCATTATAAGATCATCACTGGAAGCCAACTATTTGAGCATTATAAAAAGATTTTGCAAAGAGGATGGAAAGCATTAAGGATTGCAAGTTATCTCCCGTTTATATTGTTCCCAGATTTTAAAAGAAGGAAATCCAGCCTACGTTGCAGGAGGCAACTTGCCAGCAGAGGAAAATGGAGCCCTGCTTTTCTTTTTGGGCACTGTGGGGCTCTTGGGAATTTGGATTTTGCTTCTCTTTTCAACTGGAGACAGTATTTTGGGCACAGATCTCAATGCTCCTGGTGCATGGAGATGAAATCCAGGTCAGGGGTGGGGGGTTTGCTTCGGAATTGAGATGCACCTGTCCAGCTGGACCGAGCTGGGACCACTTGTGTGGGTTTTGATAAGATTAATCATTTTAAAATTGAATGAGATGAAATCAAATTATGTATTTAATCTGTACGGCAGGGGAAAAGCAAACTTAAAAAATTAAGGCTTCAGCCTCATGTATATCAACTTCTTCCATGGGAATTGTTTGAGGAGCTTTGATTGAATCTATAAACCTTGAGCAAAATCCCGGTTTTCCTGGGAGGCAGAGCGTGGTCTGTGGGTAACAGGCTGGGATTGGTCCCGTGGTGGGGCTGGAGAGTTGGCAATGGGGCCTGGGTGAGCAGGGAATGCTGCAGAGGCATCCCAAGGGATTTGGGACAAAGCCTCGCTCCAATGGCAGCTGGAGCAAGCCTTGGAGGGAGAGCACGCAGAAGACAAAAGGTATATATAAAATATACATTTTTCTGATGTAAACCAATGTATATTTGAGGTTTTTGAAAGCGTTGTCCGTGGTTATTTGAATGATTGGGGCTTGGAAATGTTATCAGAAAGCTTTGTGCTTTTCTCCCTGACTGTCCCAGTTTCATGTACTTTCCATATGTCTATAAACACTCCCCAATGTTTCAGCTCATTCTTAATGAGGGTGGTAATTAACGCTGGCTAAATATTGGTCCGATTAAGCTTTTTAGACATAAATCTTCCTCTATCTCATGCCAGCACTGTTCAGCAGTCAGCGATCAGGCACAATTCACTTTGATGGAATCATGGGATGTCCTGAGCTGGAAGTGACCATCCAGTCCCACCCCTGTCCCCTCCCAGACCCCCCAACAATCCCACCCTGTCCATCCCTGGGTGTCCAAACGCTCCTGGAGCTCTGGCAGCCTCGGGGCCGTGCCCATTCCCTGGGGAGCCTGGGCAGTGCCCAGCACCTCTGGGGGAAGAACCTTTCCTTGATTCCAACCCAAACCTCCCCTGGCCCAGCTCCAGCCCTTCCCTCGGGTCCTGTGGCTGTTAATGGCATCATGCTGTTCCCACCCTGGTAATTCAGGTAAATGCTGTTCCCATCCTGGTAATTCAGGAAACAGTCCATGTCCTTCCACAGGCAGTGGGAGAGGAGAATTTGCACTTATTGTGCCGCATTTTTGCAGCAAACTGGGACATTTGGTGTGTTTCACCTGCTGGTGGGAAAAGCTGGACAGATGCCTCCGTGTTTTCTTAACTCATAAAAATGATCGTATCTAGAGGGATCTGCCTTGATTTTGCATGCATCTCAAACCCTGGCAACCTCAAAGTCTGGCCAGGTCTTGTTTCAGCTCAAGTGTAGCTCGTGTTTCTGCAGCTTGCCAAGTCTGTCTAGGAAATGAAAACAGAAGAAGCTTTAAAACATATGGAACTGGAGCAGAGCGGGTTTTACCTTGGATTGATGCATTGACTGTTACACCTCGGGCAGAGAAATGAACTGGAGATCCTCTCCAGTGCTTTAGTGTTTGTGTGAGTCCAGAAGAGCTGCAGGGGTGTTTGGACAGCTCTCTCTGGCATAGGGTGGGGTTTTTGGGGTGTCCTGTGAGGGCACAGGAGTGGGACTCAATCCTTGTGGATCCCTTCCAACTCAGGACATTCTATGATTCTCCCTTGGCTGAGGCAGAGAATTATTTTCTGCCCTGTTTGAGGCCATGAAATCCTTCTTTTCTCCCCGTCCTTTGGCATGTTCATGGTCAGGATTGCTTTCAGGGACCTTTAAAGGGACAGAGGGATGCCTTGGCTCTTGGCCATGAATCCCACACAGCTCTGAGGGGTGATGCCAGAGCTGAGGATGCTCCTGTCCCTGCCACTGTGTGTCCCTCCTGGTGGATGTGTTTTCCAAGAGGCTGTCACCTCTTATTCCGATGAATGCACCACTTCTGGACATGCCGTGGAATACCTGAGAAAATCAAGACAATAGAAAACCCAAATAGCCCAAATAAGACTAATAATCATCATAAAAGGAAATTAGGGAAGGTGGCATCAGCATTAGGAGAAAAGGACCTGAGATGATTTCATTTTTCTTTATTGGGATGTGTTCGTAAAATATCTGGATCATGTTGATCACATCATGGCAAATCCACATCCCAGCTGTCTGGATGGCTCTGCTCAGGTTTGTAAATATTTTCCAGGGGGTGTCTTTAAATCCCATTTCATTTTAGACTATTAGACATCCACTTATGTATGTGGAGAGCTTTTTTTTCCATTTTTCTTTTTTTTATTGCTGAACTATTTGGCTTTTCTGTTAGGGCCAATATAAGGGTTAATTAGGTAATTTTTATTTGGGTTGAAAATCCCCAGTGCCTAATCCTAATTATTCAGAATTAACACCTACTATAAAAAGTCTATTTCATAACTTTTTTTTTCCTGGCACGATCGCAAACACAGTTTTGCAAGAAATATATGTTTCTAATAATATACTATCATTTCCATGTTTTAGTGTAATAATTAAGGTAGTCCTAATTCACGTCTAAAATCTAATTTTCATAAATGAAGCATCACCTAAATATTTAATTGCAATGAGCAGCGATTTCGGAGCAGGTGTTTTAGGAGCTGGTAGATGTCCCTGGCATTGGCAGACGGGTTTGGAGGTGAAGCAGTAGATGTTGGTGGGGTTCACAGTGGGTGAAGTTGTTCTTGGATCAGGGTGACACAGGTGACTCTGAAACTCTTCCTCATCCCTTTGCTTCAAAGTTAGGGATGACTGATGTTCCTTTCTGCATGATGCTGGAAAAATTCGCTCAGATTCAGGCTCTGGTGAACCACAGTTTAACCGCCTGCACACCGTGTGTGGTTTCTGCAGCCGATTTTAGTTAATGGCATGCAGTTTTCCCTTATGGGGCTAGAAGGGACTGTAAAAATCATCTAGTCCCAAAGTCCCTGCCATGGGCAGGGACACCTCCCACTGTCCCAGGTTGCTCCAAGCCCTGTCCAGCCTGGCCTTGGACACTTCCAGGGATCCAAGGGCAGCCCCAGCTGCTCTGGGCACCCTGGGCCAGGGCCTCACCACCCTACGGGGAAGAATTTCTTCCCAATATCCAAATTAAATTTCCCCTCTTTCAATTTGCACCCATTGCTCCTTGTCCTGTCCCTACACCCCCCTCCCCTGCTCCCCACGGTGCTTTGCCTGCAGCCCAGGACTCTGAGTGTTTCTGGGTTGGGAGTGCTCACTGCTGGCTCACGGTGAGTTTTTCATCACCCAAAATCTCCAGCCTGTCAGGGTCCCTCAGGAACCACCCCCTCCCTTCAGCCTTTGACTGCCCCACACAGCTCGGGGTCACCAGCAAATTTGCCAAAGGTCCCTCGACCCCGTTGTCCATGTCACCGACAGAGGGGTTGGACAGGATCAGCCCCAGTACTGACCCCTGGATGCCTCCGTGTCACAGTTCTTGGCCAGACCCCAGTCAGAACCAACTGCCCCAGTCAGAGCCAGCTGCCCCAGAGAGAGCCAGCTGCCCCAGAGAGGACCATCTGCCCCAGTCAGAACCATCTGCCCCTGTCAGAGCCAGCTGCCCCAGTCAGAACCATCTGCCCCAGTCAGAGCCAGCTGCCCCAGTCAGAGCCAGCTGCCCCAGTCAGAACCAGCTGCCCCAGCAAGGATGCTCAGCCTTTAGCACCCACCCAGCCAGGAGGGCTGCAGAGCTTGGGCACCCCTGATCTCCCGACTCCCACCACCCCCAAAAACCCTCTGGCTTCTGCACCTCTGTGGTTTAAAGCAGGGTGATCTGTGGGAAAACAAATAGGATAAAACATAAGGAATAATGCTTCAGACAGGTTGCCAATATTGTGTGCAAAGGCCGCTTCACAGCTCAGGAGAAAGGGTTCTGATGGCAGGAGATGCTCAGGGCTGGCTGGGAAGGACGGATTCTCGTGGCAGTGCATTGCACGGAGAGCAGCTCCCTGCCAAATTCAGCTCAGGGCCAAACCCTCTGTTCCAGATCCCTGCAGGTTGGAGCGGAGATGTGGAATCCAAGGTTTTGCCTCCAAATATCCGCACTGTGAGCTAAAAAATGCCAGACATGCAAAGTGCTGTGCCTCCCCGTGGGGTGAGGACACAGCTCCAAACCACACTGGGGGAGAGCAGAAACACCGTCTGTGGTCCTCAGTCGTGTCGAGATGTTTGGCAGCTTCTGATGTGGGACACTGAGCTCTGATTTGGGGGAATTTCTGTGAGTTTGGAAGCAGTGAGAGGTTAATAAAAATTCTTTGAGGTTGGATCTATACCTAATATGCTGTAAGACATCCTGGAGATTTGGCTACCTTGATCCTTTTTCTTCTCTTCCTAATTTTAAAAAGGAAAATTTTTAAAAAGCTTGTTTATTGGTGATCCATGAAATCGTGTTTTTGTTAAGCCTACTTTAAAAAAAGGAAATAAAAACATATAAGTTTTTACATCTAATCCTGAGCACAGCTCAGGTTCTCTCTGTCCTGAGTTTGGAGTGGAGGGAGAGGAAGAGAGTGGATTTATTTTGCCCTTAACTTGCATTACTAAACATTTATTTTTTAAAAATTCCCATTTTCTCTGACTGCGAAATGCATTTAAATGAATATATTAAATAAGCACATTGTCCAGAAAGGATTTTAATTGGTTTTCAACACTGACAGTAGATTTTTCCTTCTGTCTGTCCTCTGATGCCCCATCCCATTCCCATGGGGAATTGCGGGGGCTGGAAATTCAGAGGATTTTCTTCTTCCTCTATCACCAATGGCAAACTCCTCTGATGCCAAAAAATCAGAGCAGAAAATCAGAGCAGAGCCATTGGATCCCCTCGTGGCATCTCAGCAGGAGCTCCTTGGCCACCCAGACCAACACTCTGGGGGAGATTCCCAAGGCTGGTTTGGTTTTTTTTTTGGGATGAGCTCCAACAGCTGCATGAAATTTGACGTGAAATTTGGCAGGGAGAAAACCCTCAGGCCAGAGAGGTGCCTTTTCTGGTCCCACTAAAAGTCTCTCAGGTTTAATTGAGTTATAAACTGGTTTATAAGGAGCCCCTTTGGCTTTTTTTCCTGGAGTTTCCCTCCCCTGGCTCCCAGGTCACAGGTGGGTTTTGGTGAAATTCCAAAGAATCTTGACCCTGACCCTGGGGCCCAACATCACCCTAATCCCTGCATCTTCTCCCAGCATCCCCTAACACCCCCAGGTGCTTCCACAGAGGGAAGATTTCCATATTTTCCCAGGAAAAGAAGGTGAGCAAGTGTGGAAGACAGAGAAAAACAAAGGGAGCTGGACACAAGAAATCAGTATTATTTTAAATAGCTCTGCATAAGATTATTTGCTTCATAAATATTTCCTTGGGAATGAAACAAACCAGGAAATTACATAAAAATATGTTTGAAGGAAGTTATTGGGTTTGTACAGGCAGGATCTGGATATTCAGGAATGCCAGATTTACAGTTACATATGTCTGCAACCCCATTCCTGCTCCCAGGAGCACGTGCATTACGATCCAATCTTTAACTACATAACCACGTAATATTTTCCCATTCCCTCTCTTTTAATAGTAGAAGTTGGATACAAAAGGGGGAAGAACCAGGATTGCACAGGCAATGGTAAAAATGCCATTTCTTAACTTTTAAGTACTTGGCTTTGCAACTTAAATAACTTTCTTCAAATGTAATTTTTTCATATGTAATTATATATATCCAGTGCTGAACGCTGGAAAGCAGTGGGGATTACTGGGAAGCTTTTGGAAACTCCTTAATTTCCTTCTAGCAATGAACAGGAGACAGCACCTTCTTTACTGTAGATTTCCCAATGAATTCCTCAATTTTTTTTGTTAAAAAATAGGTACAGTTCTGAACAAACAACCAAAAAAAACCTGGGTGAGGAAATATTGTAAATAATGATTCTTATTTTTTTTATCATTAAATACACAGGCAGAGTGGGACGTTGTTGGAGCCAGGAGTGAGTTTAATGCTGAAGAAATCGGGTTTTAATGAACATATGCTGACATGGCCTCACAATCTTGCTTCATCTCCCCTATTAACTTCCTCTGCACCCAGGAAACCTTTGGCTCACTGCCTAAGTAATAGAAGAATAATTAGAGGAATAATTGAAGAATGCCAAGTCAAACTTCTAAGGAATTTATCTTTTACAACCCTTCTGAAGTGTGTTTCCTACGCTGCCTGGAGTGGTGGTTCTTGAGGAATCATTTCGCGTGATTCCAAGAAAAATTGGTGGGTCTGGTAGCCATCAAAATAAACTTGTTATGCCTTGTAAAATAGAAATTAATGTCTTTGGAAAAAGTGGGAATTATTCTTTAATACACCCACCTTATTGTTGGCCAGCCCTGCTGTTCCTCTTGAGTGGGGCTGGATATATAATCTGTCAACTACCTTTATCCCACAGGATTAAAAGGCTGGAATAATAGATTTAACTTCGAATTTACTTGCTTTTGGCAATTAAATCCTTGATGCTCAAGAACTACAATGTTCCATTTTAATTGATGTGGGTCTTACATTTACAGCTAGAGAAATATTTTGCACTAATAACTGAAATTTTCTATTTAATATGAAAATCATAATTTAGCAGTGGCAATTTCTCGGCAGCTTTGATCCATCAAACCGATTTCTGCTGGAGAACAACACCATTTGTCTCCTCACCGTGCTGCTTGCTCAGTGGGAGTTTCCATACCAGTTTAGTCATCAATGTGTGATGAATGAGTCACCAGTTCCCAGCCTGGGAGCTCATCCAGCTCTTTGTGAGGCTGATGGAGGTGCCTCTCCATGGAGCACCAGGCTGGGCATTTCCAGGTGATTTAGGAGAAGAGTTTCCCCATTCTTTCTTGCTTTCCCCATATCCATGGACAGCTTTCTGGAACATTTATGTCATGTACATGCTCCTCCTTTGCAGGTCACCAGTGTTATCCCTAAATTATTCAATGTTTGATGCCAACTCAGGTTTACAGAGTTTTGTTGTACTTTCATAAATGTTTGTCTGCAACTCTGAACTTCAGCAGCTCGTCTTGGAGACTGAAAACCAATCTGCTGATTCCTTATATTTGCAAGTCAGTCACAGGGCAAAAGCATGAGGAGAAGAATGATTTTCAGACCAGGTCCTCCACATCCCTAGGTGCTGAAAGAAAGGTGCCTTCATATTCCAGGAGACAGAGCTGGCACTGCCTGCTTGAGAAGAGAGGAGCTCTGTGTTAGGTTTTTTCATAATGTCACTTCATCTTTCAATAATATTAAGATGTGGATCCATATTCCAAGTGTTTAGTGTCATGGGAAATGAAGCAGAATATATTTTGTTGGTAATTTCTGCAGCAGCAGAGTAAGGGGTGGGGGGGGGGGGGGGGGAACATTCCAGCCAATTACTGGTTTCAGGTACTTCTATATTTAAATTTCTTCCCAGTTACTTCAGCATAATTAATAAATGATATTGCTTCATATTTCCAAGGAAATCCAGACAGCTGTACCACCTATCACTCCTTCCTTTAATGCGCTGTAAAAGTTCCCCCTCCACACTCTCTATTCTGTTGTTGTAATTAAGGATGTGCATCAGGAAATGCCACGCTTCAGACCTGAGTTTACTGCGTGCTTGACAGACTCCCACAGCTTCCTTCTCCGGAGCTCATTTCCATGGAAAATGCCTCGTGAAACCAGCAGCTTGTTCTGGCAAAGACCAGCTTTGTATGCGATGAGGATGCTGATTTTAAACACGTTGTGGAGGTCGGATCCGATGCCATAACGCAGGATATATTATTTCAGTGATATGTGATCCAAGAGGAACGTGGTGAGACAAACGGATGGTCCATTTCTGTCCTGGTTTTGATGCTCCAGGTACGTGCCTGGAACATCAGGAGTGTGGGAAGGCTGGCAAGACTCTGACATGAATTAGAAATGTGGCTTTTTGTCAGCTCTGAACTCAGGTCCAGCATGGTACATTGTTATTAATGCTGCAGTTAATGATCAATTTGTTTAGAATAAAAATACATGCACATTTCCATGCCCTTCTCCTCACAGCTCTAGTGTTTCTGGGTGTTTGTAACCACACTTCCTCCTGTCTCCTGTGTGCCTAAAGAAATTTTCATATGATTTGCATAAAGGAAAATGACAGCTGATTCTCATGATGTCCCAGAAATCCATGGAGGCTGTGAAGGGTGCTTTTGCAGGAGTGTGAGGTATCAAAGTTCTTCCAATAACCCTGGCCAGATTTTGCTTTTTTTGCGCGATTTACACACGCTG
>VZTX01006714.1:81846-175307 GCA_013400915.1 Pardalotus punctatus
ACTTCTACTCACTCCCTGCGCTTTTCCAGCTTCTGGAAATATATTACTGTGGAGTAGTTGCACATTTTTCTTCCTTAAATACTCTTGAAAGCGTAGGGACAAAGAAAGGAATTCAGAGAGAATATTTGGGGAGCACAGAAAAATGTTTGTGACAAGTAAAAACTGGTGTTGTGGAGTATTAACCTAATGAAGTAATTCCTGTGAATCCCTGAACCTATTAAAAGAAAATCATAGGATATTTAACAGTTTGGATGATGTGGTGTTCCTTTATTTACAAGATGGGTTTTAATGTGTGGCTTTTAAAAAAAAATAAATGACTCAGTAGAGCTTTATTTCTCCAAATGACCCATTTCTGGGTTTTCTGGATCAACTTGCGTGTTGTCAATGCCCTTACACTGACCAGGGCACTGAAAAAAAGCAAAGGCCTTGAGTAGCAAGACCATGTGATTTATTGTCGATTTTTCACACATAAAAAATGCTGTTCAGGAAAAAAAAAAGAAAAAGAAAAAAAATTAAGTTCTCAGAGTATAAAGCACATGACAGTATAAATCTGTTTGATACGTGACTTTTGGAGCAAACATGACGTGACAAAATGCCCAAGTGGATGACAAAAATCCTGAGTGATAAAAACCTGTCTCAACTGTACTGCTTTTGTTCATCTGTACATTCACCCACACACCTGCACTGGGCTGTGCCAGGGTCCCACCAGCCAAACCCAGATCTCAGATGGAAACATTGCTAAGGTGGGGTCTCAGGTCTCACACCTGGATTTTCTTCTCTGGGTTTGAACCGTTGGGTTGTGAATGATTGCACAAATCTTTGGAGTCACGCATGGAAGTCTGCTGGCCAAAATGCTCCCTCCTGGTCCTGCTGATGCTGGTTTGGGGTCCTGTGTGTGGTGCAGCAAGTTGGGGCTCTTCCCTGCTTGGGAACCCTTGAACTGCCCACGGTGATGGTTTAAATCCTGATGTGAAACAACATCTGGGCAGCAGCTATGAAATTATTGCAGCAGCTCCACGGTGGACAGGAGCACGAATGCCCTTAGGAGTCCTGGGCTAAGCTCTGGGCAGCTGTGTCCCTGTCCATAATCCATAAACTCTGCCTTCCTGGAACATCTGCATTAGTGGGGAGAGGGAGAACAGTCAGATAAACCCAGTGAGGAAAATCCCACCCTGTGAGTGTGTTGTATATACTGTTACTTTGGGCTTTGGAGGGCATTTCTGTGAGCAGAACAAAAAAACACTGCACAGCTGTGATTGCAAGGCAGTCTATTATCTGCATTATCTCTCCTTAGGATGGGCAGGAATTCTTCATTTCATGCATCATTTAAAACTTGCTACAGTGATCCCACAAAGTCAGTAACGATGCTAAGTACAAAACTTTAATAGTGTTGCTGTTCAGACACAAGGCACCAAACTCATTTCCCTGCAAGCTGCAGCATTGGCTGATACCAGCAGTCCCTTGAAATATTGCAATCAGTCCAACGCTCAGGCGAACCCAACCAGAGCTGCCGGTGCAACCTCAGAATTTCCCATTTTTCCACGCTTTGGTGTGATTTATAGCTTGATGAAGTCTTATCTCCCCAGCCTACTGCCATAGGCTAATAGTCTGTAACAAAGCTCAGTCTCAAAAATGTCAAACATAATGAAAAAGGGAAAATCACAGCAGAGGAAGTTGGTGGGAGCCTTTCCTAAGGGTGTCTGTCTGGGAGAGCACAGGGACTCTCGTGGATCAGAACCCAGGAGGGCAGGACACGATCACACCGAGCCTCTGCCCGTGCCAGCTGTGCCTCTCCTGCACAGAGGTGCCTGTGGACCGTGTGAGGAGACACAGTGCCCTCTGCCAAGCCAAGGAAAACACTGCTTCCTTCTCTTCCAAAGCCCAGCCCCGACAGCCAAGGAGGATTTCCCGAGCTCCTGCTGGTCCTGTGCGAGGCTGATCCCAGCAACTGCACCCTGGTGCCACTGCTGGGGTGAGTGGGAGCAAATTCCTGCTGCTCTGGGGATGCCTGGGCACTGCCAGCACTGGGCACTGCCAGCACTGGAGCTGAGCAGAGTTTGGAGCATCACCTGCAGCACTGGTGGCCTCTGCCCTTGCAGAGGAGCAGCAGCGAGCACATTTCCATGGAGCACCATCTCCGAGGTGCAAAGTTCTCCAGAAAACACCATCTCACACTACCAGAGGGCTGGAATTGATAATCTTAAAGGTCTTTTCCAACCTTAACGATTCCATGATTCCATTCCTCCTGCCAGAAGATTTATTTTGAATAAAACACTGGTTACAGATTGGCACCGCTCCATTCAAACCCACATTTACTTCCATTCCGTGGAACACTGCAATATTTCATAGTTGAATTGTCCTTTCAAGAACTGCTAAGCAACTGCTGTCCTTTTTTAAAAGATTGCCCAGATTGCTCCAGATTTCTGTGTGGTGGCTGTGTGCTTCTTCACACCTTCCTCATTCACCACGGACACGCTGTGGGCCAGGAATAAGGAGAGGGGTGACCAGAAGGAAGTTTTAGCTCCCAGCTTTTCCCAGCTTGAATATCAGTTCCCTAAACTCTCTTGTACACGTCCTATTTCCACTTCTTCTATCTTCTTATCATAAATACGAAGAGTGGAACAAGAGTTTCTGTGGAGCTCACAGTCATTAAATAAATGTATTTGTTGGTTAAAGGCAATATTAAATACAAAGTGTTAATAGTTCTATGAACTTAGCAGCTTCACTATATCCCAGAATGTTTGGCCTTTGACATCTCCAACCAGGAAAGCCCCAGGTGTGAAAGTACAGGGAATGCCAAGAGAATCTGGGGAATAAGATGAGCCAAATGTTCTGTTTGAAAGCCTGCAGCTCAGTGCACCCACCAGTGTCCATGTGCTGCCGGAACACGGAGGAAACTCACCTCAGCTCTTTGTTCCTCAGGTTGCCTATCCATAAAATGGGGATAAATAGTGGCATGGGAAGCTTGTCTTTTGCAAACTTTAATTTATTAATGCCTGAATAATGCTTTCAGGTCCGATGGAAGATGTTGTGTAATTATAATAAATAGATATTGACTTCAAAGAGTCTCTGTAGATCTGGGCTTTTTGATCCCATTCTAAAACTGTAATTATCCCTATCCCATAGGCTTAAATATAAAATTATATGAGTGCAGATTTTCATCTGTATTCTGCTGGTGCGTGGTTGCACGTTTTCCAGAGGAGGTGGTGGGATACGGGCCCTCAGACAATAATAAGTGTGGATGGCTGTGTTTTTACTGAGGAATGGGGAATTTCTGGGATGAACTGGGGCTACATTGGCCTCATTATGGGATATCACAGGAGGCTGTGATCATCTGGGACAGGGGTTCCCAGCTCCAAACACTTCTTGGGTGCATCCCTGATGGCCCAGTTTGTAATTAATGAGTGGTCAATGCCCTCATCTCAGACAACGTGGCTCTGGATGAGGGTGATCCGATCTCCAGACATTGACCTGAGCACCTCAGCACAGTGGCAAACAGCACAGAAATCCCTGCAGGTCAGGCACTGTGTTCTCAACATTCATTTATTGTTTTAAAATGTTGTCTTTTCATACTCTTATCAAGCGAAAGAGGCCAAACAGATTTTTCCCTCTACTCATTTTAATAAAATTGGCTTCCAGGCTGCGATGTCGGATGCCAAAATTCAACCTGGAAATGCTGGCAGCCTCATCACTCGAGCTACGCCAGCAGTGGTGTTGCAATTATCAGTTGATCTTCTGTTTAAATACAACCCAGCGTGTGAGCTGAATACAGACAGGTTAGAAAAAAAGCTGTGAAAAAGGGGAAAAAAGAATCCTTAACAATTCTAAAACAGGCTCAAGTCATAACATACAAATTGTTTGCTCAGCTAAAATGTGCTAAACCAAAACAAATTAAATGTAGCAGAGAATACGATAGCAGAAGGGTGAAAGTCATTTCAACAAAAGTAAAAAGAATTGGCGTTTCCTTCCAGTCATCTGCATGGCTTTGGTTACCCAGACAGATGGAAAATTGTGTAAAAAAAGGAAGAAATTGCCATCAGAAATTGCAATCAGATGCTGATATAGTAGAGGGCCACTTTGGGGGTCTTTTCCTTGCCCACTTGCTCCAGCTCTGGAATCCAGAAGTGCCGTGCTGCAGGGTTAGCTGGGACTGGATGTGCCGAAGAAATTCCGGGCTGACCCCTCACCTGCAGCTTGAGCAGCATCTCCCAGTGAGCCACTTCCATGGGAATAACCCAAAAAAACACTCTGAGGCATTTTGGGGCTAAATCAGACTGACAGGCTGTGGTGGGAAAAGGTGTGAGGTTCTCATCTGCTCTGCGTACAAAATACGGGGTTGTAGTTGTGACCTTCCAACACCTGAAGGAAACCTGCAGGAAAGAACAGAAAAGGATTTTTTCCAAGAGCTTGTGGTGACAGGGAGAGGGGGAATGGCTTCAAACTGACAGAGATTTAGACTGGATTTTAGGAAAGAATTCTTTACCATGAGGGCAGTGAGACCCTGGCGCAGGGTGCCCAGAGGAGCTGTGGTGCCCCTGGATCCCTGGAAGTGTCAAAGCCAGGTTGGACACGGGTTGGAGCAGCCTGGGACAGTGGAAGGTGTCCCTGCCATGGCGGGGGGTTGGAAATAAATGATTTTTAAGGTCCCTTCCCACCCAGGCGAATCTATGACCCTATGATTTCTATCTGTATTTTATATTTATACCACAATAATGCCTCCTGGATTCTCCTGCTTTCCTTAACAACGGAAAGCACATACTAGATAGAGATGTTTGAAACCCTGCAATGTCAAACCTGCCCCTGGCGCTGACACCTTTCTGCTGAGGGCAGCCCAGCAGCGTGTCAGGAGCAGGGCATGGGGAGCCAGGACGGAGCCATTTGAGATTCCAGAGGAACGGGATTTCAAGAGTCAGGAGTGCAGAGAGGGCAGCTGCTTTCACAATATTAACACACTTGCTTTCATGCCACTTTCAGGCCAGATTTTGTCTGAAAAGAACTGTTAGACAGCTCCCCAAACTGCGATAAGCACTCGTAGCTCTAATATTCCAGTATTAGCATCTGTTCTTTCTTAGGTTACCCCCTTAAATTTCTTTTTCCAACTTGAAAACAAATCCAAACAGTCCTAAACTCTAACAAATTACCCAGCAGAGCATATGAGTGGTTACAGGTTTCCAGCTCCACTGGAAACACGCTGCTCTCCAAACTGTGCGAAGAGAATCCAACACTTCAAGCCCAGCTTTCCTGCCAAGACATGTGTCCAAAAAAACCCAGATGCCTTCAGTGTTTTATTACATGCAGCACTGAGCAGTTCAATGGCTCGGAGAGCGGTAGCCAGGAATATTGGGAAATTGCAGATGCAAACACATACACACACACAGAAATATGCAGGCCTGTGACTTTAGCACCGGTGAACATCGGGCTTGTTGAGCATCAGGATAGGAACTGCTTCCAAGCTGGGATAACGTGGGATAAAAACAGATTGTTTCTTCACAGGCAAAGTCAGATCTGGTGCAACTTGATATAGCAGAACTTTGGAACTGACTTAGGGGTGTTTAATAATTCCTACAAGGTTCATACTCTCAGATTCAGTGTCAGAAGAAGGGGTTAAATAAAGTTTGGAATGGCCTCTAAGTAAGAGTTGAACGGACAATGGAGCTCTGGGATCATGGGAACAGTTTTGGATGTGCCCACCAGTGTTCTAAAATATATAACAAATTAAAATTTTTTGTATTAGTGGTCAGAAAGAATTGAGATGCTGGTGGTGATCAGATCAACTCTGGAGCACAAATATTAATTTTACCGCTGCAATTATTTATTTCTTTTCTTCACTTACCTTGTTTTATATTTCATTTAGACTCACAGTTAATAAATGTAATTTTATGACCATAACTATTCACAGAAGGGCTCAAATGGATGAAAGTTTACATCAAGTTGTTATCAGAGAATCCAAAATCTCTGGGACTATTTAAAAAAAAATTAAAAAGTTAAAAAATACTGAATAAATACATAATAAAATTAATTGAACAATTTTTTAAAATGTTACATGTCTATGTATGAATTTCGGATTTTTTTCAATAATTATTCCATCTCTTTAAAATATACACATGGAAAAGTATCAAGGGACTCATCCCTTAAGACACTTCATGTTTCTTGGGAATATCAATAGGAGGAATAAACCTTTGCTAGATGGATGTTGAGTTTATGGAAGAACTTAATAGATTATTAGTATTTAAATGTGATAACTCCAATGGGTGCATCCTTGTGTCTGAAGACACAATGTGAAGGGAAAAAGTATTATAAGAAAAAATTGGGGTTTTGACCTTTTGACCTCCATTGGGGTGTTCCTTCCCAGCTCAGGACACAGGGAGTGGTTTCCCACTGCCAGAACGCAGGGCTGGATGGGATCTTGGGAAGGAATTGCTCCCTGGGAGGGTGGGCAGGGGCTGGGCTGGAATTCCCAGAGCAGCTGTGGCTGCCCCTGGATCCCTGGCAGTGGCCAAGGCCAGGTTGGACACTGGGGCTTGGAGCAGCCTGGGACAATGGGAGGTGTCCCTGCCACAGCAAGAGTGGCACTGGATGGGATTTAAGGTCTCTTCCAACTCAAACCATTCCATAAATGTAAGATCTGTGAGGGTTGTAAGTCCACAGCGATTTTCCTTGGCAGTTTTCCTTTTTTTTCCCCTTTCCTTCCACCAGTCCTTTTCTTTCTCTTGCAGCCACAGTGCAATATTTGTTCTCCATCCAGCAGGACAGCAACAGGTTTCTCCATTTAACTGCTGCCCTGCTGGCCTTGGGTGCCTGGAATGCCAGGGGCTGAGCCTTGGGGACCAGGCAGAGGCATTTCAACCTCTTATCACCAGCATTGTCGGGTTAACGACCTGCAAAGCACAAACACTGCGGGAAGGTTTGCCAAAAATGTTGGCACGTTTTTGCTGGCCACACAGCCTCATCTCAAGCTCACAGAGAGGGGCCAATTCGTGGATACAAGGCGGGGTCCATATTGGGAACAAGGGGACTGAAGAACAAGGGAGGCGGCTGCTGAAGAGCTTGAGAAAGAGTTGGTCAACAGGTGACTCAAGTTAACTATTGAGAGACAGAATATGTGAATTCTAAAAAGAAAAAACCTAGAAAAACAGGATTTCCTTAATCTTGTCAAGATAAAGAGGGACAAGAATCTCTTTGAAGGCGGCACAGAAACTGCTGAATCATCCCCACCAGGTACCACGCATGGCCCAGAGAGAAAGGTGAAAAGTGCACTGTGATGAAGACTACCAGATCTTCATCACGAGAAGACCCCCGAAGACCACCAGGACACACAGCGCATGCGTGGCACACATGCTAATGATATTAATGATTTCTGAGAAATGATTTGTATAACCACTCCTATCTTGAGGAATGTGATGAATATGCATGAATGTTACCCATAATATTGTGAGTTGGCAGTGCCGATGTGTGTGTGTGTTTGGAGGAGCGATCCCCCACACCCGGCGCGCCGAATAAAGCAAATCCCCACTGCTTTGACTTTGTCTCTGCAGTGTCTCTGGGCCTGCTTGGGTGAATCAAGCTGCTGGGGACACTGGTGGCCTGAGTGACCACAAAACCCCGTGAGGTCCCTGGGGAGACACCTGGGATTTAACTCTCCCTGCCGAACAGACAAACTGGATTTCTCTACGCTGCCAGCTCAGCCCCTCTGCTGTGGCCTCTGACTTCTTGGCCACTTTTGCAGGAGGAATATTTTCCACTTCTCTCCCAGGCGTGGAGAGGCAAAGGGAAAGGTGGAATGGGACTGGGGAAACACGAGATCCACACCGGCAGCAGGAGCTGCCACCTTGGGTGGTCACCCAGCACCACCTGAGCCGTGCAGCTCCGCGGGGAGGGGAACAGAGCTGTCAGCCCCTGCGAGTGGGAACAGCGAGGCTGGTCTTTAATCATCCCCCAGATGAAACCTTCAACCGTATTTTTGTTTTCAGTAGACAACAAAAAGGTAAAATTTAGATAAGGGGACGACTGGAAAATGAAGCTGATTGAAGCAGCCGGAATTCATGTGCTTGCCTTTGGAAACAGAGTTTCTAGAATTTCAGGTATTTTGCCAGATGGGACTCTCATTATAGGATAGTTTGGTCCTTTGAGTGAATTAAGGGCTCTCCACTTACATGTGCAAAAATGTCCTGGTGATTTTCAGCGGTGTTTATTAAAGCCCATGGAAACGGTACAAGTTTGTGAATTCCAGACTCAGTGTGTGCCATGTCTTTTCCAAATCCGCAGTAACATCTCTCTAACTGATCGGAGCTACAAACAAGGCTGAAGAAACTGTTCAGATTTTTATCGGAGAGGTTTTACAGGAGCTCTCAAGCACTGCTCTGCAGTGTCGGCTGGAGGTCAGAGCCTGAGGCAAGATTTGGGTTTGCCCCGTGACCCAGAATCGAAGCACGGTTTGGGTTGGAAGGGATCTAAAGGAACATCTCATTCCATGGGCAGGGACACCTTCCACAGAGCAGGGAGCTCTGAACTGCCCCTTCGTGCGTGCGCACGCAAACTCTGCAGATTTTCCACATTTTCTGTGTTCATTTCAGCAATCACTTCACTCTGACTTTCTCCCTTTACCCATTTCCTGCTGTGAACTTGGCCGCAATGAATCTGAGATCCTTTCAGGGGATTCTGATATTTAGAGACTGGGTGCTGAAGCACTTCGCGAAAAACAGTTTCCTTTGCAATGTTATTAACACAAAGCTCAAGGCACTGCAAAAACTATCCAGATATGGAGGGATGTTCCCTTCAAGTTTGATTCAGCAAGAAATACTTCTGAAAATCATCATATCGGCTGCTTTAGACAGGAACAGCAAAAAAAAAAAAAAGCTATTAAAAATGTGTTTGGATTACAAGCGTGTGTTAATAAATGTATCTATTTATCTATTTATCTAAAAAATTCTGCTTGTGTTGTATATGGGACAACAACTTAATTTTTATATCAAATTACATTTAAAAGTTATTAACTATTTAATTTCAGCCTGAACTGCCTCTGATGCTACTGTTGAATGAAAAGGCTTTCAATAAATTCACTGAGCTTTGTAAGGAACTTAAACCCCTACAATTCATCTGTATTACCTATTGCATTCAAAAAATGACACTTACCTGGCTTTAAAGACTCTTCTTTCAACTTTTTTTAATCTATGTGCTAATCACCCTTTTGGTTTTCGTCACTTGAAAATTGGTAGAAAGCTACATGATTCATTTTGAGGCTATTTAGGTCTTTGTTTTATTGTATGAGACAGGTCAGCACTTCATTTGCTCTTGTTTGACTGGTGCTTCTTTAGGAACTGCCTTTTATTTTAGTAAACATTGACAATTTTATTTCTTCAGCTCATCAAAAAAACACTTCAAGTGTACTCATGTAAAGAATGCTCCTGCAAATGGTTGGCACAATCCTGCATTGATTAGAGAGGAAATTGAGATTAAAAGAGAAACCTACCAGAGAATTATCTGTAAATAAAAGCACTTTTAACACTTCGCTTGTGCCTCTTGGAAAACAATCCCCGTGCTCTTTGTATTGCGGTTTTCTTTTTAACAGCACAAACTTCTGCCTTTGTATCAGAATGTAATCAGAATTCGAATGTCTTTGCATCTTGTCATGCGGCCTCTGGAGTTGAGAGTGATATAAACGGGATATCGCTGGTAAATGTCACGGATGCTGACGAGATGTCAGCAGACCACAGCTGAGAGCTCTGGAATTCAAATCAAGGGAGACTGATCCTTATCTCAAATGATGTGTTTGAGATTCCTCGCCCCTTCCCAAATTTGCCGAGGCTCCAACACGTGAGGCTGAGGTTACCAGAGGGTTTTCCCTGCTGTAAAGGCTGCAAACTCCTGGAAATTCTGTGCAGTCAGGATGAGAGGCTCTTAATTTAAGTAAAAAGAAAACCAGGCAGGCACTTTCTTGTGAGCACTGAATTTTATGAGTCGGTACTTCCCAGGGCTGTTCCACCTTCTGCACATTTAACCCGAGCCCAAATGCACTCATGTGCTGTCCTGGTTTAAAAGTAGGTGGGAAACGGCCGTACAGAAACAGTGAATGCTATTTTAGGATTAAACCTCTTGAATCCCTCATCTTACTACACAGGTTACAGCAAGATGCTCAACTAATGAATCATCATCGAGCAGCTGCATTTGCATAATGGTGGGAAGATGAGGCACCACACAGTGAGGGCAGCCTCTAATTTATGAACAGGAGACCAGATACATTTTTTTACAACATTTTTTTTCCATTTATGTTTTTATATGTCAATGTAAAAATGTTTCCATGGAGACTGTAAAGGTTTTTATTAAAAGGTCGATAATATACCTCCTACATAATAATTTAAGCAACTTGAGTGAAACCTTATGATCTTGTTTTTCGACATGTTCCAGTTGGCGTTTTTCCTCCATTGTAACCTGTGCCAGAAAAATGCAGAGAAACTGTAAAACCTGGGAATATGGCATTGTAGCAGTACATATATATAGATATAAAAATATTAATGTTTGGAGGTAAAAAATACATTAGCACGATAAAAGTGAGTTGGCTGGGTGCTGTGGTTACGTAATACCTGGTGTTAACATGTAGCATGTACTGCTTGTGCTACACCAGCATATTTTGTGATATATAATCCAGTGTTTATCTGTATTCAAATTAGAATCTATATTTTTACTCTGTTCTCTGGAGACATATTATTTAAACAATCTCAGTCACAAAAAATAAACGTAAGGACTAAAGCTAAAATAACTCTGAAGGATTTTTCCCAGTCCTGATTACACTGCACTCTCTGCTGTCTTAATATATCTTTAATTATTATAACTGATCTGAACACAAAGGGGACGGATTCTCAGCTGCAGGGACTTGGCTTCGCTCCACGGAAATTTCCAGTGGAAGGGGGTTAACTTTCATCAGGAGTAAATCAGACCCAGCTTCATATTTCCTGCCCTATCTGGTTTTGCCCTTTGTGTTCTGCTGGTGCGAGCCAAAATGTGATCAAACCCCGACCTCTGCTCTGTCAGGATTCGCTCTTTGCTTCCTCCCTGATGTCTCCTGTTCCCCGAGTCTGGAATGCGGAGGCACAAAAAGCCGCAGACGCCGGCTGTGCATCGACACTTCCTTTGGTTTCCAGGCACAACTGGGGCAGGAGGGGACAGAGCCGAGGGCTGGTGGCTGCAGCCAGAGGGTGTGTGGGGTTTATGTGCTCTGGGAGAACGTTCATCCCACAGAACATCTGCCCCAGCAGCGGCTGAGCACACCACAGATCCGGAACCGCCAGGAACATGCTCGGCATCCAGCTGTCAATAGCGCTTCCCTGAGCCAGAGCCACTCTGGGGATAACCAAAAAACATCCAGTGCCACTAAAGGGATAAACAAAAATCACCCAGTGCCACTCTGGGGATAACCAAAAAACATCCAGTGCCACTCCAGGGATAACCAAAAATCACCCAGTGCCACTCTGGGGATAACCAAAAATCACCCAGTGCCACTCTGGGGATGACCAAAAAACACCCAGTGCCACTCTGGGGATAACGAAAAAACATCCGGTGCCACTCTGGGGATAACCAAAAATCACCCAGTGCCACTCTGGGGATAACCAAAAATCACCCAGTGCCACTCTGGGGATGACCAAAAAACACCCAGTGCCACTCTGGGGATAACCAACACCCAGTGTCACTCTGGGGATAACAAACAAACACCCAGTGCCACTCTGAGGATAACCAAAAAACACCCAGTGCCACTCTGAGGATAACCAACAAACACCCAGTGCCACTCTGGGGATAACAAACAAAAACCCAGAGCCATTCCAGGGATAACCAACAAACACCCAGTGCCACTCCAAAGATAACCAAAAAACACCCAGTGCCACTCTGGGGATAACCAACACCCAGTGCCACTCCAGGGGTAGCCAAAAAACACCCAGAGCCACTCTGGGGATAACAAACAAACACCCAGTGCCACTCTGGGGATAACCAGCAAACACCCAGAGCTACTCTGGGGATAACAAACCAGCTTCACCTTCCTGAAAGGCAACTTTGCAAGCACAGGAAACTTCCCAGCATTTGCATAACCTTAATCTTGTAGTGAACATTTGCAGATTCTCCACTCCTGCTTTCAGCAGCCAACTCGCTAACGCAAGGCCTTTTAACTGTGTGCTTTTTGATTAACCAGTAGTATCTGGGAATAATAATTGGTCATGGCCATCCATCCTACGGGGTTGATTAACTGGGAATAAGCTGCACATTTTTTTTCTTTTTTTTTTCTTTTTTTTTCTTTTTTTTTTCTTTTTTTTTCTCCTTTTCCTTTTTTTTTTTTTTTTTTAACTGTAAAGCTTTTCTGTGGTAATTCCACCATTCATTAGGATGGAGAAATTGGCTCCAAACCAAGTACATCTGCCAAAGCCATTATTTCCATCATCACACTCTGGATCAGTCTGCAGTGCAGCCTTGTAGGAAGACAATGTTCTGTCCCCTTGTGGTTCTTAAGTTATGGGTAAGGAGCTTACATATATTAAAAGGAGGGTCTTCACTTAGTCTCTTAATCTTTATGAACACTAATAATAGTCAACTTCGTTTCCAAAATTTAGAAACACTTTCTTTCAACATAGAAGGGTTGCACATGCTAGAAGATAAGTCTCAGTGCAATGAGATTAGGAGCTCCATGGTTTTGTCAAATATCTCCACATTTTAGATTTTGAAAAAGGGGCCTCTGTAGCTTTAACACATACGCTCATCCTCCTATACTTACATTCTGTATCTTTAAGAGGATAATTGCTGAATTGAAATTTGAGAGTGTTATCTTAATAACCAATTACTCAAATAACTTTGAAATTGGCTTAAATTGGCTCGTCATGCTACATTTACCTGAATCTTTTTATGGGAAAGTTAGGAACAAAAAAAAAAAAAGGAAAAAAAAAAAAAAAAAAAAAAAAAGGGAAAAAAACCCCTTGGCAGCCTGATTTGATTAGCATTGCTGGAGGTTCCTGTTTGCAGCAGGGAGAGTGGCCCAGTGTAACCCCAGTAGGGACCCCCTGCCCAGTCACCTCCAGGACGAAGCAGGAATGTGGTGGAGGCTGGGATGGCCGGACTCTCTGACTGCTCACCTCGAGGGCCTGCCCAAACACTGCCTGTGACCGTGACCCAGAGAGGGATTCAGGGATGGGAAGGTGGACATGGCTGGAGAAACCCACCACCTCTTCCCAGTGCTCTTGCAGCTCCCAAGCCAACATTTGGAGGGGAGAAAATGGAGATATTTTACAGCTCTGCTTATTAAAAGCAATGACAATTGAAATAATCTTCCTTAAAGATTTCATATGTTTAGTAATATGGTTGGATAATATGGATATGGTTTGTATGTTTAGTAATATGAGGTTCTGTGGTGGGTTGGCAGATCCTGCATTTTGCACTCGGGTTCCTGCGTAATTTCCTAACACCAGAGAGAGAAAATGATGAAACTTCTGTAAACCCAAATGCCTTGACTTAGCACTGTTCAAACAACTGAATTTCACAAACATCTAATAACAGATCTGAAGAGAATTCATTTCCTCTGTGAGAGGGATCTCCAGTTGACATCGACTTTCCAAACTGTCTCATAGCTCAGAACTCAGCATTTACCAGCTCAGATTCATTGTTTTATTCTGGAACACCCAAATGTTTTACCCTGCTCTTGGATCCAAGATCCTTTCAGCCCAATATCCAACATAACTGACATTGCTGATCCTTAATGGATCGTGTTCTCCATAGCCCGGTGCCGTGAGGTGGAGCCGTGTCTGGAATGTGATGGATCTACCGACAAAGCCAAAAATCATTCTGAATCCTCTTTTGTTTTCTGCCTCAGCAAATTTCAGACAAAGAAGGTCCACGTGGAAAGAAGCAAAATTCTCAAAGTGAGTGATTTAGGAGCAGTCAGAATAACAAATAAAATGCTACATGTTGTGTTCTCTCATAGACAAGCAGAGATTTATTCCAGACACTTAAGGAGAATTTCTGGGATTGAAGGGAGCCCACTGGACCCCCTGAATTCCTGGTATCTCTTGTCTCTGTGTGCTGCCCACAGAGTGCTATGAAACAGCACAAACTCTGAGGTTTTGGCATTCCCCTTGATTTTTTTAATTTTTAGGGGTTTTTTATAAAGTTCTTCCAGGTTAGAATATTTTTCTTCTCCTATTAAATGCTCTTCCATTAAATTGAAGCCTGTGTTTTTCTATTAGATTATTCTGAATATTTGACCTTTGGATAATCCTAAAGTGCATCAACATTTCCCTGCAGTGCTGCTTTTATTGAGCATCTCAAAATGGAGATAGTTCAAAATCAGTGTGAAGTTTGAGTTCTGTGATAATAAGGCCTCATTTTCCTGAATGATTTGACAAGGAGGAATAAGGGGCAGCTCTAAATAACCCTAATCCCGCTCTTAATGATTTCAAACATATTTGTCCTCCAGCTAAACAAGTAGTTTAAGGCTATTCCTAGTCCAGTCTTCTCGGTAGAATACCCATATTTTATTTCAATGCCTGGGAATACCCAGGGATGCAATCAAATCTTTAACTGCTCCTTTTACAAAGAATTATCAATTCTTATCAACAGACCCAAACTCTGCCAGGTTAGATAAAATGCCCAAAGCAAGAGCTGGATGATCCAAACAGGATTTTTTTTCCTTTGATTTCCAACATGTGTGAATATAACAATGGGAATATGTCTCTGAACCTTTTTATTTTCCCCAATATATTTTTCTAGTATTTTCCTCCATTTCTTCCATAATTATCTATAAATAAACTTTTAAATGTCATTCAAATACCGGGTTAAAATTCAGTTTTGTGTTGAAAGGGACTTTAAATCCCACCCAGTGCCACCCCTGCCATGGCAGGGACACCTCCCACTGTCCCAGGCTGCTCCAAGCCCCAATGTCCAGCCTGGCCTTGGACACTTCCAGGGAAATTATGACTCAACTTGAGCTGATTGTCATTCCACTTCAGCTCTCTAAATCCAAGAAGGTAAATTACTAAATTCACCTTTTTGTTCCAGACCCGACCCATAATTTTCATTTTAGCTTTGGTCAAAGGTATTTTCCAACCTAGTTCATTCTGTGATTCTGTGATTTCAAATACTTCAATATTTTCACATCAGTACAATGTGAACACACATTTTACGATTCCAAGGGTAAAAAAAACTTGCAATAAATTTCATTAAATAGNCCTGTGATTCTGTGACAGCAAATGCTTCAACTTCCAAGTCAGTATTTTCACATCAGAACAATGTGAACACACATTTTACAATTCCAAGGGTAAAAAACCTTGCAATAAATTTCATTAAATAGCCCAAAATACAGCCACAAACTCAGTCAGCCAACTTCCTACGCTTTGAATCCTTCAGCCTTATCTGAAGAATAGACTTGGACTTTTCTCTCAAAATTAAGCATAATATCAATATTTCCTGCTGGTGATCCCTAATGAACTTCTGTGCATTTACAGGATTCAACAAGAAATGGCATTTTTAACCTATGGCAGTCCCAAATTCCTTTCCCCAGTTCTTCTGGCCCCATCTCCATCTCTGCAGACACCTGAAGCTCTTCTGGCTCCTCATCCACACTTTCCTCTTGCCATGGTATTTGCCTCTGCTGCTTTCTCAGGAGCCACTGGAGAAGGGGGTGGGATTTTGAGAGGGAAATATTTTTGGCTTTGAAAAACGCACACTTCTCTAATGATTTTCTGAAGCGCCAAATGGCTCAGGGATGGAGAAAGAATGCACTTTTTCTGAAGGCTTTTTTTGGTTGCTTTTAATAGAAAGCAGGTTTTAGATGGTATCCGTAATGGAAGAGGAGAAACCTGAGATTTCTGCAGGCATTTAAGGACATATGTATAGGATTTAGGTGAGTATAAATTCAAGTGCATAAATGATAAATGAAATACCAGCCACAGACGATTATTTATTTCTGTCTGTGGACAATTCTACTCTGATTTTTCGTTGACACCCTGGTCCTGTAGCCACACCTGTGCTGGTTCTCACAGAGATGTGAAGCCGCAGTGCTGTGGCCTGGGGAGGAAGATGCTCCACTTGCAGCTCCTGTCCTACATTGGATTTGCTCCAGGAAATGCTGCTCTGGAGCAGGAGCCGTCTCAGCTCCATACAGATAACACATTCATAGCAGCTCATCGGGTCTCATCATCTGTAACACGAGGAGCTGAATTCCTGCTGGAAACACCGAATCCAATAACGGCAAACAGAACTTCGGGACAACCCATGTGTTTTCAGAAATTCACTTTTAACGAGGAACACACATAACACGAGCTGAAATCAGAAACGCTTCCAAGGGAATTCATCAGCCACTGGCTACACAGATGCTTTCCCACAGATGCTGGGAAGAAATGCTCCTGGAAGCCAGCTGGACATGGGTCAGACACCAACTATGTGCCCATGCTTCGTGTATTTGCATCTTTCTGCCCAGCCTGTTCACAACGATGACAAAACTGAGAACTTTCATCATCATCCAAGATCTCAGGCTCCTGAGATCCCATCTCAGCTGGCCTTGCTCAGCCCTCAAAGTCCTCCTAAGCTGCTCATTGAAAATGAGGAATTGCTGGAGCAGCCCACATGCACCTTCAGCTTGTGGTGCAGATTAAAAAATCCCAAGCCTTGATCAAAACTGCAGCACAGCAAAAATATTTGTTGGAAACATGGAGGAGACGGTACCATTCCCAAATTTCTGCCAGCCAGGCCAGGCGTCTCCAGACCTGTTTCTCCATGAGTTGGGTGTCTCCTCCAGCCAAGGCCCCGACGACACAGTTATGGTGCAGTTTGAGTTAAAGAGAATTGATAAATTCTCTTGTCCACATAAAAGAAGTCCATACCCCATTTAGCAGTGCAATTTGCCTACCCACCGTCACTAACATAAATCTCCTTTATTAACTGACTAATCTTCCTTCCTTCCCTCTTTTTCCTTCAGTCAGACTTTCTTTAACTCTACTTATTTTAAGCATAAAGTACAAACCACAAACCCCCACTTCATTCTTTCTGCTCTCCCTAACTGCAGTAACAATGGGCTTTCATGAGGGACAGGGCATTTTTCAAAGTGGGTTTTTTTTTTTACCTTACTCAGCCATCCACTGGACATTTCTGTGGCCAGCTATGGGCTGGTCCTCCCCACCACGAGAAAGATCTGCTCTTGCAATATTTCCCCTCCAATTAGAAGCAGGAAATACTGGATATCTTAAATTTTTTTCCTCCAGATTTTCTGTTCCAGCTTCCCAGACCCAAGGGGCTTTGGGAGCTGAGGCTGGATAAGCACCTGAACTGCTGGGCTTTCATTCAAGCTGCTGCCACCTCTGTGCCCGTTGTGGCTTGGCCTCCTCTGCCCCAGCCACCTGCACTGTTGTCACCTGCCTTCCACTGCCTCCATGGGTGTAAAGGAGTCTTCCTGCACGGCAGTGGAAAAGAGAAGTAAAGGGTTAAAAAAACCCTTATAAGACAGCCTGGAAGAAGTACAAGGCATACAAGTCTTATGTAAATGTGCAATAAAAATGAGGAAAGGGGAAAAAAAATAATAACTTGAAGATGAGGGTGCTGTTTTTATTCCCAGTGTGGGCTAATAATTAGGGTGAGAATGTCATGCAATGAATTTAAAGCATCTCGTATTTGCTGTAGCCTTTGTTACTGTTTTTACCTCCTATTGGATTAACTTCCCTTCTAAGCAATACAATATTTTTTAGCAATAAAGCATTCACTCAATATTCCTTTTCATAAAACCCTCCATGGCTGTAAGAAAACATAATTGGATGTGCACTATACAGCTTGAGCTTCATAAACATTAAGTCCAACAACATGTTATAAATAATAGTGATACAGAAGATTAGCTCTATTAACCTCCTAACTGAGCTGGAAGCATTAGCCTCTTCCAGAACTACTGCTCCGCAATTCCGTGCAGAACTCGGGGTCTGCCTTTAATTTTAGCCCTTGCTGCCGTTCCCACATCTGCCTTACAGACCTTCCATGCTCCTGGTCCTCGCTAGGTCAAAATGCACAGTGGCAGATTGGCATATTGAGCTATTAATACATCGCTCGATGCGTTACAGATGTTGCAGAAATGAACGGCGCTCTATCACCGCGCCTTGACACGGGGGCCCCAGGGGTGGGAGCCTGAGACCCAGATCTGTCTACAACCTGCCTACTCCGGCAAAAAAAAAAAGAGGGAAGAAAAAAAAAAGGCAAAGGAGAGTTGCCCCTTATTGCAGAATCACATTCCAGCTTGCAGAGTCAATTTTTCAGATGTTCTGGCTTTCCTGTTCCTTGTTCCTTCACTCAGACCTCATCTGGCCACGGTGAAAAATGATGTGACGCAGTTTTTTATTCTGCACTTGACACCCTTATGGAAGGCAACGTGGCTCATTGATTCCAAACTCCTCAAAGGTCAAGGCACTAGGAACAAAGATTTTTTGGAAGCAGCCCAGGAAAAACTTTAAACTCGGATCCTGTGTACCCAGAAAAAACAGAACTGTTAATTGTTACCCCTTCTGTCGCTATTAAGCCTCGTATGAACACTGAACATATGTTCCCTGATCATGTACTTTTATATTAAAATGTTATTGAGTCACCAGGTGAAATGTGTATTAAGTGCACAGCTGAAAATAGACAGTAGGTTTAAATCTTGACAGCAAACAGCTGTAGGATTTCGAAAACTTAATTCAAATAATGTAATCAATAGGTTATGCCACAATTTCAAGTTTCCCCAAACACTTTTATATGAAAAAGGATATTAATTCATTGGAGATTAGTTCAGCTAAAAGATAGATTTTTCTCTGTCACCTCTAAAACACAGACAAAAAAAGAATTTGAGATGTTTTAAGAAGTGCAAACCATATTTTTTCTGGTTTAGCACACCACCAAATCATGTGCTTTTTTTCCCCCCCTCTCTCACTCTTTCTCCAGTGCAGATTAATAATAATTATTCACTCCACTGTTTACTCATTCAGCAGCTGTACAGGTTTTGAAATGCTAATATGTGAATTATGTTCTCATTTTATCATAAAAATTGGAGAATGGGTCATATCCAAACAAAATACAGTGCAAGGAGAGGACCTGAGTTTTTTCAGAAACACGTGAAACCTGCCATGGCAATGGAACCCACGGTGGAATAAAGCCATGGAAAATAAACAGGAATATTTGCATTTGAACCATTGGTTGGGTCCTTCCAGATGATGCTTTGCAGGAGGCTGGGTCTGCACAGAATCATGGAATAATTTGGCTTGGAAGGGACCTTAAATCCCATCCAGTGCCACCCCTGCCATGGCCAGGGACACCTCCCACTGTCCCAGGCTGCTCCAAGCCCTGTCCAGCCTGGCCGTGGACACTTCCAAGCTTCTTCTCACTGCCATCAAGCCATTGCTCATCTCTGGGTCTTCAGAGTCACTGTCAAGTTAATCCTCACCTTTTTGTTGCCACCAAGCTGCAGATGCCAGCCCAGCTCTCGTGTGGGTGGAAAACAGATCCTTTCCGTGGTCAGGATTCTCTGCAGGGGAGGGAGGTCCCAATCCCCGGGAATTATTTGCTGGTTAATGCCCATGGGCCACACTGGATTATGTGGCATGGGATACAGCTGTTATCAGAAGGTGCCGATATATATTTTATATAAATTAATCTCTACATTTAATACGCATTATATGGATTGGAGTTTAAAACACACAGCGCTGTGGTGCAGAATTGTCTGAACACAGGAGCTCCCAGCACCCTTGGCAGCAGAAATTCTTGAAAAATGTAACTTTAAAAAAATCAGTGGTGTGAGAGGGAAATCTCAGCTCTCACCTATGACAGGGACTCTGTTGTATTTCTTTTCCTCTTTTTCACCTGGATAATCTATTGGGCTACTTCTGGTACCATTAATAGATTGACACATCATTTTGGGTCTCTTTAATTAAGTGAATTTTCCAAGATAATCATGTTTTTTCTCCTTCTCTCCTCCACTTCTCATTATTTCATAGCAAGGTCTTTAACAGTGCAGATCTCTGCCATAAGGAAAAATAAACTCCCTAAAGAGACAGGAGTCAGGAATCCCAAAGTTCTACTGAAACATGTTTATATTCATTCTTTCCTTCCATTATGGAGAATTGTTCTAGATTTAACTGAACCAAACCTAAAGATTGTACTGACATTTTAAAAGGAAAATTGTTCACATCTCCAGGACTTTGCTTTAAGAAAGGGTTTTTTATATGATTTAGGTTTGACCCAGTCTCCAGCAGGTCTTTTGTTTGATTTTATAGGTTATATTAACATTTTAGTGATTTTATTTAGATGTATTTATAGGGAACTCAGGGAAGGGTCTCACAAGAGTTAGAACTTAAATTCAGTGTGTGTAGTTCTTAAAAAGAGTCTTCCCAAATTATCTTCAATTTGTGTGGAGCCTGTTGAATGCATACAGAAAAATCTGTATTTCTGTGTGCAAAATGAATAACACCAGATTTTAACCCAAAGGTTGTTTTTATTTTCATATACAGAAATCTCTTAAACTGAGTTGTTTCCTGTTCTTTTCCTTAAAAAACCCCCACAAAAAAACCCCTATAATCTAGTCCTGAATTATAGAGAACACAGATTTCCATGTTCTTTGAGGTCTAACTCCATGTATTTCCTTGGTGTGCTGTTAGCTGGGGGTTTAAACCCCCTGGCCTGGTTTTCTGGGATAAATTCAACTCTTCTTTTCCTCGGAGAAGAAGAGTTGAAAGCCCGTCCTCCACACCTGCCCCGCTCACACAGAGGACTCCAGATTCCAGCAAGTTGAACTGATGACTCTTAAAAAGGGCAACACTTCATGTTCACGTAGAACAGCCCTTCCTGCCCTGGGAAATTTCTCTATACGTGACAGGTAAATCAGATAGAGAAAACTCTGCTTATTAATTATCATCTGGTGGGTCCTCATTACCAGATTACCTTTAATCTGCTAGCCAGGCCAGCGCAGGGAACGGAATTTTCCCCCCTCTCTGTGCTTTGAATGATGATTTGTTGACTCTCTTTGATATCTTCAGGCATGTGGAAGGTGGCTGGGGGAGGCAGAAAGGCTCTGTTACCTCCAGGCTTTTTGCTCATGGCCAGGAGTCCATGGTGGGGAGGCCCAAATTCTCTGCGCTCGGAAAAGGAAAATGGATGAAAGGGAATTGCAGCCTTGCACATTGCCAGTGCTGTGCTGCATGGAGGAAAAACTGCATCCATCCAAATCCCAAACAGGCAGACCTCTGCCAAATACCATTTGAAGATGCTGCGGGGCTGGGAATTGGCCCCTCATTAGAGATGCTGAGATTTCTCTCTTTAGGAGGGCACTCTTCCAGCCCATGGAATTTCACGGGAGATGAACAGGTAAAACCTGCCAAAAAAATTCTACCGTGCGGGCAAATGCAGCAAACTGTACCAAAAGTTGTTCTCAGCATGCCAAAGACTTTTTGCACAGTGCCAAAGAGTTGCAATTCTAACATCTCTCATATTTTTAGTACTGCACTGTGTTAGCTGACAAGTCAAATACAATATAGAAGATGTATTGCTCAACAGTACCCACTGATTAGTATGTGTTAAGTATGTATATACAGGTAAAAATAACTAAATTGGAACAGTGATTATTATATTTATTTGATGTTACATAATAAAGTAACAGGTGTCTCTGAGTTACAATTCTTAAAACTTCATAAAAATTAAAAACTGATGTTCTAGAAATTACAGACAGGAATAAAATATAACAATTTTAATGTCAGAGGTTCTTTGGTTTGGGTTTTTTCTTTCCTTAATATATCTCCTGGGATTTATATAGAATAATGGAATAGTTTGGGTTGGAAGGGCCCTTAAATCCCACCCAGTGCCACCCCTGCCATGGCAGGGACACCTCCCACTGTCCCAGGCTGCTCCAAGCCCCAATGTCCAGCCTGGCCTTGGCCACTGCCAGGGATCCAGGGGCAGCCCCAGCTGCTCTGGGCACCCTGGGCCAGGTCCTGCCCACCCTCCCAGGGAAAAATTCATTCCATAAATCTTTCTTAAATTTCCCTTCTTTTACTTGAATTACTAAGTGTATATTTATCCTGCTGGGAGTCCGCAGAATATAGATTCCCATTTTCAGAAAGGATAGTCCTGGAAGAACTGGGGTTACATCAGGAACTGGGAACAGTTTGGGAGCATCATTTCAGAGGTACCATAGGGCAGGTTTTAATTTTAAAGTAACTTCAAAATAGTTATTTGGAAAGCAGCAGCATAAAACCAGGCAGCCAACAGGCACATGAGACCTCTGGGTGACCTGGGGCATCAGGTTTGCAAAAGGGCAAAATCTGATTTGCAGCCAGGTATGGTTTACTTTTCTGTTGTTGGTGGGATTTGTGGAAGCAGGTAGAGAGGTCAGGCAGACAGGCTTCAAGATGGCCAAGAAGAAGGTTTTTATTTACAAGAAGTTCTTTTTATACACAGTAATAAACAATTGTCTATTGGCCAAAGACAATCCACCCCCAAAGACCTATTGGTTATGGCTTGTACACCTCTAACACAAAACACAGAGATTAAGAAAGTACAGTTTATCTGTATTCTCCATGAGAGAGAAAGGAAAATCCTAAAACACTGCAACTACACCCAGGGAACAAAACCCTCTTGAAATATGAAAATACTCATTGAAGAGTTGGATCCTAGGTCTGTTTTTTTTTAAATTCATAAAGAAACCTAACCACTGGAAGATTTGGAAAAGGAACAGGCAGCACCACCTGACTCAGACCCAAAAGGTTGGTTTAGAAAGAGGCAATTCTGCCTCCAGCTTTTCTCTTGGACCTGCAGGAGTGGCTCTGAACAACATCTGAACTGCCTCGATGAGAATTTGTATGTCTCATGGAGTTTTGAGTGTCAGGACGAGCTACTTAAAACTCCATTTAGAACTTAAAACACAGAGATTGATTTTCTGATGAAGCCCACGGGGACGTTTCTCAACCAAATTAAATGAAAAGGAAATAAATTTGGAGGAAATTAATTTGAGAAGGAATCCTTGCCTTTTTTTTTTTTTTTCCCGTTTTTTTTTTTTTTTCCCGTTTTTTTTTTTTTTTCCCGTTTTTTTTTTTTTTTCTTTCCAGTTTGTTTTATATTTTCCTTTATCTTCTGAGGTCCTTTTGCAAACAGCAATCCCAGCCTGTGCATAGCAGCTCTGAGCTGTCTTTCACAGCTGGATGTGGCTGCACCAGCAGAGAGGAGATGCAGCAGCAGCTTGCAAGCACCTCACATCCCTTGTCCCATAGCTACGATATTGGAAATATCTAGGGATGTACCCCTTCCTCACAGCTCCCATAATGCCAACCATCAGCTGGGTGAGGAGATTAAATCAGGAGAAAGAAAAAAGGGGAATAAAAACAGCAGACCTGGGAATATACACATTAAGCATTCTATTGTGCTTGCCCCAAAATGATATTCCTGGGAATTTACGCAACATTTTATTACTTGCTGTATTTAAAAATATATACTTCATCCAACTCTTCTTTACACAGTGGTGCTGCTAAACTTTTAGCATATTTTATGTGTTCAAATAAACTCCAGAGCATGGCTTGCAATGTTAAGGCAGAGGCAGCGATTTATTAGCAGAATTCGATTTCACACTCGTGGTCTCTACCCAGAGCCTGACATTGCTCTGTTTGCTCCTTGTAAACCTTAGGACTTTTCCACTGAGCACAGAAACCTTGTTTCACATCTGCGCTAAGCAAACCAAGGTGGAATATCAGAAGTAGCCGTAAGAGCAAGGGCTCAGGGTCTGAAGGCATGACTAAACCTAAGAATTTCTAAGAGAAATGGTTAAAAAGCATGTAACTGTCTGTATTTCAGGCCAGAGAGGGAGAGGGGTGAGGATTTTGACAGCCTGGCGTCTCCAGGAGCTGTCTCAGGCTTTGGTTCCACCACCTACAATCTCTATAACAACAATTTCCGTAGGACGTCTCCTCCAACAGAAATGTTGAGGTTAGAAAGACGTCGTCTCAATTTTCTTTTAGAAAGTGTTGTCAATGAGTATTTCAAAGTGTTCTTTAAAAACTCAGGGAAAGGACACCTTCTGCCTGCTGGGGTCACTTGGCTGCTCTGGACTAATCAGCCACTCCATGGGTTTTTTTCCAGAAACATGATAAAATTCTGTCTTTCTGGGGGATTTCTGCTTCCAATGATGTTTCCTCTTCCTGTGCCTGGGAAAAAGAAGCCCTGTGGTCACCCCTGGAGCCCTGACCCGGTGTCACAGCAGGCACACTCTTGTCCTCTGCAGGCACAGCCACAACCCAAGTGCTCTGAGCCAAGCCAGAATAGTTAAACTTGTCGCCATCTCCAAGTTAGAAAAGTGAATTTAATCTTGGGCTGTCAGCTCGAATTTTCCCCACAGTTTCGTGAAACAGCCTTATTTTCCCATAGGAAAAAAACTATGGGCTTCGAGCAAACCCTGGTAAGGAGTTATTTTGTTTGCTTTCGCAAGACCATCAACAAACCAAACTATGCAAACCAAACTTTAATTGGGAAACTTTTCTTATCACGCATTTTCCAGCTCCAGAGAAACAAGGCCACTGAAAGTGCAGTGGGAGGGTTTGTAGGATTTGTCCTTCAGATGCTGTTAAACTCTCCGTAGGTTTTTTACCAACTGCCACCATGGCTGCGCATCGGCACAAGCCCTATGGAAAACCCCGAGACACGGAGAAAATTCCAGCTTGGTGTTTACTGCATGCCAGTGACAGGTCAGGTTATCAATGGAAGGGGACAAGAAAGAGCAAGAGGGAAAATGATCTGGTTGTCCTTCATCACACAACTCGTCCTGGAGCCAGGGCCTGTGGTCAGACCCAGAACAAACAAACAGATGCTAAAGGTTGAGAAAACAAAACCCAAAACCGCATGTGGGACTTTTTCCCCTCTTGCACGGAGTGGATGGATGGAAGGATTGTTCATGGCTGGGTTCAGAGTGGCTCTGCTGGGGCACGGTGGGCAGAGAAAAACACCCTGAAAAGCATCCTGAAAACACCACAAAGGTATTTCCGTGCACTGCTCAGAAGGCAGGACTGTCCCAGACACTGCGTTCAACCTGGCACAGCAGAGGATGTTCCAGATGGTCATGGAATGGTTTGGGTTGGAAGGGACCTTGAAAGCACATCTTGTCCAACCCTCCTGCAGTGAGCAGGGACATCCCTGAGATCAGGTCGAGCTGGCAGAGGGAGCCTTCTGTGGGTTTTTCCTCTCCTTTTTATATGAAGATGAATGCAAACAAGTCTGAGCACAAGCTCAGCCCGTGGGCCATGGGTGGCTGTCCCTCCTTCAGGATTGGGGTCAAACTGCTGGTACTGCCAGAACTTTACCATACGGTTTAGTGGGCACGGTGGTATTTGCTTGAAGACTTGATGACCTTTGGAGGTCTTTTCTGGCCTCTCCTATGAGGAAAGGCTGGGAGAATTGGGGTTGTTCAGCCTGGAGAAAAGAAATTTCAGGGTGACCTAATTGAGCCCTCCAGTACGTGAAGGAGCCCACAAGAAATGTGTAGAGGGTGTATTTACAAGAGTTGGAGTTACAGGACAAGGGGAAATTCCTTCCTACTGACAGAAAGTTGGTTGAGGTTGGATATTGAGAAGAGATTTTTCCCTGGGAGGGTGGGCAGGCCTTGGCCCAGGGTGCCCAGAGCAGCTGGGGCTGCCCCTGGATCCCTGGAATGTCCAAGGCCAGGTTGGACACTGGGGCTTGGAGCAGCCTGGGACAGTGGGAGGTGTCCCTGCCATGGCAGGGCTTTGAAACTGGATGGGATTTGAGGTCCCTTCCAAGCCAATCCATTCCACAATTCTGTGATTCCATGAGTCTGAGTGGAGCCAGGGCTTTCCTTGGCCCCTGCCCTCGTGCTGATGGCTCTGGATAAGCAGGATCAAACACAGTGGGAATTGCCAGCCCCAAGCTCCTGCTGCTGTGCAGGAAGGATGTTGTTCCACAAATATTCATGTTATCTTGCTCTAAAAGATATTTTGTTCCTAATAGTGCATGTTATCACCACGGAAATAGGTGGGCAAAGACAAAAATATTCATTTCTAGGAGTTTAAGGGAATTCCATGTGATAGGCCACTTTCTGCTGTAATGGACAGAGGATTTTACAGCTTCCTGAAAGAATTAGTGGACTTTTATTTTGTACAGCCTGTGAGAGCATGTGGAACAGGAAAGTGAAGCTGCTTTTTGGGGGGGAATTTCCTACGGATGCTTTGGAAAAGCAGCATAACAAATACATGATTTTACCAGGACAAACCCAGCTCCTTCCATTGGAATGCTTTGAGGGGTGGGTAGACAGTGATCATCCAGTCCAGCCTTGCAGGAACATCTGTGACCAAACTGTGTTTTCGAATTTCAATTTTCCCTTAACTGCAGACACCTTCACTTTTAGCCCTGCTGACACAATTTCAGCACCTTAAACTTTGATTTTGTGCTCTGTAGCTACCACTATACAGCCAGATTTCCTTCCAGAGCGGGCCACAAAGTCACTAAAGGGCTGACTTTAATTAAGAACAAGTTCAGAAATACAATTATATATGAAGGTACATGGAAGCCGGAGAGCGAAGATGCAGAAAGTTCAAGGCCCACGTGCTGGTGCAGGGAGATGAGCAGCAGCTTGCTGCAGGCAGGTATTAGCTTTCATGAAAGTGCTGGAGAAATCCCCGAGGCTGTCAGGGCGCTTGAACTGGGAAGAAACTGAAGTTACAGCAGGAGTACAACTTCTGATATGGGATTTCCAAACATCAGGCTGGTGCCCTGCTATGGTTTTCCAAATTGGGTACCCAATCTCACTACCTAAATGCCTTTATTGTTTTACCAGGGAAAGTAACAGAAGGTGATCAGTACCTCCAACTGCACAAACCTTAAGTTATCTTTATTAAAACAAGCCACAGAATTACCTACACTGTACGCCTGGAAAGATTTTTTGACAGATTCAGAGATGAGCGTGTGTTAAAATAATCATCTAGAAAAAAAACGAAGCTCAGACTATCAGAAATGTCCGCTGCTTTTTGAATTATTGCTTCCAAGCAATACTAAGAAAAACATGGTCCAGAAAACTTTTCAATGTTGATACAGAAACCCGAAGAAATTATTAAAAATAACCACATTGATGATGAATAAGATTGACCATCAGGAAAATTTGATGTTTAGCCACGGGCTCATATTTTCCCCCGTGCAGATGTTACAATGAGGGTGTCAACGCTGCCATTCCTTTGTCCCCGCGTTGGGAAGGACGGCAGCCCCATGGATGGCTAACGTGCTCCGAGGGCGCAGCTGCAGTGCACATGAGTTCAAGCTCCTGCCCGGGCCTCATGTTTCAGCATGACCTCAGTTTCCTGTGCTGAATGGGAACCAACGCGAGCAAGCACTTGTAAAACTGTTTTTGAAGAGTGAAGTTATGAAGAGGTGCTGCGGTGTCAAACATCTGTTCCATCCATTACGCTCAAATAGCAGCGCTGACTGTACAGTAGAGCAAGAGCCGTCAATAAATTAAAATCCTCTCGTGGCCGCGCTCTCCTGACTCTCTTGAGCTGCCTGGTTCTCGCGCCAATTTGAACCATGAAAGAAAGAAGCTAAATAGGAGAACGGGAATATTGTTTGTTTGGTAATAAGGGGTTTCTTACGGTTGTTTTTAGGGCAAACGACTTGTGGGTTCATCAGTCAATTAATGTTTTTAAGCACACACAGCCAAAACTGGAATTTCAACCCACGTTAAAAAATAATTTTGCTTATATTGTAATTTTTGGTTCAAGTAATAGTGGGAAAAATAACAAACATGTTTTTTTGAAAGCTGTAGAGTTTACAGATGGATAAGCACTGAAATTCTATATTTATGATTTCTGGAACCCAATACAGTTAATTACATTAAGATATGTCCTGTAACTGCACCACATATCTCTTGTCAAATTTGGCATGTATGTTAATTACCTCAGGAAAAATACATGGTAGTTTAATGGAGTAGATACTTGTTGTGATAAAATATAAATTGTATTCCAGACAAGATGCATCGTGCACAATAAGCAAAACATTAAAAGCGGAGATCTATTTATAGCCAGGAGGGGGGTGGGGGTCTGGGAACTAAAATATCAACCCAGGCACTCTCAGAAAATGTTCAGAGGCTGCAAAGTCGTTCACCTCGGGGTTGTTGGCTCAGATCTTGCTGGGATTTTTCATGTTCACCAGAACCTGCTGCCACCAAAGGCTCTGCAGTGGTCAGCGTGGAATGGGCTGCAGGGATGTGACCCGTCCCCAAAATCCTGGTGACCACGTGAGTGCATGGTCCTTCCCACCCTGAAAATCCTCCCTGTTTTCTCCAGCCCCTGTTCAGGCAGCTTGAATCCATCTGAGCAAACCTCTGGTCCAGCTCACTCAACTGCTGGTACCATCACTCCTCCTGGTTTGGGTCCTCTGCCTTTCCTTCAGTTATGGATGTAGGGGGGAAAAAAATTAATATGAGAAGGATAAATGTCTAGGAGCAAATCAAAACACTACCCAGCAGTTTAAAAAGAAAAATTGAAGGACTGCTGGTCCCTGTTGGGCCTGGAATGGTTTTGGGAAGGAAAAATGAAGCTTTTGAGCTTGAAGGCGTCAGGATGAATGACCATAATGTTCCTATGAGCCAAACTGAATGCTGTCCAAGATGTTTTTACCTCCCAGATGTGTTTTATCATTCATATCCCCTTTCTAATTATCCCAGATTTAATGCCATGCTAATATGGCCATATTGCCCTTGAACCCTGTGTATCCCCATCGCCTCTCCCTTCCTTTTGCTCTCCTCAGGCAGAGGAACATACAGGTCTTCATCACAAAATCAGCCCCAAAATGCCAATTCTCACATGAGTTTCAAAGGATCTTTAACCCCAAATAGAGACCTGGGCTCCCACCTGTCTGCAAAATGCACCATCTTAAACGATTCAAGCTCCTGACCCAACAACACACTGGAAGGAAGGGGATTGTTTTCCATTATATTATTATATTATCCAAATATTATAGAAATTTTTAAAAGTTCATCCATAAGCTCCGTAATGAGACATTGCAATTACATGTCCATGTACAGGGAAAAAAATGTTCAACTAAAGGAGATTTTGGCTTTAGTGGACTCTATTTCACATAATACAACATAATCTGTTCAGAATCAGCACACAGCTTCAGGGGTCGGGTTCAGCTGCAAAAGCAGCCCCTTGAAAAAAAAAAAGAACAAGGTTTTTTTGTGGCTGCAGTTAACAACAAAACCAAAGAGAATCACCTGGTGAAAAATATTTGGCTAGAAAGTGTGATAAATAAAGCCTTCCTACATGGCTCTGGAAGTCATGGGATTCTGACAGGGCATGAATTTAAAGATAACAAATGGAAAGGTGGCTGAATATCCTAGCAGACTTCCTCCTGGTTTGTTGATGAAGATGGCCCACAAAGCAAACTGTTCAGCCTTTGAACTTCTCTGTAAATTATTTCCTTTAATGCAGATAAAGATTCAAGTTTTGCAGTTGGAACCCGCACCGTGAAAGTCAGAGACAAAAAAAATGCTCAATTTTCCAAAGTGATTTAGGGATTTACACATCTTCTTCTGGTGCAAACTGGAATCATTCCACTGACTGACTGGTTTGATGAGGAATCCTGTAAAAGAACAAGCGAAAGACAAGCATGAAGCAAAACAAAACTAGAAATTCTTGGCACTTGGGGATTTGTGTTGGCCAAATGACGAGACTGAATCCCAGAATCTCTGTTTGGAAAGGATATGAAGTAATTGTTCAAATGTGCACATAAACTGGATCTAGAGGGATAAGATTAAAAAAATTTACAGAGTTCAGTCTCATAAAACTATCAATTATACAGGACTGTTCGTGTCCATTTCTGTGAATTTTTCTGCAGACCAAATGTTTTCCTTTACTTCTGGGTAGACCATGGAGCTGGCATAAAATCTGGAAGGTTACTAAAAACATGAGGCCAGAGATCTGCTTAGCAAACATTTTGTGGCTTCATTCACAGAGCAGTTGCTGTAGGAGGAGCAGGGCTGGCTGCTGTGAAATAGGTGCCTGAATTGAGTTTATGGATCTGTCTGCATTTTGCAGATGAATCCTTTTGCCATTCTTTGAAGGCAGTGCTTGGAGTGTCAGAAAAAGTGGATTTTCTTCTTCTGGGACCATGCAACATCTCTGCCTTCCTGGTATTTAATTTAATTCATTAGATGACCTATGTGCAGGCTGAAGTGTGCTCAGTGTGCAGCATCTTCCTGCACTTTGACAGGGACGTGGTTCATTTTTCACATTTCTCTGGACAAACTGAAATAAAACCTTAATCAAACACCAAATTTAAAGGTTTTTTTGATTGTCTAATATTTTGTATAATCACCAAAGCATAACAAAAAGTCGAAAGGTGTGGAATACAAAATATGGAATCCAGCATTTTCCAAGGCTGGACAATGGTGAGCTGCTTACCAGAGGGTGTGGGACATTGCTGGTGCTGTGGGAGAGGAGCTGGTGGGTGCCAGAGTCCATTAAATTTTAGTTTAAATCACCAAAAATCCCCATTTCACGTCTCCCTCATGGACTTGTGGAATGGTTTGGGCTGGAAGGGACCATAGAGATCAGCCAAATCCATGGGTAGGGACACCTTCCTTTAGACCAGGTGGCTCCAAGATCCATCCAGCCTGGCCTTGAACTCTTCCAGGGATGAGGAATTTAGCAACCTCGTCTAGTGGCTGGATTTTACTTTCTGAGTGATCTGGTATAATTTTCTAGAGGGTGGGATATGATGGAATGGTTAAAACTGATGGGTAGCCAATGTTGTGTCCAACCTGGTGCGTTTCTACCGCAAAATTTTCAATTAAATTGGAATTTTTTCCTGGTCTTTGCAGTCATGGCAGATCTCAGAAGGTAGAATGGCTCTGTTGCCTGAACTCTGCTCCTTAAAAAACAAAACAGAGGAAATCTGAGGTTTGTCCCCAGTCTGTCTGACTCCTTCCCTGTGCCAAACTGGGTTGGAAACTCATGAGAACATCTCTCCTGTGAGACTTCTGGTGCTTCCTGCTCCAGCTCGTGTTGGAAACGTCACAAGCACTTCAGCAGCTTTTCTTGTGGTATTTCAACATCGCTGCTGCCATGCTCAGATGGGAGAGAGATGCTCAAAAGCAAAAACCACTGAAGAGGATGGAAAGAAACACAGTGATTCCTTGTACCGGTTGTTTATTTAGCGTTTAATTTGCATTTTTCCTCAGATAACAGTAAATACCCTGATTTTAAATGCTAAGTGGCATTACCATCGTTTCAGTTTCACTTCCACCTTTTCTTTGCACACCCAACCCACGTTTGAGAAGCACCTCCTGGATGCCTCTTCCCACCAGCAAACTCACAGGCTGGGAAATGGAGAGAAATCCTACAGATTCATTCCCAGCACAGGAAAAGTTGATCTCTACCCCAGCCCTTCTTTCCCATGGTTTTTAAGACCACGGGTAGTTTTTTGTGGAAGCACAGGTGGGATCAGGTTGGTGGCACCGGCCGGAAAAGGTGCAGTGATCCCTCCCAGCTGCCAGAGAGGGAAGGGAAAGGGAAAGGGAAAGGGAAAGGGAAAGGGAAAGGGAAAGGGAAAGGGAAAGGGAAAGGGAAAGGGAAAGGGAAAGGTCCAATGCAGCCAGATGAGCAGCCAGCAGAATGAAAGGTCAGCAATTTGTCAGGTTAAACAAACCTCTCAGAGTTTCCCATTTGTTATTTGAAGGCTTGACAAGTTATGGAAAAGCATTTTAATTAACAACTCTCCAATTTTAAAATAAAAATCAATAAGACGCACATATTTCTTTATGCGATGTCCAGAGTTCTCCTCCAAAGTTCCAGTCTGACAGATTTCCATTAGGTTTATTGGCTCGAGATGATGTGATCTTGTTTTAATATGAAGAATTAATAAAAGATATATGAACTTATATTTATATAACCCAGCACAAAAGGGTCAGTGCATTTCCCACTCTAATTTTCTTCACAGTTTAGATTTAAATGAATTTGATTCTTCAAGGAAAAACATCATGACATAAAGACATAACCCCCACACTCTTTTGACTCCCATCACCCTCATTCACCATAAAAAAAGAGGGGAGAAAAAAGAGAAGGAAAAGGGAAAAGTAAAACTTAGACTATCTTAATTTGCATTGACTTCATTATTCTCTAGATAAAAGGCTACTCAACATAAATGAGGATGCCGAGTTCAAACTTTTAAAGAATTCACATATTTACATCAATTTTTAAAGGGTTTTATAACTAATGAACTCAGATTTCTTTTGGCATGGCATAAAATCCATTTGTACAGTTTTTAATTAAGAATGCAGCCTACGCAATTAAAATTAAGGGTAGAGACTTCATCAGATGTCCTGTGAGAACCGCAGTCGAAAAAATTATGTTAATGCTGGATGTCCTAAAAGCATTCTCTGGATGTTGGAAACACTTTGTGAGGAATTATTTCTGCTATACAATAAGGATTTATTTAAAGTTGAAAATTAGGAGCTTTTAATTTTGGAGTGTTAGGAACTTATTTATCACTAATCACTTTGGCATTTGTCATAACGCTTTCAAAGCAGATGGGATCATTTAAAACTGCCTCAATTTTCTAAAAAATCATACATTCTTGTCTGTATATAAATTTATATCTAGATATATATATGCACTTATATATAGATGGACATGCACACAATCTATAATGCAAATAATGCAGATGTAGCCAAGGGAATCCCTAATGCGAATTTTAATATTTAAAGTGACAAGAGCCATTATTTGGAATATTAAGAAACTTCTTTGTTGAAATGATTAAAATGACACTTGAAATAATGACTGAAAATTATAAATAACTCATTTCAAAGTTCTGTAATTTATACAGGAAAATTAAGTTTGATGTACGTGGAAGGTGTTAAATGAGTTCCCTAGAAAACAGTTTTGTCTTTCGGAAGTGATGCAGCGGAATCAATAGTGGGCTGGGTTTTCCCTTTTCCCAAACTCTCCAGATCAGCCTGGAAACAACTCCTTCAGTGATGAATTTAACTGTTTTTTTCAGAGGGGGGGATACTCAAGGAGGAATAGTGAGAGCAAGCAGAAAGCGTGTGTGAGGGAGATGATACCACAACAAAACAAAGACCTGATCCATCCCCGTGTAATACCGACCTCTTCCTTCATATTGGGTGCAGGGGTTTGCTTTCTTCCCTTTCCCTTCTTTGCCTTTTCCTTTTCAACATGGCTTAATGCAATAAAAATGTTTTATATTTAGGAGAGTAACAAGGGAGCTGAGGCTTAGCTTTGGAGGGCGAGCCAAATTTCATAAGGATTTGAAAGTGTAGAATAAGAAGGTTTGGCTCGCAGGAGAAGTCATTTTCAAGCCAAACTCCTGACAGGAATAAATGTGGGAAGAGGAGAGTGGGACACAGGTTTTGGGGAGGGAAGGGGCTGTGGTGATGGATGCAAAGCAGGCAGGAAGGAGCGAAGGATGCAGTGGCCATGACTCACACTGGGATGGGCAGCCACTCACTACGCGGTGGCCACGTGAAAAGTATTTTATAAAACAAAGAGATTACGACTGAAATCCATGGATTTTAATACTCGAATTCAACAGGTTTTAAAGCACGGATGAAGGGTAGAACGAGGTGCTTCTCGCTCAAGGGAGAGGTCACCAAAATTAAGCTGCGGTTCTCAGGCTGATGAGCTTTGTAGTCTCAGCTCTGTTACTCAGAGCTCATAAAAAAAAAAAAAAAAGCAGTTTTAATCTTTTTTAGCAAGCAGACATTAGTCAAAAAGGGAAAAAGATGCTCACAACTGAGTTATAGGTGGCTCTTATCTTTAGAGAGGCCAGTCAACAGCTCCCAGCTAAATCATAAATAGCAAAACGCTTACATAGCATCCACCACGGAGGTAATTCTCCTCTAATTTACATCGGGTTTACATCACTGGAGCTTTTTCATTTTCACTGGAGCTGCTTGAGATTTACTTGCTTATGAATCAGAGCAGAATCAGGCCCCCAAATAGCTGCCTATGGCCAAAGATAACATTCTGGCCACAAACCTCATTTTTGTTCTTTCCTCCACCCACAAGCCAATAAAATTACACAAGACCTGGACCTGAGAGGCCCCCAGATCCGGGCCAAAAATAAATACAAAAATACAATAAAATTTTAATATGGGGGCCTCGTGCAATCTTGAACCAGTGCAATATTTAACTGTGTGAACAAAAGATGAAACAGCAGCCAAGAAATACATTTCACCTATAATTCTACAAGAACATAGGAAGAAAGAATAAGGAAAAGGAGGAAAAATCATTCCATAAAATAATAGTAATACCCAGGAACTCTAAAATACCCATAAAATTACAGTACTAAATTATTAGTGCCCATTTCAGATATTCTTTGTGTTTGTCAGAAACTTTTGATGAAAGGCTGTCAAGAGTTTCAAAATGAGAGGAATAAAGTGAGGCCAAGGAAGAAGAACTATTAAGAATATTAAAAGCAACGTGCCTGATCCACTGGTGCCAGTGCCTGGAAAGCCAAACGAGGCACATCCCTGGGAATGTCTTGTCCTGACAGCAGCATCCCCCTGGGAATTTCCTCTGGGAGAAGGCGTAGGGAGGGATGTGTGGACCATGCTCCTACTGCCGCCCCAATGCTGTGGCTTTGCTGAGTCAACACCCAAAGGAAAGATAAAAATAATTTCAGTACCAATCCAGGATTTCAAGTACCAGGAGTATCTTTATCCAGCCTGAACTGCCAAATCCACCCAGCCCAGCTGAACCCAACCAAAGCACTGGGAAAGCAGCACAGGAACACCAGCTCTGTAGTGATGTCTTGCTCCCAAGATCTGCACAATTGGTCCTTCGGGCACTCCTGGCTTGCCCAGAGCTGGGTGAAACTCTGCGAATTTAAGAAAAGTAGTGATTCAGTACAAAAAAAGCCTGGGGTTGATAAGGAAAATGCAGAATTAGATCTTCTTCTTTCTAATTAAGTCTGTAGGAGTTGCCACCAAACTGGAAGGGTTATTCGCCTTATCGGGGCCAGCCCAATTTCTCCAAAGGAATAAGCAGGGCTGCTGTGATTTGCCTTCAGGAAAATTCCCTGCAAAAGTGCGATAGTCAGAGCTTGTATCATAAATACATGGAACTAAATGTAATGATTTATAATTTATAATTTATAATCGCTGGCTGGACGATCTATTCTGACTCCTCTTCAGATCTTCCCCTTATTTGGCAAAATACCAAAGGTTGTGTTTTGTTTCAGTGGGATTTTAAGCAGAACTTAAAAAAATTATATTGAGCACTTGTTGATAGAAACACTTGAATTACTCCAGTCTGATAATGAGAATATTCAAAAATGTTCATGTTTACCCAAAGCCTTCTAACTGGGAAGTTCAGTTTGAAATTATATCAGAGTATATCAAGACCTCTATTTATATCCATATAATCACATAGATTAAAAAATAATTTTTATCATGAATGACGGTTTTTTCCACTGTAGAGGTGCTGGATGTGCCATGAGTTTGGTTCTTCTGTGTGGGTTTTTGGATAGGAAGGACACTGCACTGGGATTTGTATTTTCTATCAAATTTACCTTTGGTCTGACACACCTTTCAGAACCCTCTGCCTCAGTTTCTGCAGCTGGATCATGGATCAGACAGCACTGGAAAAGTGCTGGGAGCCCTGGGATGAACTATTTGACGTAGCACTGGGTATTGTTATTCTCTGCTGCGGCCTCAGGTGGATTTTCCCCCAGGGTTATTTGGTAATTGATAATCCCTCCGATAGAAACAGAGAAATGAAAACACAGTGGGCAGAGGGGCTGTTTTTCTGGATTGGTTTCCCCGTGTTTAGCTTGTATTCTACGTATGGAAGTAAATGTGCTGTCGAGAGCAGAGAGGATTGGAGAGCAGTGAGTGCTAAAGGTGACTACGTGCACTCCTGAAAAAGATATAGTGCAGCCTGAGCAGTCCCAGACTGTCCCATCAATTCCCTCTAAACCATGACCTGGAGAAATCACCTCCGAGCTGACAGGGGCTTAGGCAATATTTCAGAATCTGGTCAAGATTTTACAACACCAGATACTGTTTCATTCTCCGGGCTTTCTCTGACCAAAGAATTTTGAACTGGGGCAAACTGTCAAGTATGCAGCGGTTTTGTAAAGCAGACAGCAAGCCAAAGAAAACTCGGCAGAGAACACCACACTTATTGATAAAGAGCCTGCACAGCAATAACGAGATGGACAAACGCCGTAAAAAACAGGGGCTGGGGGGCGATGGGGAAGGGGCTTTGTCAGGGCTGATGCTGCGCAGCTTCCCAGCCACAACTGTGGCCAGAAAGTCAAGCCTTGGCTTCAGAAAGCTGCCGGTGCTTTGGTGTGAAATCCTAAATCAGCACAGACCCAAGTTTGCTCCGAGACTTTTCCCATGCTGGAGCATTCTCGTGTTTCCTGCCAAAGCCTGTGTTGCAACCTTTGGCATGCAAGTGTTGTAAGGTTGTTTTGGTTTTTATAAAACTCCGATAATCACGAGCCAGATCTCATCGTGCAGCAATCTTGTGGCACTTCAAGTTTAGTCATTCAGCAGAAGTTATGTGTTTCTTCTACTGCTTAAATGAAATGCCTCCATTTCTCATAATTATTTCTGACATTTCACCCATTATTCCCCGAGCCTCCTCAAAGGACGTAAATAACTCATAACTCTCTTGTGAAAGCAAGTGTGCGCTGCAGAAATATAAACATCACGACATTGTTACAGCACAGCCCTCAAAATAAGGATGGTGGGGTGTGCAAGGAGCCAGAGAGAGCAAAAAAATACATATTTGCTACGGTTGGTGTGGCAACTAAAAGAGTTGGGCTGATTTCTCCTCTTCCAGATATCCAGAACTAAACATCAGGAGCAATTAAAAAATTGTGGTCTTTTGTAAATTACTCCCAGAAGAAATCTTGGAAATCTTTCATTTTAGTCCTTTCGGTCCGCTGAAGCATAAAGCTATTATGAATGAACAAAAATACTAGAGAGAAAATTGAAATACAACAGTAATTAACAATATGAATATATCAAAATCCAACCCAACGGGCAGGATGGGGCCATCAGACATTTTAACATTTGAGTGACGGGCAGGTAGGGCACCTTTGATGTCACTTTTCCACCAAGGAGTGACTGAAAGATGGGCAATTCCTCCTGATAGCACGATGTTCTCATAATTCCAGTCTAAAAACCTTATATTCAAGGTGCCCATCTTGTTTACCTTCAAATAATAAGAAATAATTCTCATTTCAGGATCTTCTTTTCTGTTGCCATATGCTAAATGTCATCAAAGGATTACAGTAAAAATCATTGGAAATGTGCAGCTATCACAAATAGAGATTTCCCTCTGGGTTCTCTAATACTTTACAGACAAATGTTAAAGATTTATTGCACATGAACATCAAACATGGTTTTACTACAGTTCTCATTTGGATCAAATTGACACATTTTACATTCATTTTAGCCTAATGAGATTCTTTCACTACACATTATATTCCAAGTGACCTCGTACATGAAATTTGTGGCATGGAACAAACCCACTGATATAACAAAGCCCTTTCCTGACCAACTTTTGGAGTTTTTAGAAAAGAAAAGAAAGAGTTTAGCAAGGTCATGAGTTTTCAGCATACATTTATTCATCAGTGCTCAAGAAAAAATTAACACAAATACTGTGTAGATTATCACGTTTTACCAAATTTCCATTTTCAGTGTTCACACCTCAGGAGTCTTTTGAACTTTGATCACAATCTGAATATTCAACTGCTTGGGTCCAATCCAAATATTTATATTTACACCTGAAATATCAACGGTTTTCTGCAGAATTCCTGGAAGAATTTTGCCTCTGGTGATCCAAATCAGGCCCCAAATAACCAATCCAATCCCAGCAGATGGAATCTGACTTCTGAGAGCAGTTCACTGCAAAAACCATCCTGACAGTTTTACACAATGTGAAATTTGCTTTTGCAGGAGATTCAGTGATTAAAAAAAAAAAAAAAAAGAAAAACTTGTCCTGGAAAATAATTTTTTTTTTGCTTATCAAAGCAATTAGCAATGGAATGTAAGTTTTTAACACTGGGCTGTAATGTTGTACCAGGGAAAGGTAGCAGATGACCTTGAAAAGAGGTGAAAGGAAACTAGAAAATGTTAATTAAAATTATTAGTGCTGTTTGAGGTGCTTATCTTGTTTACTGCTAAGGTGTTGCTCCCTTCTGCATAATTAGGGGTAATTTTACTTACTTTCAAGTCTGTAATTTTAAATATCACAAAGTTTTATCTTCCAACAAGAAGTAATTCATTATTGGTTTGTATGTAACTGCTTGATGTTTTAATCAATATATGCAACTTCCACAAAGTCTGTTAGAATTTGTCAGGAGGTTTTATACATCTTTTATAGTGCAGGATTAGGCATGGTATATGAAGCTGAAATCCCATTTAGTAATGAAATTTAAACATAATTCTGTGTTTATGATGTGAAGATATATTTTGACTTGATCTGTCCTTTTACATTTCCCTTTATCCACGATTATTGGAGGACAATGATATCGGGAAAACAAACCACAGTGAAGTTAAATCCATTTGAACACAAAGAGTTACTGTCAGTTAATCCTAATAGAGACAATACCGATTTTTTAACTAAACTGCTTAAGAAATGAATATGTCTTGCATGCTTTCAATTTGTTTTAAATCCTAATATGCGGAGCTCTTTGCTGTTGTCTAATATTTGCATAAAATATTTAATCTTGTACTTTAAATTAATGATATTAAAGGTCTAAATGTTTGAAAAATGTTGTTGTCAGAACAATGTAATCTTTTCTCTCCAGACTTTCTTCATATAATTGTGGTGCCCTTATCCTAATATACTTGTAACCTTCCTCTGCATTGTCCTGCCTTGAATGTTCTCTTCCAGGACTTTCTTTATTTAGAGATTTCTACACTTTATTTTTAATTTTTTTCATATTAAGAAGTGGGGCAGGCAAGTTCCTCTGCTGTCCAGGACACGCAGCAGGAAAAAATATTCCCAAAATACTTCTCGAGTAAAGGTCTGGACATCAGTGTGTGGGGCAGGGGCAAGGTGGGGGCTCGTTTTTAATTTTGCTGCAGTGATAAAAATATCGCTGCTCTTTTATCTTCAGCAGAGCAATTAAAGCCATGCAGGGTACTTGAAACCCCGTAATTTTTAACCAGTGGCATAGTAGGTAGGAAGAAGCCTACCATTGCCATGAGGCTTTAATTAAACCATAAAAAAATGGGAAAATGTCTTCGGGAGTACATATTAAAATAGGCAAGGAGCTTCAATTCATTTTCTGAAATTTACTGAATATTGAACAGCTTGAAAGTTTGCTGGTGTAATATAATAACAACTTAATACCAATATTTTATTAGAGAATATCCCCTTTTTTGTTGTGTTTCCTCCAAATAACTCAGCGATGCCTTCTAAGGGGTTATGCTGAGGTGGCACAATTAGGTCACTAATTAATTAAACAAATCAGAGGCAGCATGTGTTCTGTGGAACACAGGAGGGTGGCGGGCAGGTGAGTGGGACCACATCACTGCTGTAGGGCACAGCCAGGCTGGTGGCCTCTGTCTCCTGTCTGGGGCAACGTGAGGAGTCCCGATGAAAATGGGATTAATCCTGGAGATAGGGTTACAAAGAGGAGTTTCAATAGAGGGGGAAATTAGGAAGAAATCAGGAGGAAATTCTTCCCTGTGAGGGTGGGCAGGCCCTGGCACAGGTGCCCAGAGCAGCCCTGGATCCCTGGCAGTGCCCAAGGCCAGGCTGGATCAGCCTGTGGAAGGTGTCCCAGTCCACAGCAGGGGAGGGATTTGAGAGCCATTGAGGTCCCTTCCACCGAGACCATTCCACGACCCCAAAGAATCCAATGCTGGCACCAGGATTGCGCTCTTAAGGACAGGAAGAGCTTCACGGCATTTGGAGTCTGCGTGGCCGCACGGAAGGAACGCAGCCCCTCGCAATTAACTCGTGCATGGATCAAGTGCCCACCCCAAAAGGGCAGCAGCACCGCTTTGGGCAGCCCAGAACCTCCCTGTGCTCCAGGATCCTGGGCCGAGGGGAAACTCTGTCATTGCTGGGGTTCTGCAGTGCCCTGGGAGGATCAGGAGCATCACGCTGACACCTGGAATTCCTCAATTCCAGCTCCCTCAGGATGTCTATCCTCGCTTTGGGCGCAGGTGCCGCTCCCCAGCGCCTTTGTGGAGGAGATGGAGCGGCTCTGAGAGCCTCCTCCAGGGACAGGAGAGCCTCCTCCAGGGACAAGAAAGCCACCTCCAGGGACAGGAGAGCCTCCTCCAGGGACGGGAGAGCCACCTCCAGGGACGGGAAAGCCACCTCCAGGGACAAGAAAGCCACCTCCAGGGACAGGAGAGCCTCCTCCAGGGACGGGAAAGCCACCTCCAGGGACAGGAGAGCCACCTCCAGGGACAGGAAGGCCACCTACAGGGACAGAAGAGCCACCTCCAGGGACAGGAGAGCCACCTCCAGGGACAGGAAGGCCACCTTCAGGGACAGGAGAGCCTCCTCCAGGGACAGGAGAGCCACCTCCAGGGACAGGAGAGCCTCCTCCAGGGACAGGAGAGCTTCCTCCAGGGACAGGACAGCCACCTCCATGGACAGGAGAGCCAAGGGGCTGGCACTGCGGGCAGCGATGCCCGGCCAGCAGCTGCGATCTCGTGGCTCCTTGTGGCTCTGCAAGGACTGTGCGTTCACTGGTGTCGGCTCCGAAGCAGCAGCGACACTGGGGGGAAAAAAGGGAATTAATTCAGCTTGGAGAAACAATAGGAGAGGAAGGCAGTAAGGCAAAGAGGCACATGAAGGATCTCAAGAGCAGAAGACAGCGATATTTCCAGGGATTTATGTGGCACTAAAAGGGATGTATTATGGCAAGTAGATGAAAGGACATATTATACTGCCATATTTGATGCATGGCCACATAATCACACTAAACTGAATTTTGAATAAGAATGGAAGAAGATTCCTGTAGTCAATTGGAACTACAGGGAGATTTTAAATAGTGGGCCTAGTAATCTGAGGGGTTTTCCTTCGTGGCATGAGGTGAACATCAGAATAGCTGAGAACAGCCATGGAAGATTTTAGGACACATCTTCTCAAAATTTCTGTCTTTTTTTGTTTTTAATGGTGGATGGGGTGACACCCAAATGTCACCTGCACTCCATGGTGAGGCTGTCCCAGCACTGGGCACGGCTGACTCAGCAAAAGGTGACAGGTGACACACAGCTCCCACCGGACCCTGCTCTGTCTTTGAAGAGCCCCCAGCCCAACGGTGACTGAGTCCAGACATTCTCTTTGTTTCCAGATGGATTTCCCCAAGGACAAAATCTCCCAGGACAGTGCCAAACTTCATGAGCTTTACCTTCCTTCTCCCCAAATCCATGTCAAACCACGAACTTGGCATGATTTACATCTCCTAGTCTGGATTCCCTCACACGGCTCCTGTGCCAGAGCAGAACTGGAACAGAACCTGCTCCAAGTCTGATGTTTGTAAGGAAGCTCAAAACCTGGGGAATTTGGGGTTGTTTGTTCCAAACATTTCAAACAGTTCCAGTGACATCTAGTGGGGAGCAAACCCCTGTGAACGGCTCCAGCCTTACGGAAAAATCCCATTATCCTTTATTTTCTTTTAACCCACTGGGCAATAGTTTCCTACTGAAAAAAAACCCTCAGCTGTGGTTTGTGTGCCATACACCATGATTGAAAAATAGTTTCATAGTCCACTGAGAATTTCTCCTTTCTGGAAACATTTCATCTATTAAGGACCATTTGGAATTTTCTCTGGGACATTACACTGTATCTAAAATAAACTCATGGAAGAAGGTCATGAAGCCTTCAAAAAAAAACAACAACAACCACCACGAGCTCTTAGAAATTTAAATTACTCGTAGAACAACAATAAAAATCTCAGTCCAACTGCTGCAGCCCTATTAAATAGAAATGTAACTAAATATAGTTAAAGTGATGTAAAATGAGCTTGGAAGCAAAACCAGGTCATCTTTCCCTCCCTTCCATCTCCCATTTTCCTCTGCGCTGTCTCCCTGTGCACCTTCTGCACGTGTTTCCTACTGAGGGTGTTTCTGGGAGGGGAGGTTGCAAATATCAATCAATCACTGCCAAATTTCCCTTCTCTTTTACTCAGGGTGAGTAAAAGCTGCTTCAGAAGCACTCCTTGATTCCATAACATCCTTTTCCCCCCTTCCCTGAGGTACTGTGCCCTGCCAGCCGTGTTATCCTGATTTCAGGAATAGCTCAAGCTTTGGGGTTCTGTCAGTTCTGAGCAGGGTTCCTGAGTGAAGCAGGTTTTCCAGTGGAAGGTGTCCCTGTCCATGGCAAGGGGTTGATCCACTGGGCACTTTCCAACCCAAACCATTCCGTGGTTCCGTGATTCCCAAGGCATAAATTCGAGTGACAAATAAATTATTAAATCTCAGGCAATTCACAGTCAGACCTAAGGTTTCGGAGTTTTGGAAGCAGAAGTATTGTAGCAAAGCAAGGAGTGTTTTCCCTAAAATGGAAAAATTTCACCATTAAATTTAGGAGTGGATGTACACGTATCTATAGTCTTTTTGTTTCCTGATTTGGGATATTGGACAGAGGATTTCCTGCACATTTCCAGCAGAAGTACCTGAGGAAAAATACAGCGTTACCTGAGGGTGATGGTGTGGGTGCTCTTATATTGGCCTGCCACCAAAAGAATCCCAGAAAATCCAGAAGCATCAAAGCTTTGAAAGCCACAAAATTATTTTGAAGCTTCTCCAACCAATATAGCCTGAGTGGGTTTACAAAATTTGCCTGAAAATTCAGTTTCCCTTGAATTTCCAGTGCTTCCTTTGATCCTGGCTGTAGCCTGGACCTACATTCACAAATACATATAAAAAAAGAAAGAGAAACATCATTTAGTCTGGTTGTTTTTAAAGTTTTGGTTTTATTTTGCAATAAATTTTGGATGCAGGCTCTAAGAATCCTGTTCCTGCGACAAGGGCAGCTGTGTTTCAGCAAAGAGCCTGCCATGAGTCACCCATTTTCTTTCTCTCTCATCTCTGTTTTCCTTAATCTGAAAAAGAAAATAATAATCCGGTCTGAGAAATATAAGCTTTGCTCCTCATGGATGGGAAAGGCTGGGAAGTTTTGTTCCCAGGTCTTGCAGAGGAGTTGGGGTGTGAGCAGGAAACCTCAGCTCAGTTGTTGCATCTCAGCCCCCCCAAAACTGGGCCTGAACTGGTCTTGACTGGACACGAGACCCTCAAAACACAGAAATCCGAGTGCTCGGGTGATGCGGAGCTTCCTCCTTATTTTCAGATAACAAAGGCAGCTAAAATTAATCTGAACAGTTTTCCAAACTTTCTCTTTTCTTCCACAGATTATTGTTTCAGTTACCATAGAGATTTTGGGCTCCCACCAGAATTGGAGAAGGATTTGCTCCAAAGGTGCTCTCCCAACCAAATTGTCTACGGACAACTTTGAAAAATTCTGGGCTAACTAATCCCGGCTTCATCACAGTGCATTAATTAAAAATTAATTCATGCTTGTAAATCACTCGCAGTTATGTAGAGAGAAGCAAAAATATTTACAATGTTCCATTTTTAGTTGCTTGAAAGTTCTTGGAAAATGCATTTTGTCATTCTCCCTTCCAGGAGCACTGAATTGTTTTTATTTTATTTCTGGTTTTGTGAAACTGGAAAAAAAAAAATTCCTCTTTGTAGCATTAATTTGGTTTGGTCTAAGAATCCAAGGAAAATGCATTTCTTTTAGCAAAGCCACTTTTTGGGCTCTGTTGTGCACTCAGAGGCCTTGAGGTCAGAGGGTAAATTTGTCTGAGTTGCAGACTATTTCCATGGGCTGAATCTTACAGGATTAAAAGCGTTTGGCCACTACTGGAAGGGATTGGAGAGAAAGGAAGGTCAGGTGGGTGTCTTGGGAGAAAATCAGAGAGCATTACTATAAAATATGTGCAGTTAAGTGAGAAAATCAGCATCTGCTGGCTGTTTGTTTTCTTTCGGGTTTTTTTTTTTTTGGAATTGCAAGAAATGTTATGAACACGGTTTTGGTTTGGACGTAATCCTGAAGGGAGAAAGGGATGAGGATGAAGGTGGGAGCTTTGGGAATGTGAGTAGGAGGCGAGTATCAACAACAGAAGCAGGAACAGCAACGCTATTTTCCATGATGGCTTCAATCCTGTGGAAGATAAATTAGGTAAAGAGAGAAACAAGCCACCTCCCCAGGTTTCCATCAGCCCCGCTTACAAAAGTCTTCCATGAAAATTTTCTCCACTTTCCCAGCACAAACAGGAGAGCCAGGAATCAGTGTAGACACCCAAAACGGCAGCAGGGGTTTCCCCCACTTGTAGTTTTTGGGGCAGCATCACCCAGGGTTGGGGGTCATTGTTTTTCTCTCATTTGGAAGATGTGGAGGTGGGAGGTGACTTTGGGAGATGTTGCTCTGCCTGAAGCAATCAAAACTGAAAGAGGGAAGGTTTAAACATCCAGAGGGCAGGGATGGATGGGATTTGGGCAGGAATTGTTCCCTGGGAGGGTGGGCAGGCCCTGGGCCAGGGTGCCCAGAGCAGCTGGGGCTGCCCCTGGATCCCTGGCAGTGCCCAAGGCCGGGTTGGGAATGCCCTGCTCTGACGAACACGCTTCCAAACCTCCTTCCTCTGGGGGCTCCTGCTCGGTGTTCGTCTGTCACAGCAGTGAATTCTTCCTGCTCAGGTCCTCCTGAGCTCTGATTCACCACACACCCCTCTCACTTCCAGAACATTCCCTCTTTCAGGGTGATTCATTATAACCAGTTTGGAACTGGGAATCTCTGTCAAAACACTGAAACTTTGGGAAAGTGCAGAGAACACTCCAATAATAACTCATGGCTGTCTCACCACCAGTGCAGGAGGCCTGGAGAAGTTTCCAGCAGCTTTGGAACGACTCCATTTCTGATCTGTTGATGTCTAATAGTGGTGAATATTAAGTTTATATTTGGAAAGTTATGGGGTTTGCCATTGCCTTGGTGTTTGCCGTATCTATTGTCCTTCTGGGGATGCTGTGAAGTTCCTGGGTGAGGCTGAGCACCATCCAGCCTGGCTGGCTCCAGGATCTAGGATAAATAAAGCTGAGAGGGAGATGCTGCAGTGCTGTCCAGCCCTTCCCACACCTTCCCAGCTGCATCCAGCCCTGCTTTTGCTGCTCCTCGAGCGAGAAACTCCAGTTTCTCTTCTTGCAGTAATTCCATGACTGGAGCTGGGATTTATCCCTGAGTGCCAGCAAAGAGGAAAAGATTCCAGTTTGTTGTTGCTGCTACAGGTCCATTGTTAAGGAACAGCTCCTCACTGGGTGCGCAGATGGGCATATTTCCAGCGGTGGCACAGGGGCTGCTCCTCTCCCAAAAATCCTTCTCTGGGCTTGGACCAGCATCATCCTCCAGGCTGGGCTGCCACAGGAGTCTGTGCCTCGTCTCTGCTGACTTAACTGAGTCAGGCAGGCTGCGCTCAGGCAAAAATGATGTCAAAGGGGTAAAACAAAGAGCATTGTGTTTGGCCTATCTTGCAAAAAATTATGCGCCGAGGAAGAATAGCATGGAAGTGGAGTAAGTACAAAACACACACTGGAGTGTCTCGACGCTTCTCTGAGACAAAGGCGGACAAAATTAATCAGCAGTGATTTGTTGTGCCAGAAAACGCACGCTCCTGACTATCTGTGGCAGATTATTGCCAAGGAAATAGTTCCTCAATATCCCAGGCACACTCCTGACCTGTATATTATGAAGTTATTTCTGCTTTATGATTTGTAACCTGTAAAATGGCTGTGATCTTAATAAATGAAAGCTTGTTGCCTCCTGAAATCCACTGTATTTCATCTTTGGCTTGCCTCCTTTGGCAGTGTTGTTATTTAGGCTGAGTTAGCATTAGTATTCTCTCTGAGCATATCCACTTCCATGAATCCGATATCATCGCTGCGAGCGAGCACCCTTAGGACACGGTGACACCATCCATATGACATATGATCATGGGTGGAAGCATAGCTGGAGGCTTTATGGAAAACACTGAGGATTTCCCAACCTGTACATTTTTTTTTTTTTTTGTCATTTCCCCAGGAGGAAATATCATGGACTTGTTTAATTGCATAATCGAGCGTATGACCCGTGGTTAGTTCTTGTAAGTTAATAGTAAACCTGTAGAAAGCAAACTGTACAGGGCTGTCTTATTGACTGTTCCTATAGTACAATTCAAATCGCCTGAGGTGCAGCCTGGCAAAGCTTCTGAAAATAAAGATATTTTCCTCTGTCATTCACAGAAAGTTTTCTTGCTGTTTACAGGAGTTTCAGGAGGCAGGAGAATCAGGGTGCTGCTCCCAGAAGTGTCCATCCATCCTGGGAGCAGCTCAAGGAGACACCCATGATCAGACACATGGGAAAATATTCAATATTCATGAAAAACACCAGTGTGAATCCCCTCAGTTCTTCCCAGCACCTTGGCTGAAAACAGCACAAAAGGCTGCAAGTTATCCCTGCTCTTATCAATTAAATGACACCAAAAGAAAATGAAATGATACCAAAAGTAATTTAGAAACCAAACCTCACCGGGGCAACCCTGACATTGACCCTTCACACCACCCAAATTATTGCATCCACTTTCTTCAGCCATTAAAATGTATTTCACTGTGTTATAAATAAAAATAATATTTGTATAATTAGGGAGAATGTCCAGGGTTCATGCCCAAACACAGGGCTTGTCTTGATGGGGTTTTTTTGGGGGTAGAGGTGTGCAGAGGGCACAAAACTACCCCAAAATTCCTAAACAGCTCCAGCCTGTACAAGGTCTGAAAAAGCCAGACATCTTCTGAGGGCGTTTTACGAGTGCATATGGAGAAACTGCCGAAAATATAACTGTTAGTGAATAAAATGGAAATTAGTGCTGTTGTGTTCACCTGTAAGTTTTTCTTTAAAGCCAGTGATTGCATTTGAAACCTGCAATTCTCAACAAAAAGAGAAAAGTTCAGTGCTGATTGCTGGATATTTGGACCTCCCAGTGCAAACATTAACTGGCTGAGAGGCACTCTGGAATGTAATGAAGGAAACAATACTGGGAATGGAGCCAAACGCAGAAACACTGGCGCCTGCAACCTAGGGATTTGCCTCCTAGTAATAGGAGCTGAACAAGGCCCAGCACTTCTGTTAGGCTGGAAATGACATACTGTGATCCTTGACTTAGCCAAAGGGATTTTAAATGGAGGAAAGAGCTGGCAAGACAAAATCTCCTGCACTTTTCACAGTGTTTTCTAAAACAAGCAAAGGAAATCAGGAGAAAAGACTGTAGTCTATTACATTTGATCCAGTTAAGTCAAGAGTGGAAGCTTTTTAACTGCTGTTATTATTTTTTATACTTTCTCATCATGTCACACCACCCAGAAAGCACAGACATAAAGCAGAAACTTGAAACTGCTTTCATTCAAGAAGAAGGGCACCCCAACATTGCGTTATTGACAGGAGGGCTGCAAAAACTGACAGCTGCAGAAATTGTACAGTTGAAGTTCAATTCCCAGGAGCAGGAACAATATACTGATGGTATTAATTCCGTTTGGAATTGTTAAAATAAGAAAAGGTTATGGGCTGAGGAAGGGACCTGTTTTTTTTTTTTTTCTTCTTTTTTGCTTGTAACAAAGGCGAACCTTCCTTCTTCCCTGGTGTCCTTGGACTGTCATCTCCAACCTTTTGAAACTGTATCTGATTATCCATGTGGCAATTAATCATAATTAAGCAGGCTTGAGATTTGGAAAGGTACAAAGAAGGTGGCTATAGATCTGGCTTTTGTCCTGAGTAACCTCTTTTTTTTTTTTCCCCCTCTTTTTTTGGCTGCTGAATCTTGTGTTTGGAGCCATGAGAGGGAGGACTGGAAAACTGAGAAGAAAAAAAAAAGAGAAGCAGAAAAAACCACCGTGTGTGTGTGTGTGTGTTTTTTACCATCAGAGCCCTGAGCATCCTGGTTGCTTTTTCTTTCTCTTTTTGGACATCACAGTCCCTAGAAACTAAGTTCCAGCAAACTTGGAAGCAGTCCGTTTCCAAGAGGAAGCTAGGTAACAAATTACCTTTCTAATGCCAAGTGATTTGGATCCATTCTTACAAACCAGATTTTTTCAATTTATTACAGGAAAACATTCAATCATTATACGCTGGCACTCTGTCTGGGGCACATGGAATACCATTCTACCCACTCCGCCCACATCCAGTTTTTAAAGGCTTAGAAAGCCCAGAATGTCTTCTTATTAAATGTTTTATATATTTATAATTAAAATACTGGGCTGGCATTAGAATCATTTTAACAGATGTAACCTGACACAGGCTTTCTCTGCCCAGGGTCAGGCTGGGAAACAATGGCTTCTTTAACTCCTGCGTTCTGCTCAGGTTTCTGTTTGCACATGGGTCCAATTTGTCCCATTTATGATTAGGTTTAAGTAAGTTGATGTGCTATTTATTTAGGAGAATTGCCATTTCAGACTATTACCATATTCCCTACAATATACATTACAGTGTGGTCTATGCCTGCACTGTCCATTATTAGGTTATTATAGTCCCCAATATGGTCCCAATTCACCAAAACAACAACAACTGACTTGATTCAGGCATTAGGTGATTTACTGCAGCTCTTTAGGTTGGAATTAATGTACACACTGCTCGCAAAAGCCAACACCCCCCTGCTTGCCCCCAACCCTGAAGGCTTACAAGGGCCATGTGCTGGCATGTGAAAGAGACTTAAATGTCTGTGTAATTGATTTAAACATCGAGTATCAGCACTGGACAGGGAAAACCAACTGGGCCAGCTTGCGGAATCCCAGATCAAGGTGCTGCTCGAGGGTGAGAGAATTGGGTTTACCTGTGGGAGCTGCTGGGAAGACCTCCCGAGCCAACCCATCCCATGGAGCCGAGAGCAGGAGTTTATCTCTGTTCCTAATAAAACACGCTCGCCTCATCTTGGACACGGCAGCGAGGCAGGAGTGGGGGTAATTTATAATGACTGGCCTCAAACATATGGCCGGGTCCCTGCACTCCCCCTTCCCCGCCACAGACCCTGCCCTGCCTCAGAGGAGGGCGTTCTTTCCATCCCAAGCCCTTTTCAGCAGCTCTGCAGCTCCCCCCAGCTGTGGAGATCCAGCCCCGTGCCCTGCCAAATTCCAAATTGCCTTTCCCGAGTCCCCACTGGCCAACGCCACCAGCTGGGGTGGATGTTCCTGCACCACCACCTCCGAAATCCGTTTACTGTCAGTCTCAGTGAGTGGCTATTTTTCCTGTTCAGGGGTAAAACACGGGATCAACAGCTGGAATTCACACAATAATAAATTAATAACCACGGCGCATTCCAAGATCTACAATAAAGCAGCGGCTGAGCAGAAAACATCTCCATCACATCCACCAGCTCTCCCGGGCACTCATCCCGCTCCTTTCGCTGGCAGTGGAGTCACTGGTCACTCTTCCTTCACCTGGGAAGCAGCCTGGAGGTTCCGAATCTCCCCTTGGAAGGCTTTTTCCCAGAGCTCTGCTGGGCACAGCCCCGTGCAGCCTCAGGGGGATGATGCTCTTGCTCCAGTGCCGGATTTGCCGGCCATTCCACGACGGACATCTATTCCCATGTGCATGGAGCATCGTCCAGGTGATAATCCCTGGATTTTGGAGCTAGCAGGGTGACCACAAGTGTGCCATGACCCCGAGGAGCAGGTGACCCCGAGGAGCAGGTGACCCCAAGGACCCTGTGGTGGGACAGCAGCAGGGGATGGTGCAGTGCCCTGGAAGAACCAACACTTAAAGAAGCATAAAAAGCCTGGGAAACAAGGATGGTTTTCCCGCTCTGGCACACACTCAGCTCAACAGCTAGACCAGGAAACATGGTGAATTCCTGCAGCAGGAGAAGAGAAAGCGGGAATAGAGCTTGACCTGGACGTGGAGGAGCTAACAGTGCTCATCAGAGCGACAACCAAGGCATTCCCATCCAGGCCAGGGCTGAGACTGTGCAAGGAGCTGAAATCTGAGCTCGCTGCTTGCACAGCTCTGAGCAGAGGCGGCAAGGAGCCCTAAGATGTGACACCATCGTGGGCAAGGAAATCCTGAAGATTCGGGACCCTCTCCCTGCCTTTCCCACAGGCACCCAGCACAGCCTCGCAGCTCCTGCACTGCAGAGCTGCCACCCTGGAGCTTTCGAGTCACCCAGTTAGTAAATCACAGATACACCGGGTTCAATTTACACTTACGTGTCGCGTGATCTGTCCTGAGAGTAACCTCTCAATAAATTAAACGGAGCCCCAAAAGAGGTTAGAAAATGAAGTTAAATGCTTCACCATCTGGGACTCAGGCAGGCCTAGATTCAATATTTGGAGTGATGGAAAGGTAAAAAGCAATTGTTGTCATGTATTTACCACTTCTTTTCTTCTTTTTTTTTTTACCACAGAGATAACAAGATGATAGAATAACTTCACTTTTTTATTTTTTTATTTCCTTTTTTTGGGTGAAAGAGCTTTAAGCTGTGCCTTACTCCAGGAAAACATCACTAAATACCTTTAAATCTGCAAGCCTGGAGCTTGTGAGTTTTTCTGCCTTTTGGAGGTGAGGCAGATTTCACAATTTGGGATTCCTGTCTGTCTCCTCCAGCACTGCAGCATCCACTGCGCTGAGCTCCCACTTGCCTGCAGCCACATTGGTTTAGGACCCTTTCCAGGTCGTTTGGAAGTCAGGCTTGGAGCCTGCTCCAGTCACAGAGCCACATAATGTAGAGCTATGAGAACTTGGGAAAACCTGCTTGGCAAAACCGCCATTATTTCCCTTTGGTTTTAAAAAACACACAAAAAAATTGAGTGGTTTCCCTCCCCCCCAAAAAAAATCCCTAAATTGACCAAGCCCTTGAGTTTGATTAAACCCACCAGGGAATTTTAAACAGAAGAGGGAAAAATCCGAGTAGCAAGGAAAAACATGATTTTTGGCTTATTTAAATTTTTTTTTTTTTTTTTTAATTATGCTGTGGACTTTTCCCTGCAATGGCCTCCCCGGCGCAGCCCACCCTGGCCAGCCGCTGGCACGGGCAGCATCTGCAGATGGATGGGGAGCGGGCACAGCCCTGCAGAGCTGGCACACGCCCGGCTCCGTGCGGGGAATGGCACATTCCTGCTGCTGGGAAAAGCGAGCCCGCACCAGCCCCAGCTCCGCACCCGGCTGCGGAGCCGCTCCCTGTCCCCAGGCTCTTCCCGAGGTGACAGCAGGCGCTGCCCAGGGGGACACTTCGGTTTTATCCTCCTTGTAAATCGGGGCTCTTTAGTTCGGTCGGGGCGGCAGTCCCGGTTCGGGACAGGGCTCCGGGAATTCCAGCGCTCGGGGAATTGTCGGGAAGGATGCTGAGCGCAGCCCGGCCGCGGCTCCGAGCCAGGCAGAGGGTGCTGAGCCCCAGGAAGTGCCCTGGGAATTTGTCGGGAAGGATGCTGAGCGCAGCCCGGCCGCGGCTCCGGGCCAGGCAGAGGGTGCTGAGCCCCAGGCAGCGCCCCCGGGCTCACCCCACAGCTCAGACACTCAAACTGCTCCCGCTCAAGAGTTTTTAAAGGGTTTTTACACAGATCTCGTGTATTAGGTCAGAGAAAAGGCTCTTCCCACAGAGGAAGGTCGGGCAGAACAGGATCCCCTGACACCAACTCTGCCAGCGTTCAGGGAATGTTTGGACAATGCTCTCAGGCACGTGGTGGGATTCTTGGAGTGGCTCTGTNGACAGGGCTCCGGGAATTCCAGCGCTCGGGGAATTTGTCGGGAAGGATGCTGAGCGCAGCCCGGCCGCGGCTCCGGGCCAGGCAGAGGGTGCTGAGCCCCAGGCAGCGCCCCCGGGCTCACCCCACAGCTCAGACACTCAAACTGCTCCCGCTCAAGAGTTTTTAAAGGGTTTTTACACAGATCTCGTGTATTAGGTCAGAGAAAAGGCTCTTCCCACAGAGGAAGGTCGGGCAGAACAGGATCCCCTGACACCAACTCTGCCAGCGTTCAGGGAATGTTTGGACAATGCTCTCAGGCACGTGGTGGGATTCTTGGAGTGGCTCTGTGCAGAGCCAGGAGTTGCCCTGGGTGATCCCTGTGGGTCCCTTGCAGCTCAGGGCATCCTGTGGCTCTGTGGTAACCTTGTGTGGACGGCGATCACACCTGAGCTACAGTCAGCATCGCCCTACAAATTCCAGTCTGTACTTTGAGCAGTCTGGGAAGGCGTTTCCCCAAATCTGGAGTCACTGAAGGACTTCAGAATCATCCTGAAGGTACCTGGCAGCAGCTGTGAGGATGTGGTTTGTGCCACACTAACAGGTTAGCAGCTCCCCATCTCTTCAGCTCGTTGTGGGCCTAGGATTTTAGATTTTGTGTAGTGAATTCACAGCATCCTGGCCTGGAGGCTGCATCAAGGAATTAAAAAATACGGTTAATCCCGCCGGTACAAGGGTTTCTCTGAACATTTTGCTGGTGTCCAAGTGCAGGTTGTTTGGGTTTGTGGGTGGAACTTCAGCAGCTGTTGCACTTCAGCTCTTTAACCAGAGGGAGGGAGAAGCCCCTTTGTTCCCCATGTCCCTTTTGGGGGGAACTGCAAGCGAGGAGGAAATGAGAAATCAGTCTGTAATCCTGAAAATCCTTTTCACTTTGAACATCCAGACTGCCTCTCTTCTGCAGTTACCACCCTCTCTGACCATTGACTGTGCTGCTCTGCTCATGTCCCTTCACAGGAAAGAAAAGGATGTGTTTTGGTTTTCCTTTTTTTTCCCCGAAATGTTCTTAATAGTTTAGCTTGGTGGACTAAATATCCAGAATAAATCTGCCTTTGGAGCATTTTGTATCCCTGTGCATAATCTATAGTTTTGCACGTACCTGCTGGTAAAAGATTTATGATTGAAATTTCATCTCACAAATCAGTTTTTAAAACTATCAATACTGGAATTTCAGGTTTTACTAATTTTAAGGGCTTTGCTAATTTTAAGATTTAGATTTAGGCTTAGTCTGTGAACTTTTTGAGAGTGGAGACAAGCTGAGGGCTGGAACTGGTCACAACAAAACGCTGTTTAAAAGTCACTCGTAGTAAAGACCAAACAGGTTTCCCAGGGAAGTCATGGAACAGGTTTTGGAATACATTGCCCAGAGAAGCTGTGGATGTTCCATGGCTGGAAGTGTTAAAGACCGGGCTGGATGGGGCTTGGAGCAACCTGGGCCAGTGGAAGGTGGAATGGAGATTCCACCCTGCCCATGGGGTGGAATGAGATGAGCTTTCACATCCTTTCCAACCCAAACCAGTCTGTGATTCCATAATTCTGTGAAACCTTATCCTGCCATCTGGAGCCAGACCAAGAGGTGGAACAGCTCCAGGTTTGTGGAGGTGATCAGAAACACCCAGCTACTCCCAGCAAAGTGCAGCGGGATGGAGCTGGAAACAACCTGTGAAGGTGCATCCCTGAAACACAAGAAAATTGGCTGAGGATGCAGCTCTGCCTGGAGCTGGGAAGATGGGCAGTGCCAGCGGGGATGGCAGCCCAGGCATTCCCAGGGGGAGGCAACTGAGCCTCCTCTTCCAAGCTCTGCTCATTGCTAAACCACAGCCTCTCTCTCCTCTTGCATTTTTTTCATTTGCTTCATGTTTATTCTGGCCTTGAATGGCTTAAGCCTCACTCCAGGCACAAAACCAAGTGGCTTCCCTCTTGTTCTGTTCTTACCCAGCCTGGGATACAGCAAACTGAGTCCTCAAGGAAAATACACCACACTTTATATTGGCTCACTCAATATTAAAATAAAACCCCACACAAAAGACCCCCTTCCCACACAGACAAATTTTACAGCCCAGGAGCAAACGTTTCCCTCCCCATCTCTAGGGGTGTGGAGGGATTTTATTTATTATAGCAGGCCGTTCATTAACTGTCAGGATAAAGGGGAATGGATGGATTCAGTGAGAGGAACCTGGGGGTACAAAACCACAGGTAAGTCCTGTTGGCGCTTCTCAAAATACCTGGAACTGCAGAGAACCACTGAGCAATTCCAAGGAATCATTTCCCAAGGCAACCACTCACTGATCTTTTGGACACATTCAGAAAATAATTCGCATAACGGCGCTGTTTCAGGGACTTCCTGGAAACCAAGGTCAGCCTTTCCTTTGATTTCAGTTTGCTCTGGATCAGGACCTCAAGCACAGCCCTTGGATCTGCGTGACCCCAGGTTCTCCTCACACAACCCCACCACACCCCGGCTGCAGCTGAGCGCGCGTCGGGAGATCCTTGGCTCCTGGTTTTGGTGAAACATGAAATTCCTCCTGGCTCTGCTCTGCACATTTGGATTTTGTGCAGCCCAACCCTTCCCTCCCAGACCTGGGAGGAATCTTCAAGAAGAAAGGGAATGTCAGGAAGAGAAACTCTCGAGTGCTGAGGGTTGGCTTTCCACGGCAGGCATGGGGCTGGGAGCTGCCCGCTGCTCCTGCGAGCTTCCCCGAGCAAATGTCAGCTCCCTGCTCCATCAGGCCTTTACCTTTATAGCTTCAAGGAAATGACAGCTCCGAGCTGTTGCTTTGCAGGAGGGAATAGTGCAGGTCACATCCTCGGCTAATGCAAAATGGCATAATGAAATGCTGATTGATACCCGCCAGTAGCCAGGCTCGCTTGTTAGCTACGCAAATGCAGGTAAAAATCCTTGTTAATCTCAAATTTCAAAGCCTTGGTGGCCCTTGATTCGTGGAGGGAAGGTGCATCCACAGCGTGCAGCTACAGGTGGCCTCTGTCCTTCAACAGCGAAGCTTTGAAGAGATTTAAATCCTGACGGCAAGTGCCAACGCAATCCTGACAAATTAAAGAGAAACGAGGGAGGTTGTGCTGGGAAAACCAAAGGAAGGATATCCCAGCAATGCCTGGTTGTGTGGCCGAGCAAGCCTCAAGCTGAAGCTTATGCATTTCCAGATTTTCTGAAGTTGGCTGAGTTTCTTTAAAAGTGATTTTTTTGCAGGTCTCCCATGAGACGCAGCCTCCCCAGCTCCAGCCAGGATGTGTGCACAGCTCCCCAGTGCCAGGGAAAACGCTGCTGCTGCAGGAGTGACCGCCTTTGAAGCCCTTTCAAATTCCCATTTAAGCAGGAATCCGGGAGGTTCTTTGCAGAATAAACACAGGCTTAGGAAGGAGAACCAGCGTTGCTCCATCACCAACCATTTTGCCTCGGTGTTCACTTTTCCGTGGGAAATATCAGCATTTTGTGGTCAAGCTCATTATTTGCTTTGTACAAGACCGGGGTGTTTTAAGCCAGAGAATGAGCTCTGCTCCTCGTTCAAGTCATCAAAGGGCCGAGTATTCCTACTGATATTTAATACATTTCATCTCCATCTTTTAATGCATACATTGAAGTGTACTGTGTCTTTAAAGAAAACCTCAGCTTTGCCTGTTAATTTAGCTCCCTCCACACAGTCTCATTTACTGTTATCTATTTTCATTCTCACTGGGGATTAGGTAAGCAACTCGCAGTATTTCCAGCTGTCCTTTTAGCATCACTATTTGAAAACTGTGTAGACCACAAAGAACATAATTACAAAAACAAATTGCTGGTACAACCGCTCTGCTAATAAGTAGGGACCTGTTGTAAGTTCTGAAACTTAGAAAGACCATTTCATACTTCTGTTTTCATTAAACTGTGGTTGCCGAGAGCAGATATAATTGCATTTCTTTTCTTTTTAAAGGCTCCAAGTTACCTGGAGTAATTTGTACATTACATTTTTTTTCCTCTGGAAGTCCAAATCAGTTCTCTCAATGGAAAACATTACATAGGAGGGGTCATTCCACAAGTGGTTTGCATTAGTGCAAGAATTGCACTCATGTACTAAGATGTTTAAGCACCTACAAAGTTGTCGCCAACCATCTGCACTGCTGGTAGCACTAAATCAGCCAGGCCCGTATGCAAAGCCAGAGTAATTTATCTGTCAGGCAGTATTTCATTTAAAACATATTCCTGTAAAAAATGAAATACTTAGAGGCACCCACTTTCCTCTTTGAATGTGACGTTTTCCATTACTGCGCGGGCAAAATTGTCTTTTTAATGGAGCAAGGAAATCTTTGTGCGCCAGGGCTCTGGCATTGGGAAAGGGGTTTCGGTTTGCATTATGTTAATGGGCAATTATCAGCGCAGGGAGAATGAGGGATGCTGTAGGAGCGTGTGTTTGGGGCTGCTGCCTCCGCTCTGCTCAGGGCTGGGATGATGCTGGACCAGGGGGGATTTTCTCCTGCGACTCCGCGTGATCCAAATCCAAACACAGAGAAGCCAAGGTGCTGTTTCATAGCACTGCAGAGAAAGCCAGGTGAGCTTCAGGAAGCTTGAGTTTAATCTTTGACTCAGATTTATGTGAGGAACCCTCCTAAGTCTGGAAATACCCAGGACTGTGTTTTACCATTCCCCAGGATCTGAGGTACTTACACTCCATGTAGGATCCAGCACCAACACTTGTATTTTCACAGTTTGTGCTCCAAATTGTTTGTGCAGAAAATCTGCGCTGGGAGTGGATGGAGAAATAATCTCATTTTGTCCTATTCTTCACTTTCTGCAAAGTACAGTGTTAATAAAACATTTTCAATAAACAAACTAACCAGCCCTATGTTGCTGCTTTTAATATAAGACACAAAGTCTCGGTATGATTTTTCCAGATTCTGCACCTGATTAATGCCATTCCACTTGGGCTGAATTTATGTTCAGGGAAAGTGTAGGGTGTATTTCCTTTGCAAACAGAAACAATATGTGCAGGCTCCTTCCCTTACCTGCACCAGATGCCCGGGAGAGGAGGAGGAGGAGCAGGAAAATCTTGGCTGGGGTGGAGGCAGAGTGGCCAAAGTCGGGACAGGGGATTTTTTTGGGTTTATTTATGTATTTATTTAGGTTTATTTATTTAGGTTTTGGCCTCCCACAACCAAAAGTTGTGGTCTGCACACTGCTGGGAGTGAAACACTCAAATTGAAGCTCTGCCACCTCAGTAAGTTAATTCCATGTGAGAAATACGAGAAAAGCACAAATAATTCAAGTAGCTGGAGAAATGGAATATCTGTTCACAGCAAAGACAACTAAAGTCATCAAACCTCCTATAATTTTATATATCTAATAATTTCTGATTGTACCAGAAGGCAGAGTTAATTCAGGATTGGGTATTTAAAGACAAGTGTTGTTACAACCAGGATATTGATAATTTTACAATAATAGTCTTAGCAATGATAAAACAACATTCACCTCTGCTCTGTGTCTGATAACATTATTATACATAAATTATCATATTCAATGCATTGAAAGTGAAAACCGAGCTCTTGTCACAGTAACAGAAAAATCTCTGCATGGATTTGAAGCCAGGACAAGACCCAGAATTCCAAAAATTATCCAAATATTTTAAAAAGAAAACAAACCAACCCAATCTTTGTGTTTAAGAGGCTCATATGCATAAAAAGCAAAGCTGGCTGGAGTGAAGAATTCCTGATTTTAATAGACGTGGGTTTCTCCTAAAAAAGCTCCCAGCTTCAGCTTTGATCCCCATTTTCAGCTGTGCCTAAAAGTGATGAATTTGGTCATTTATCTGGCCAGAATCAACAATAGTTAAAGTTGGAGGAGACCTCTGGAGATCCTCCAGTCCAACCCCCAGAAGAAATGGAGGAAACCTGCGCCTGATCATGGTGTGGAGCTGATCACAGCACGGAGTCAGGGAATGGTTTGGGGTGGAGGGACCTTAAATCCCACCCAGTGCCACCCCTGCTGTCCCAGGCTGCTCCAAGCCCTGTCCAGCCCGGCCTTGGACACTTCCAGCCAGGGAGCACCATCACCTACGAGCATCTCACACCCAGCCATGCCTCTGGAAAAGGGTATTTCCAGTCTTTCTTTCCAGGGGAACATGGAAACAGCAGCACGTTTGTCAAAGCAGACCCCGGGGCAAAAACATTTGGGTTCATAAAATGCTGCTCTGATGATCCATCTCAAACCCTTGACTCAAAGCCTCTCTGCCCTATTTCTCCATCCCACAAAAAGGGAGGTTTCTGTGGGCTTCAAGGGAGGCTAAACCCAAGTGCTCCCTTACACTGCTGGGCTAACTTTTAAATCAGTTTTTAATTGCATGAAAAGCCGCCCTCATCCCTTTTGATTACATCCTTCTATCGCCCTCAGAACGGCAGCATCTGAACATCTTATTAATAAAAGCTATTTTGGAAAATAAAACTCCTTTGGAATATATGAGGATTAACACTATATATAGACCACGATGGCTTAAAAGAGATTGTTATGGTCTATTGTGCAAATACATATTTACTAGAGCTTTTGAAATACAGATCATGCAAATATGTATTCAGGGACTTTTAAAAATGCAGATTATTGACCTGACAGATCATAAAGGCTCCTTTGAAACCACTCTGGGTTACAGTATCATGTAAATACTTATTTAGGCAATTTTTAAAAATCTTTGCAAGTACAGTCGGTGAAAATCCTCATGGAAATGAATGCTTTTCTCACCTGACAGGCACGGTGATTTTGAAAGTTAAATACCTGCCTCCCCTCCATTTAGAAAATCCAAATCTATCCTATCTAAGGGAGACCAAGATTTATTCTATGGGGTGTAATGTCACCTGTCAGTGAAGTGCTGACCACCCCACGGCTGCAGAATAAATCCTGTTTTTTACAGTCACCTGATGAGCTGGATGTGCAGCTCCTTACCATGGAATCCCAGAGTCCCGGGAAGGTTTGGGGTGGAAGGGACCTCAAAACCCATCCAGTGCCCCCCCCACCACGGGCAGGGACACCTCCCACTATCCCAGGATATTCCAAGCCCCAGTGTCCAGCCTGGCCTTGGACACTTCTCTGGGCAACTTCCAATAGGGGATGGTGATTAAATTTTTGTAACAAACAGAGAAAAATGAATATTCCTATTTCACAGGCCATGTGCAAGCAGTCAGGTAAGTGAAACCTCCAGCAGCACAAGCTGGATTTCAGCTGGTCATTTTGGGAACAAAAAATGTATTTATTAGCAATTTCCTGAACCAATTGATACCCTCCGTTTTCCACAGATCCGTTATTATTCAATATTACATCAATAACATAGCGGCGTTTGTTAATTTGAATTCCTGCGCACGGCTAAGAAAGCAAAAAGCAACTTTCTGGATCCCTGACCCTGCAGCACAGCGGTTGTTATGTTTTGTTATGTGTTACAACAACACCGTCCTCCAAGAATTTGTGCATGGGTGTGAAACTGATTGTGCCAGGTGATTGGAATATTCCTGGAGCGCACACACTGCCTCGATGAATAGTGGTGTAAATGCTCCAGCAATTTTGCACATAAATGTGTCAGCCCTGGTCTACATAATGGAGAGAGGGCCTTTCATGGACTGGATAAAAGAGGGTTTATGAATCATGGAAAAACATGGGGAAAAAGCATGTTATGTGAATTTTCTTTGGAAAGTCCAGGAAAAAAAAAACAAAAAACACCTGGATTCTGGCCAGAGCATTTTAGTGCTCTTTTGTCATTCTGCTGGTTGAAGAGAGCTGTTCATGGTGATTAACAAGGGTGTGCGCGTTTGGGTTTTTTTAAGATACAACTACAAACAAAAGGTAGTAAATTTAATTTTCATTAGGGTAGAATTACTGTTCTCTTACTCCGGGCAGGAATACACATTAACAAAAACTCCTTGTTACTTTCTCTCTGCAGATCTGGCTTCTATTTGCCTCGGCTGGAGGAAGGTTTGACTGAACATTCACGATTCAACCAGGCACCATAAAATCTCCTGCAAGAAAATTTACTGGAGGTATAAAGTAAATCACGTAAGGACTGTGCATGCTCATTTACAAAACACAGCCTCATTCCATTGTAGGAGCAACAATTAAGGGGTGCACCTCATGCCCACCCCATTTTTAATGCTGTTTGCTGGAATTTGGAGGATTTAAGACAATGAAATACCTCACAGTGTTATAAACAGTGCCATGCAGGAAAAGCAAACTGTGCAAAATCTGCATGACTGATTTTGAATATTAAAATGTTTTTGGGAGTTCTGAAGTCAATTTCTGTGAATTTTTTGTTCCGGTGATTCAGAGGCGTGGGAGAGACATTCTTCCTCATGGCAGAGCTATGATAGACTGAGGCCACAGGTTCAGTGCTGGCGAGAAACCTGAAGTTCTGCTCGAGAAATCCAAGGATGGAATCACAGAATTGTTTAGGCTGGAAAAGACCTTCCCAGATGAGTCCAACTGTTCCCCCAGCAATGCCACCACTGTCCCATGTCCCCACGTGCCACATCCACAGGGCTTTTAAACCCCTCCAGGCATGGGGACTCCAAACATTCCTGGGCAGCTGGGCCAGGGCTGGAGAACACTTTTAATCAAGAAACTTTTCTAAATGTCCACCCTGAGCCTGCCCTGGTCATTCCCTCTCCTCCTGTCCCTGTTCCCTGGGAGCAGAGCCCGACCCCCCCGGCTGTCCCCTCCTGTCAGGAGCTGTGCAGAGCCACAAGGTCCCCCCTGAGCCCCCTTTGCTCCAGGCTCAGCCCTTTCCCAGCTCCCTCAGCCTCTCCTCATCACACTCGTGCTCTAGTCCATGACTTGAAAGAGAATTTTAGGAATGAAAGCACAAAAAGGCAGCAGGTACCGCCTGTGTCATCATTTGTTTGGGAATGGGAAGCAGAGCATGGAATAAACCCCTTTCCGCAAGGATGGACACAAGCCCCACACATCCAACCTGACCTGGAGCTTCAACAGGAGGCACAGAGAGGGGGCAAAAAACAAATGAGCTAATTAACCTAATCACAAGGCCATCCTCAGTCACCCTTCTCTGGGCAAACCCAGCCCAGCAGCCAGAATTAGGGGATTTAGGGAAAACCGATACCGCTGCAGGGCCATAAACAGAGAAAGGCACCTGAAGTAGCCGTGGTCCCCCAGGGAGTGCTGGGGGAAGTGAGAACCTGGTTACTGCGAAGACAAGTGACTGTGAAATCCTGCTTTATTCTTCCTGCAATAAAAGAGTTTTAGCTCTTCAAGGAAGCGTTCGTGGGGCTGCACCATGTCCTGGGGGTGGGACAGCAGCTGAGCTCGGTGGCCTCGCGGCTCCTCCTGGGGACAGGCGCCATCCCAGGGCCACAAACCATTCTGGAAAACTGCAGCGAGGTTTCATTATTTGGGAAGGCTCTGGGTTTGTGCCTCTGTGAGCAGATGTTGTGTCTTCCCTCGATATCCTCAGCCGTGCTCTGTTTTGCACGTGGACATTCCTGGTTTTAGTGATAGGACAAGGGAGAGTGGTTTTAAAGTGAAAGATTGTAAGATTGGATGGGATTTTGGGCAGGAATTATTCCCTGGGAGGGTGGGCAGGGTGCCCAGAGCAGCTGGGGCTGCCCCTGGATCCCTGGCAGTGCCCAAGGCCAGGCTGGACATTGGGGTTGGAGCAGCCTGGGACAGTGGGAGGTGTCCCTGCCATGGGGCTTGGAACTCAATGAGTTTTAAGGTCCCTTCCAACCCAAACAATTCCAGGATTCTGTGTGTGTAAGGAATAAATTCAACCTGCACAGGAAGGTGTATTTGGACAGTGGTGAAATACCATTTTAAGAATACAGAGGAAGGAACATTTGGGCATCCCTCAACATTTTGATCTTCTTTTCTTTACCTCAACACTACAAACCACTGATGTTGTCCTACCTAAGTATTTACCCCTGGAGTGGATATTCAAATTTCCTCAGCAAAAATAAAACCATCTACAAATGCTGTTATCTTACAAAGCTGTGGTTTATCCAACCCTATTCTTCATGGTTTTACTCTCTTCCAGATAAAATAAGTGACTTTCCTTCCATTCAATTTAATACTATAGAATCAAGCCCTTGACTCAAGGAATACAAAGCCTCATGGTTTTGATGCTAAAGATGTTTATTTAAGAGACAAGACACAGAATTTCATCTATCTCTGGTTACCTTCACTTTTATCAGTTGATTACAGATATTTTTTAGATTAATAAAGAGTAAAAAACAGTCTCTGAAAGTGTAACCCAAGTTCCAGGAAAATATAAATTCATTTTTTAAATTTTATCCAGCACAGCTTCTGAAAAACTCCTCCTCCCAACTCAAATGTGTCCACTTTCCTTCCACGTCTGATCTCAAATAACCTTGGGGGTTTCACACGATGCAGAGGAACCCCAGAAAATAATAAAGGTATTTGGTGAAATACTGCTTAGTCTCTGGGATAAACCTGGAGCATTGACTTGTACAGCTAGAGGCTTATTTTTAGATCCTCCAGAGAATTTGTGTGAAAAAGATGAGAGAGAGAAAGAGAGAGGAAGAACAATTTAAATCATCATAACTTCATAAACCAGAATTTTGGGTAAGATTATTTGATAAAATGCAGCTGCAAGTATATTTACAATTAAAATGGCTTTATTGTGTTTTTAGAGCCTTTGCCTAAAAAACAAAAAAACAAAAAAAGTGTTTGCTTTGCATTAGCTCCTCCAAGAGGCCAGAACTGTTAAAAAATATATTAAAAAAGTTAATGAATGTGCCTATTTTAATAAATTATTGGAATGGTCAATCCAAAGATGGATCATTTTCTCCTGGGGGACTGGGATGGCTGCCCCTGGAGAGGGTTTGGGAGGGAGCCTGGCCATGGGCACCCAGCAAAATGTGGGCTCAGGGGCCAGCCCTTCCCCTGGGAAAAGGGAATGGGAAGGAACAAAGTGTCCATCAGGGGCTTACCAGGGCCTGGCACCACGGGCCAGGGATGAAACTTGACCAAGGGATGGGCAGAAGGAAGAAAGTTCAGGACATTGATAAATTGTTATTTTTTCGTTGCTCTCATTCTTCTCCTAGTCTTTCTTTCTTTTTTTTTTTTTTTTAAATCCTTTCCTTTCCTTTCCTTTCCTTTCCTTTCCTTTCCTTTCCTTTCCTTTCCTTTCCTTTCCTTTCCTTTCCTTTCCTTTCCTTCCCTTTCCTTTTTCTTTCCTCTTTCTTTCCTTTCTCCCTTCCTTTCCTGACAGGCCAGGAGGGAGCAGACTGGGTGGGAAAGGAAGTATATTTTACAGCACTTTCATTACTCAACTTGATGAGAGCTAATAAAAATTCTTAATTGAAAATAAGTACCTTAATGACAATATCATAATCAGGAGTTATATTTCCTATTTATTTCAATATAAAATACCTTCTTTCTGAACGAAATTATTCCGAGCAGTTTTCCTTATTGGCTCACACATTAGGAAGATAGTAAATACAGCTTTAAGTAGAATCACCTGTGCTTGGTTTTTCACTCCAACTTTCTTTTCTGTTCTTAAAACCAATATTAGATACTTTCCTAATTGTTATTGAAACATATACGGGCCCTTTCCCATATCTTTATTTGGCTTTTCGGTGTGGAGTCAGCATTTAATCCAAGCATTTGTGACATGGTTAACACCCACAATCATTTCCTGTTATGCCTCACACTGACTGGAGTGGGCTGCTGTATATTTTCCAACGCCCACTCTGCTGTCTTTACAATCAGATTATGCCATTAGACATAGACAATGAATCACTGTAATTGTTCTAATATGGCCAAACTGCCAGCAAGGATTAACCCTTTCTGGGGATTTCGTAGTTAATTCTGTGTGGACCCTGTGGTTACAAGGTGTTAAGAGGCTTCAGGGCTTTAAAACTGGGGAAAGGTCCATTTTAGTCAATAAAATACCATTTAAAGTGCTGGATTTGGCTTCTGTAGAATGGCTGAGGAGTCCAACCAAAGACAAGGAAGAAATAATTAATAAAAATAAAAAATGAGGTGAAACTTCATAGCAGGCTACAACTTCCCCAGGACAACGCTCTCAGGGATGCACAGGGGGGGATTTGGGGTGTCTGTGCAGGGCCAGGGCTTGGACTCAACCCTTGTGGGTCCCTCCCAGCTCAGGATATTCTGTGATTCTGTGTGAATCAGTGTTTTTAATCAGAAGAACTCCTAGGGTGGAATTTTGAAGGCAGCAGCTCCAAGGAGAGAGAAGAGCGTTCGCAGTGTTTGCACATTTGGGGTTAGACAAAAAACTCATTTTGTGCTTCTTCAAGAGTTTTCTTGAGGCTGTAAGGGAGGCACAAAGCCAAGCATCTGGCCCCAGTGTCCCACCCCAGTTACAAGGCTATTAAATGACTCTTTACACACACGTTCCTGTCAACACACTACAAAAATGATCCAAGGATACGTCTTCCCAACACCCTTTTGTTCCAACGCTTGCAGTAAATCGGCTCCTGATCAAAGTGAGACGAGGACTAATTGGAAATCAAAAGTCCATTAGCATTGGAAATGCCATTTCTACAGCGGGCTGGAGAGTTTTTTGCAAATAATTTGTTTAGGCCCCAAACTAACCATCATTAAATGAATGAAAGTCTCTATACAGACACCTTTTGACATTAATTTAGGCTGGTAATGTATCAGATTAGAGTTTAATATGAAATTCTGACTTGGGTAATTAAAATCTTATTACTTAAGTGGATATTCTCAGTTTAATGGGGATACAGGGAATCAGTTTGCCCTGTTCCACCCTTAGTCAATAGTAAGGAGTGAACCTAAAGCAAGAGGAGAGGGATAAGATCAGGCACCATGGATCCTGTGCCCATCTTCCACCCAGTTTTCACAGCAGTTGAGGATACACAGTCACCTTTAAATTGTTCCTTTCTTCTACTCATAGAATCTGGCAAAAGTAGTTTCTTGAATCAAATATGCAAATTATAAGCAAATCTAGGAGAAAAGAGGGGGAAAGACCACTGTTTAATCTAGTTTTTTAAAATTTTTGCACTGAGAACTCTGCAAAATTCCCAAGAGGGAAGCAAACAAACAACTCAAAACAAGAGAAGAGTCAAAACCTAATAATTAAATAGTGGGAAAATAATCCCTATCCACCCCAAACAAGGAAAATCTGGACAAAAACGTACTGAAGAAAACATGAAATGCCAGTGCCATCTATGGGAAATATATATATACGTAGAATTAGGGGAGGCACTGATGCAGAAAACAGAATTATTCTAAAGCCAAGAGAAATCTTGGAAAAAAGTCGTGGAGTAGTGAAAGTTTTAAGCACTGACTTCAGGTGAAAACCCGAGTCCCTGTGGCAGAGAATGTGCAGTTGAACCACTCAACCAAGTTTTGGACCACAACTGGTTTGCTGATGGGCAGCACCTCTGTCCAGCTGGGTTTTCTGGCCTGAATGTCCAGCAAAGCCAAGGTCCTGGTCTATGCCATTGAATTCCCACCATGGGACATGGAAAGGGATCCGTGTGTGCTCCTGCATGGGATCTTCAGGCTGCACTCTCAAATTCCCTATATTTTAATGAGAATGTGCATGAACAACATCTGACTCAGGGCTGGGGAATCCAGCCGGCTACATGTAATGTGTTTTAGGAACTTTTGGGATGAAAGTGCCTTATAAATGCCAGATAAAGCATCATTACTTTCACTTCAGCTTTTATAGCTTTGGCAAAAACGTTCCTGTCAGGATGAAACTTGGCCTGCTTCTCCTGGGCTTGGGAGGGAATCTTTTTTTCCCAAATCTGAGGAATCTGGTTTGGCTGAATTTCAGTTCATTTAATGCAAAAATGTTGAAAACATTTGACACTGAGACCTTTTTCTGAACTCAGCTCAAATCAGCTTTGTCTTGAAATGCCAAATCTGGCAAGGTCTTGCTCAGCTCTTTTTTGGAAGGTTTTCCAAAAAGAAAAAACCCTTCTCCTCTATTTCTCAATAACATATGTCCCGCTTGCCATTCTTAATCTATTTTCTCAAACAATTCACTACTGTTGGTGCATATGGTGCTTTTACACTTCAGACTGAACAACAGATATTGAAATCTGCTTAAATGATATTTGAAAAGCAGTTTGTAAACAGGACACCCCATCATCCAGTGTTCCATGTAATCACAGGCAGCTCTGCCATTGCACTTGATCCAAGATTGTGGAAGTCAATGCTAGAACTTGTTTCAACTGCATTCAGCTGATGGCACACATGAAATGTGGCACAAGAGGCACAAAATTTAGGGATTTTTTAACTCATTGAAGGAAAAAATATGAGCAGCTTAGGGAGCTGGGAAAGGGGGGAAAAGGGAGCAAAGGGGCTCAAGGGGGACCTTGTGGCTCTGCACAGCTCCTGACAGGAGTGGACAGCCGGGGGGGTCGGGCTCTGCTCCCAGGGAACAGGGACAGGAGGAGAGGAAATGACCAGGGCAGGCTCAGGGTGGACAGAAGCAGGAATTTCCCCATGGAAAGGGTGCTCAGGCCTTGGCAGGGGCTGCCCAGGGTGATGGAAGAGTCTCCATCCCTGGAGGTGTTCAAGGAACGACTGGATGTGACACAGTGCTCTGATGTAGTTGACAGGATGGTGTTCAGACAAGTTCTTCCAGCCTTAGACTCTTCGAACTTTAATGGTTCTATCATTCTACGAGGCTAATTGGAAAAAAGGAAGAATTTTAAACAGTGTTATACAAACTTGTGTGTATGTGTATATATAGATTAAAATATAGATGACCAAAAAACAATTATAATAACAACAATAACAACAATAACAAAAATAACAATAAAAAATATTTGGAAAGCAGTAAACTATTTACTGATAGACAGATGGACATTGACCACATGGAGACACAATCACTACTCCCAGTACACCCAGCACAGCTCAGCAGGGAATTTTGAGGACTTAGAGCAAACATGACATGGTGCACATTTTTGCCATTCTGCAGTGGAGTAGGAACAGCAAAAATGCCATGGCAAATGTTGCTCTAAAGACCAGTTTGCCCATGGAAAATCTTTGGAAGTGCCCATTCGATGCTAAGAGAGCAGCCCAGAGCCACCAGCCAGGCACAGCGCAGGAGAAGATGAGCAGGGATGGAACAGAGACCAGAAAAGCAGGGATGGAACAAACAGAGACCAGAAAGGAAGAGGAAGGAAGTTGGTGGGCAAAACCTCAACCAAGTTGGATGCTGAGGAGAGAGCAAAAAACCTTGGATTTTCTGGCACGTGCACTGAAATTAAATACACTGCTGGCATTTCTAACTGGCTCTCGCATGGACTTGGACATCACAGTTTGCTTATTGAGATAGAAAAGCTGGCTCAGGAAAATGGGAGAGACATGTTTTAATTTTATTGCCCCCCTGCCCTTGATTTTGTGTTAAAGACTTAGATTGGCTCTGTAAGAATCACCTTAGTGAAGCTGCGATTGATTTACAACAGGAACAGGCCCAGAGAAGTGCAGGGAGCAGAGACAGGAAGTGTCATGCTGGTTTTTGTTCTACACAGCTCAGCCAGAAAAATCCATTAAGTGCAGGCACTCAGAAAGTACAAAATCTCCTCGACACTTGTGTGTTTTTATTCCTTTTACTGCTGTCCTCAGCAACAGGGCCCTTTTCTCAACTTGTTAGATAACGTCTGTCCTTTCTTTTGGGTCACCTGCTGATGGGCCACATCCTCCACTAACACCACCTGATGCCTTTGAGAGTTTGTGGTGCTTTTTAACACAGAGAACAGAAAGTTCCTCCCACCTCTCTGTAGGTAATTCTCACTCCTTCTGAAGCAGCTAAACACCATGGCTTTGCTGCTAATAACAATGCAGGACATGAGCAAACACTGAAAGAGTCTCAACAGCCAGAAAACATCTCTTGGTTAAATTGATCATTCTGGAGGATTTTCACACTCCTCCATCATTTTAAACACACACGATAATGGTAAAACATTTCACTGTCACACTTACATTTACATGTGGGTGCACATTGACCCATTGCCAAAATATTCCAAATTTCCATGTGAAGATTCAGAGTTAACACGAGTGTGGGTGTCTCCCTCTCTCCATGGTGCAATTGGCCTTGGCTGCTTGGGAGTGACTTTGTTGGAGTGGGGACTGGTGGAACCTCATCCAGAGAGCTCTGATCCACAGCATGTGTTGGTTGACAGGTCCCTGGCAGATCATCCCACATGCTTTGGAGATGGACCTGAGGAGCAATAGGAAAAAAGGAAACGGTCTCAAGTTACAGCAGGGGAGGTTTAGATTGGATTTGGGCAAAATTTCTTCATGGAAAAGGTTGTGCAGTCCTGGCACAGGCAGTGGCAGAGTCGCCATCCTCCAGGGCATTTCAAAGCTGTGTGGATGTGGCATTTGGGGACATGGGTCAGTGGTGGCCTTGGCAGTGCTGGGGAACATTTGGACTCAATGGTCTTAGAGGTTTTTTCCAAACCAAATGATTCTGTGAGTCCATGATTTAAGATCAGTGTTTGGAGAGAAGAGACAGTAAAATGCTTAACTTTCAATTAAACTTCAGGGTTTGAAATTTTAAATTAATCTACTGTTGTGTAAATAAAGCAAAGTGACAACCAGAATAGGTCAGCACAGGCAGAAAAGGTGTTTCTGCTGTGCTGTTTGGAGCCCACAGTCCCCTCAGTGGGATGAAAGTGGGGGAAAGAAAACACATGGATGAGTAGGATGGTGGCTGAGGTGGAACAGGGCATGGTCAGGGGCACACAAACCATCCGTACTCCCAAATAATCATTCCCTTCCTCTTCCTAACTCCTCTGACCATACCTAATGGCATGGGCAGGACAAAGGGAAGCCTGTGCTGCCCGATCAGACAGTGAGAAGAGCTCTGAGAAAGAGCAGGAACACTTTGTGAAAATACAAAATCAGACTGTGCATTAACCACTTCCCAGCAAGGGAAGACCCATGAAAGAGTTAAAAATTAGAGGGAAAAGAAACAAAGGAAAGCTTTCAAATGCTGAATAAAAAACTTCTTATAGTCTATCTGTCTGTGTTTCCTGATGAGTGCATTCATTGCATCTTTTGGGAGAGGAGGGGCATTTTATTAGATTCCTAAAAAAACTTCTACTATATAATTAAGAAAATAAAATGAAAAGGTCGATCATGACAAACAAGACATGCCTGTGATTTCCAAATCTGCTGAGTTGAAGTGTCTTTTCTGGTGTGTAGCTGGCATTAAGGGAATATTTTTTTACCTTTTTATTCAGAGAGAGGTCATGGCAAACCAGAGCTAGGGCTATTCAAAATTATGTTCATGCTTATAAACTATCTTGACTGCTATAGGCTCTGCTATTTTCTTTAGAGACAAAACATACCCTCACACTCACTCGTCAGTATGTAGTTGAGCAATCTCAGGAGCCTGAGCTTTGTTTTTCTTTTAATTTTATTTGAAACTCTTCCAAATCCTGGAAGGGTTTCAAATCAGAGAGGGATCTTACCCAAGGACTCATTTTTAAAACAAAGTCATCCAGTGCAGCGTTCTCTTTTCTGGATTTTAGGTAAACGTTAAGCTCAGCCCTCAATGCAGTGGGACAGGTTTTTGTCGTGATGTCTGCAGTGGGTTTCCAGTAAAGACCTTCACTGCCAGCCAGCTGTGCCCTGGTGCCAAACCCAGCTCTGTCCTTCTGCTTCTCACTAGGAACACATGGATAGTCCAGGGGAACAACTCTTTGATGCTCTCCTTTAGCATCACACAAAAACTACTTTTTCAAAGCGAAATAATGGGAAAAGAAGTGAGGAAGGAGAGCAGCTCATGCATGACAGCAGCAATGACAACATTCCCCAGGTATTTTCACAGTGCAGGTGACTGGAATTTGTGTTCCATCTAAAAATGTTGATTAAATTATTTTATATTGAATGTTATAGGCTGATGAGTAAAATTAAAATGAATGTTTTGCAAGTCTGGAATAGATTATATTGTACCTGATAGAATGTTATAGAATCATGGAGTGATTCATGTTGGACAGACCTTAAAGATCATCTCATTCTACCGCTTACACAGGCAGGGACACCTCCCACTGTCCCAGGCTGCTCCAAGCCCCAGTGTCCAACCTGACCTTGGGCACTGCCAGGGATCCAGGGGCAGCCCCAGCTGCTCTGGGCACCCTGGGCCAGGGCCTGCCCACCCTCCCAGGGAACAATTCCTGCCCAAGATCCCATCCATCCCTGCCCTCCTTCAGCTCAAGGCCATTCCCTTTGTCCTATTTCTACATGAATGTACAACATAACTTATAATACATGAACTTATGAACTACATGCACTTGTATTTTCCACCTACGTATAATATTATATCTTAAAAGGAGTATAAATCATAGCATTTTTAGGAGTCTCTTACATGCTAATGTCCAATTCCCTGAGCATCCATAGGATTTGCATCCCAAGGCTGTTCCCTTGTTCCCTGCTTACAAAGCTGTGATGCACCACCAGTCCTTCATCTCCAGCAGGACACCTCAACCTCTTGAACTTCCAGGATGTGCTGGGCTTGGTTTTCCACCCCAGTTCCAGGGATGGACAAACGGAGCTGTAAAACATCCTCTAACAGGATGTCCAGGCCCTGCTTGCAAATGCTCGTGAGCACAGTGCAACACCACACAGTTTTTCCTGCAGCACCATCATCCCATTTTACAGTACTTCACTCACTTTATGGACCAAATGTAACATTGGCAGGGAGGGAGAGAAACAAAATCATTCCATTCTGTCATCCTACAGCACTGTCATCAAATGAGCGATTGGAAAGGAGGTCAATAGCAAAGGTACAATAGCTGCAGTGCTGAAATATTTTGGATTATTCCTCTATGATACAGTGTTGTTTTCCAAGAGGGAAGTGAGTGCAATGTGTGTAGGAAGACCATTAGAAAGGAAGGAAAAACCATCAGGAAAGATCAATGCTTGACTGAGCCATTTTATTAAATTCCCCCTGGATTTAGTCCGAGACTTAAGGCATGATACGATCAGAGCAGATTGCCTTGGGTTATTCCACTCTGAAGTTGTCCATATATCTGACATTGGTCATGACATATTTAATTTGAACTGGAAGTTCAGATTTAATGGTTGAATTCAAGTGGAACGGGAAGCACAGAACCAAGTCGGGACTTACCGTCCATGACTATTGCAGCTCACCTCTCTCTCTGGGTGTTAGTGCTGTGGGGGAGACCTGGGAAGAGCCCTGAGCTCCCTGAACAGCCTTGGATCCAGGCTGAAAATCCCAGTAATGAGTGGTAGAACCCAGAGAGGTTTCCAAAGGTGAGCTCGCCCCACCAAAACCTCTGTGTGAAGGATTTGCAGGAATGAGGTGAACCTTTGGCTTCCACAGCGCCAACAGGAATTTTACTACTGAGTACAATGGCGGCATCTCTGATGTAAAATCCCCAGGAAAAACAAAACAGAACAAAAAAAAACAAAACAAAAGGACTGCTTACAGGTTTCCAGTTCAACTACTGTCTCATTTCCACTGAAATTTTATTTGGATACAAGTGAATAATTTTGTCCATTGGTTACTCTACCAAACAGCTGATGCTGTTCTATCCCAACTTGCTGGCTTTAAGGGTATTTTAAATATTGTGCTGGGCAAGATTTAGCACATAAACACTGTTATCTACTGAAAAATGAGAGTCAGGTTCTTATGAACATGTTAGCCTGTGTCAAAACCATGTCAGTAGAGCAGAACTGAAGGTATAATTAGGAGCAGAAGTCTTGTTAGTAGCAGAATTCAGCCTTAGCAGGACTATTTCTAGGCTTACTTTTTGTTACCACACGTTTTCCAGCCCCTGTTATGCTCAGCCTAACAGGCACTGGTAACGTCCTGCACTGACCTCCCCACAGTGCAAAAGTCAGCAGTGCCAAGTCTTTTTCAATGCTTGTAAGGATCCCGCTGGCTCCTGCACTTATTTGGATTCAGTGGGGTTTGACCTCTCCATGAAATCATTATGGAAACAAATCCATGTGCATTCCCTCCACAGCCAGCAATAAACACAATAAAGAGCAAGGAGGTGAATGAACGTTTGGAATGTACCAATACTCCTCGTCTGGAGGAGGCAGACTGAAACAGGTTTAATTTTTTTGATTCCTGCATTGATTTCACAAAGCCAGATCTTCTCAGAGTTTATTTTTCTTTTTAATTGGGTGGCTGTGACAGAACACAAGTGCCTTGGATGGCATCAAGTGGAGAGTGAGGCACTGACGTCTGTCCTTCAGGGGTTTTTATTTCACATCTTGTCAGCTGTGTTGTGCTGTTTGAGGTGAGATATGCAGGTCTGACGTGAAGGGGACACGTCCTTCCCTGGCTGTCCAGCCACAGACAGGAACAGGGACAGATGGGAGAAGAAAAATCACATCTGAAGCTTTCATGCTTTCATAGAAGATGCCTTTGGTGTCCTCTCCACCTTCCCATTGTTGTCTCCAAGCCCTCCATGGAGATGGTGGCCCCACATCACCTCCAGTGCTCTGAAAACATGGAATGCTCCCACTTCCCATGAATTTCTGAGCCCAAAGGCCACTCAGGAGCTGTGGGGAGCACAGCCCTGAGCTCCAGGAGCAGTTCCTCATGGCCAACCCTCCCCACCCACCCTGGGGAGCATGTGGGGGGCGTGGGGCTGGCAGACCCAGCTCCCCCAGCCCCACACACCACCCCCAGCCCCTCCACACATCACCCACAAGCAGCACTTAGAGTTTTGGACAGCACCATTAATGTGAGAGGCACTTACGGAGATGGATCGGTATCCACCTGATCGCTGAGGTCGTTTTCTCCTCCCATATGATTCATTGGGAGGGAATTAGGGAAAAATGGGAAAAGTATGCTGATGTAATGGTGCATTTTTCAGGAGCTCGTTCATTGTCTTCACCTTGAGCTTTCAGATGGGCTGAAGTTACAGAGCAAACAATAGGAAATCTTCCTTTAAAATCGTGCTAAGGAAGAAAAAAATTTTAAAATAAGAGCTCCTTTATAGCCTGCCTCAACTCTGACTTATCAAACGCAAGGTGTTTGTTAGATGCAACAGGTTCCTTGCTACGAAGCAGTGTTCTTACATTCCTCACACCCCCTGTAGGCTTTGAAATCAGTGTTCAAAGTGGACTTTCTGAATTCATGAAAACCCACAGGTCTATAATACATCCCTAATGGAAGTCAAACATGACACCCTAGAGATAAAACACAGTGGCCTTACCCTCTGTTCACAGTAGGTGTCTGTGTATAATAAATATTTTATTTTACTACAAAAACAAATAACTAAACATACCCCCTGTGTTTGTTCTGAACTCTACAGTAGCTTTTGTGAGTTTACTATATTTCAAAGCTGAGATAGGAAACCACAAAGTCACGCCAGTTATAATCCATGCTTGCACAAGGCAAGCCAGTTCTGATTCCAGCCCCACCAAGCTCCTGGGACCTGGATGGCTCTGGCCCTCCAGGAGAGGACTCGTGAGGAGCCTGGCTATGGGGTGGAAAGCCCACCAGGCACAGCCCCAGTTTGCAAAGAATTCATAACACAAAAGCATCCTGTGGGTTTTGCTACTTTCAGTGGTAGGTGATGGTCCTGCAGGACCTCAGTTAAACTGGAGCATTTGCTCTGCTCTGCTGAGGGATCTGGGGCATCCTCAGTGGAGGTGGGACGCCCAAAATACGTGGGTGAGCAGGCATCAAGAGAAGCAGAGTGTCTTCTTTGAGCTCTTTCATCATGGCCATGCTCTTGATTGCACCTGTGACTATCATACTTCTCCACTCTTTCCTCATTTCTTAGGATATTTCCTCTGGGAGAGGTAAGTGGATGCTAAAATGACGCCCCTCTTTTCTTCTCCATCTTCAGGCGTTCTTCATTTGTGGGCCTACAATTGTGGAGAACATGGTGGGGTTCGGAAAGCAGTGGGAGGAGAAGCCTGCAGGGAAGGTGAGCCGTGGTGAGGGCTGTCCCTCACCTCAGAGCTGGCAGCAGCACCAGGACTGGCATCAGGATCTCCTCAGCTTGACCTCGGTGGATACACATGGTACAAAGCACATTTGCTGTGAGAACATGGAATTATTGACCGGCTTGGGTTGGGTTGGAAGGGACCTCAAGGAGCATCTAATCCAACCCCCAACACCTTCCCCAGTTTGCTCCAACCCCGTCCAACCTGGCCTTGAAAAATTCCAGGATGGAGCATCCACCACCTCTCCAGGCAACCTGTGCCGGTGTTTTATGTTCTGCTTCCTGAGGTGCCCACGCTGCTCCTGTGGCTCTCTGGGTGCAGTTTGATCCTTCTGCTGCTCCAGGACACAGCTGATAGACACACCCAGGGAACTTCCATGTCCTTTTTCTTAAATAATATCCTTGTGTAAATTTTTTTGTAAGCTCTAGGTTTATTTTATGACCCATAAACTTTGACAATATATTAAAATCTTCCTGGTGCAGCCTTACCTTGGATGCTGCTCCTCCAGCTGAACCTGGAGGATCCCACAGCAGGACAAGAACCACAGGAGCTGAGATGCTTCTCCATGCTGTCCCCAGTGCCTGCTGATCAGAGAAACGTGCTGCCTCCATCGCCCATGGATCAGGGTAGGAGACATCACTCTTCTTTCAAGGGCAGTGTCGAACCACCCAACTTTTAAATACGGATATATATGGAAAGGAAACGCAGAAATGTGCAGTAAATGTGCAGTTGCTGATGAATCACTGAGTTCTGACAGCTTTACACAGATATAACTGCACCCGGCCAATTTCTCAGCTGGTGTAAACTGGCATCCATCCATGGCCTGTAATGAAGGCAGCCCAATTTACACCAGCCAGCTGACCCATTTTTATTGATTTTCAATGATTTACATCGGGCTCAGGATGGAGTAATACATCGTGGAATCAGGCCCACGAAGTATGGGCCCTAACCATACATTATCAGGGAATTCCAAATTAGGATTTCTTGGTCTATCATTATTTCATGCTTTTACATCTATCAAAAATGAGCTTTTCTAAGTGCTGCACCGTGAGGGTGTCATTATCTAGACACGATAATAAGAGAGTCAGGCACTGTAAAAACCCTGAAACCTTGACTTGTGGATTTATACAAGACATTTAATGTTATTTTAACATAGTATTTGGTATGTACTTTTATATGTTTCAGTGGCTTATATCATCATTCTTACTGCACTAAAACTTCCATGTCCTTTTTCTTAAATAATATCCTTGTGTAAATTTTTTTGTAAGCTCTAGGTTTATTTTATGACCCATAAACTTTGACAATATATTAAAATCTTGGAGGAATTTAATATCAGGAGAAGATTATCTTTAAAAAATCATCTCTCTGTGTTATAGTGACTTAGACACATCGAGTATGTTAAAAGGTTTAATAGCTGTTTATAAATTTTACTGCCACTGTCAATAACTTCATAATATATTAAACCAGTTAATAGGTCAACAGAAAATATTTATAACTTGCTATAAACTGTTTACCCAGGAATAAACTTAATTTCTAATGATAATGAAACATAAAAGTCAATGAATATTAATTTTAATATTTTATCCTAATTTAAACAGTTTTGTAATTTGCTGTACATTTGCTGTAAACACTGTCTGAGCAGAAGTAAAGAGCACTGATTTTTCTAACTCTGGGCAAAAAAATCTCTGAAAGCATCATCAATGATGGGAGTTAACATTGCCCTGAAAGAATATCTTGAGAGCACTGACCCCAAGAAGACCCCCATATGAATAAGAAATTTAAATAAGAAACCATGTTTGGAAAGATTTTGATAATTTTAGATAACACCTCCTCTTCCACATAACGTCTGCAAAATTTAATTTTTGCAGTTTGAAATTTTTTCACACCTAAACCCCATCTTTTATTCCAGTCTAAACCTAAGCATGCCCAATCCTGCAGCATCGCACATCCCTCCTGGACTGCAAGAGGCAGGACCCTAATCCTGATGCTGGCCAGGGGTCCCTCAGTGTGGAAAGTCTGACCATGCCTTTGTTTTCCAGGGGCAAAACTAGTTCCTATTAATCCTGTGGATGTGCCAGCTCAGTTCAAAAATATCAGGATACACGGATTCCCACAGATCCCCAAAGTTCCAAATTAAGAAATGCCCTTATTCCTATTTTGTTCCCAACCTGCATCATGTCATACACTATTTTAGTTGTTTGCCAGAGAGCAGAGGTTAAATCTTCCCAGGATCCCGTATGGATCAGGCCGTGTTCCTGCCCATTCCCGAGCAGACCGTGCCTGGTCAGTCATCCCAACTCTGAATTTCCTGTCTTTGCACCTCCAGCCCGTGGCCACACTCACAAGAAGGGGCTGGCAAGACTCTCACCATGGTTTTCACCCTACAAAGTCGATGAGCTGCACCCAATTAATTTTTTATATTTAATATTAGGCTTTATTAATCTACTATTTTATTAATAGAATTTCTAAATATTTAATGCCAATTTTTATATGTAATACTAAGACTTATTAATCTCCTAAATTTTATTAATAGAATTTTTGTAACTTCCTTTTTTTTTTTTTTTTTTTTGCCTCCCTCCTTCGGATCATTCCTGTGTTTTTAAAATGTTGTGACACTGGAGCGAAAAACCACACAATCCATCCTCTTGGATTGGGATGCATGAGGACAGTGCTTAACCTTCCCTCCTCATTCCCAAACCAATGGAAGTGCTGTGGTCTTATTTCCTCCCTGTGAATCCTGCCAGGGTGACTGCAGCCCTCCCTCCGCTCCTAATGAGCCCTAATTATACTTTATTTGTGTGTTAAGAGCAGATTCAATAAGCACACGACTCCCCTGTTAGGAAACTCTCCAGTTGCATATTCCTGAGGCACTGTATGGATGCCATTCCGCGTGTAATCGGATTTTTTTCCGCCTCCAAATTAGTACCACAGTCACATAGCAAATTGGAATATGCATGTGGCTTCACCACTGATATGGCGTTGCCTTCCCCTCTTCCTGACACTTTTGATGTTGCTCCCTTTCATCGTCGTCACCGTCCTGCTTCTGCAGCAGACTTCACATCTAAGGCCTTGTGCAGGGCATAATTAGAAGCTGCAGGACCAAGACATGAAGGTTGGGCTCTTGTTTTTCAGGAAGCAGCTCGGGGAAGGGCAGCTGGTCCCTGGGCGGGCGCTGGGTGGGTGGGGACAGTGCCCACCCCACGGGGACACCTTGGCTTGGCTGCCCGGTCACCAGTAGGGTCAGCTTGGACACTCCCTCCTCAGCCACCTTTGTTAGGGCGAGGGGAACACCCCAAAAACAGAGAAGCTCTGGCCTCTCCCATTGTTCCACCTCTCCCATCCCAGAACTCTCCCTCCCAAGTCAGGCTGGGGAAGGGAAGAGCTGTGAGAATCCTTTACTGCTCTGACTGAGGCAAGAGAGCCTTTCCTTCCCTCTAACAAACCAGGGACCAGGCTTGTCACCTTCTAAATATCATTTTCTTACCTTTACAAGGACATAAATACAGGTTTAGCATAATGAACCCTTTTCCTTGCTTCCCAATCCACATCTAGCATCCACGTGCCCCTTCCCATTTGGAAATTTGCTTATAAACATCACGCTTTTGCTCTAGTGCAGTACAAACAGGGAGTTTTCAGTTTGCAGTTGCATAAGAGGCATCCCAATCTCCCAAAGAATAACCATTTATCTCTGAAAAGTGCTGAACAAATGGGATTTATTGCAATAGTGCTGTTGGCTGATCACATCATGTTTGTTTTCCTGGAAAGGGATGGTATTTGGAAAATAAACTTCTTTTTGTAAGAAAACCTGTGCACCTATCCAACAAAAATATCCTGTTAGTGTGAAGGAAGGACAGCACCAGCCCTTCCCAGCTGTCAGGCCCTTGGAGAGCAGACCTAGGGGTGAAGGCAAGGAAGCTGGAGTAGCTTCCAGACAATTCATTCCCCAACTGGAAGGGGATGTGGACAGCTGTGGCCAAGCCTCATGCTCACCATAACCTCTCTTTATTCCTGCACCATGATTTGCAGGAAAAGAGCAACAACTTTGTAGGGTGAAAACCATGGTGAGAGTCTTGCCAGCCCCTTCTTGTGAGTGTGGCCACGGGCTGGAGGTGCAGACAAGAAATTCAGAGTTGGGAACAACAAAACAACAAAACAAATTTGAGCCCAAATTTGGGCTCAGATTGAAAGAGGGGAAATTGAGGTTAAAGAGTGGGAAAAAATCCCTCCCTGTGAGGGTGGGGAAGCCCTGCCCCAGGGTGCCCAGAGCAGCTGGGGCTGCCCCTGGATCCCTGGAAGTGTCCAAGGCCAGGCTGGATGAGGCTTGGAGCAGCCTGAAATAGTGAAAGGTGAGCTTTAAGGTCCCTCCCAACCCAAACCATTCCGTGATTCCCTGTTTTGTGTGTCACAAAGCTCATCCCAATACTGGGCTAATGTTTCTGCCATTGGAGTGATCCTAATCCCTTTACAGACTTTTCCCTGCCATGCTGGGCTCACTTCCTGCTGCTTCATGGGAAATGTCCTATTTCTGTGGTTTAAAGACGGGAAAAAAGATGGTTCCACTATTATTAATGGTAATGGTAAAGCCTGAAGGAAAAAAAAAAAAAAAGATGAAGACACAGCTGTGTATTTACTCAAAACACTCCAGTATAAAATAATAAAGTTCTAAAAACAAAAGGTACCTCATCCTGCTGCCACCCCACTGGGCACCACACCGAGGGGGTCTCCGGCATGGGAGCAATTTTCTTACAATACCTCACATTCCACAAAATTAGGCACAGTCTATGTGTTAAGGAGGGAGCGTCAGATCAGTGTTGGCTTTGAATTCCCTTGCTTTTGTCAGCCTCATTATTACAGCTCGAATGTTATTAAAATGCTGCTCTTCGTCTGTTAATAATCATTTCACTTCTCTATCTCTGCCACATGAACTTTGGAACACTGTGAAATGGGTTTTGTAGTTGCATGTTTTTTTCAAGTTCATTGATCAAACATTTGTACATTTTAATGTTATAAATAATTGAAGAGCCTTCATTTTTCAGTGTTAAAATTAACTTTTCTGTTCTGCCTTTTAAAACTAGAACAAGGGGAAGTGTAATTTAAGCCATGAAAAGGCTGCAAAATACGTGAAACTCTCTGTAACCCTTTTCTGTGAGACTCTCCTCGTTTCACTTTGATTCTTGCGGAGACTGAAGTGTGTACAGCCAGCCCTTGACAGGCTCCTCCAGCAGGTTACTTGCTAGAGGAGTTCACCTATTTTCAGAGAAGTCTTTAAACATGGGATGGATACAAGGAGACTGTTTGAAGCCACCCAGCAGGTTTGGAAAAGCTGGGGGCAGGGAGGAGCTGGAGGAGGTGGGTGCAGCAGAGGCAGACAGGGATGTTCGGATGAAGGACAGCAGTTTGTGTCTCCATGCACATTTTTCTTCCCTTCCCATCGTGTGTGATAAATAGGAACAAAACCAATGGAAAGAATGAACCCAGGAACGACCCAGAATGCAGGGAATGGGAAGAGGCAAGCACAGGGTTGCCTTTGGGAAGGAGGGGGAAAGCAAGGCTCACACCTGCACTGGCATCCTGTGAGGACAGTGGAAAGCAGTAAGGTTTGATCTCAAATTCCCATTTTTGGTGGTCCCAGACCTTCTACACAAAAATTTTAAACCGAACAGCTACACAAAGCGTGGCAAGGTTTAAAATTTTAATATCTTGTGCTTCCTTACTGGGAGCTGGTTTGTGCAGATGCACTCCTAAATAACACATGGTCATTCAGGATGTGGATTTAAGGACAAGAGAACAGGAGAAATTAATTAGCCTGACAGCAACAGGACAGTGAGACAGTTATAAAAATTCCTTAAAATGACTTTCTGTGGAAAGCTGGAGAGGATCTTTTTGTGGCGACTCTTAAATCCTTCTTCACTCAGACCTTTTGGCATTTTTGTGGCCTCCTGTGGACCTGCTGTAACAGGTCCTTGCTAAAGCCTGTGCTTCCTGTGCTTCCTGTGCTAAAGACTCTGGATCTGCATGCCGTGTTCCAGGTGGGGCAGTCTCCCTGAATTTCAGATATTCCCAGACGGAGCTAGGTAGTGATACAGCTGGATCTGGATGTCACTAAAGCAGACTCCTCAGCACACTTTTAAACCAAACTTTAAAAATTTTAAACCAAACAGCTACGCAAAGGGTGGCAAGGGGGCATGTCCCTGTATCAGCCCTCAAATGGGGCTGAAGAGCCAACAGAAGAATATCCTGCAGTTTGCACGAGTCTGTGAAATCGCCAGCAAAATTAGTGTTTGGGTTTGTGGAACAATTTGGTGATGTCAGGTGTGGGGTCTTTCACCGCAGAGCTAAGCCTGAATCTAAATCTGGGTCAGAGACAACCTCTCAAATCAACCAAAGTTAATCAGCGGTGCTGGAATACGAACTGCTGCGATGAGTCAGTGAGGAGCAAGCCTAATATTTCCCGTGTTTGGAAGGATATCACAAGCAGATGCTTATCCAAGATATATCAGAAGGCACTCAACCTCCTTCGTTGAGGAGCTGGGAATTTTCCTGCAGTGGAGTTCCCGTGTGGGATGACTGGGGCTTCCTGACTCCAGCCAGGATGGAGATACTGTGGGAAAAGCAGATCCCAAATTCAGGTTCAATTAATTTTGCAGCCCCTGAGCGCCTCCATCCCGGCGAACTCACGGATATGGGAGAGGACAACCTGCCCACCAGCGGAATTTGTGCTGAACAAACACATACACAAGATGGGTTCCCAGAAAGTTATGAGGAAAACTATGAATCTTTACATTAAAAGAGGGAAACCATAAAGGCTGGATGTTTCTCCACCCTCGGACTGCTGCTCACTCACTATGAATTTTATGAAAACAGTGTTGAGTGAAATGGAGATTTACTGAAACACTAAAGCCAGTGCTGATGGAGCAAACTACCCCTGACATGGCTCTGCCTGAATTCATTCCAAAGAGAGCATTCCCAGAGCTGCTGTGATGCCAGGAAAAGACAGAGCCCATTCCTCAGTGCCAGATTAAGAAAATGGGTGAAGATTTCTGCAGCAAATCCAGTTTGGCCTGAGCTGTACCCCTGGGCAAAAGCCAGGTCTGGCCACCCATAGCAGCACTTTGTGCGGTGGGCATTGGAGTAAGAGCCAAAATGTCAGATTTAAACCCAGAAAATTGCAATAGTTGCCTACTGGTGGCATACATTCCACTCCTCAGAATGCTGTAAATTAGAAAAACCATAATGGGAAGTGAGGGAAAAGGGAAATCCAGAAATCAAGTTCTTGGTTCCCTTGCTATCAACCACAGCTTTGATTTCTCATTTGCTTTCCCTATAGAAAACCATGGTTTAAGAAGTGAAGAGTGGAAAAAAAACAAACCAACCAACCAAAAAAAAAAAAAACCAAACCCAAACAAACCCCCCAAAACAAAAAAACAAAGAACCAAAAACAAAAGTACCAAAACCAAAACCAAAACCAACAAAAAAAACTGAACAAAAAAAAAAAACAAACAAAAAACCAACCAACCAAACAAACAAACCAACCAACCAAACGAAGCAACCAACCAACCAAAAAACCTCAAAAAAAACAACAAGACAAAAAAAAAAAAACCAACCAGAAATATGCTGAACTGAGCTGAAATAATAGGTAGGGTGAAGTTCTGTTCTTGATATCCCACTGTCAGCTCCAGGAGGTCAGGAGGAAGGAAGACTTCCCTCATCTCTCCAGCTGACAGAAAAGCAAAAAAATAGAAAAAAATAAAGGAAATACTATTGGGGGAAAAAAGACAACTTTTAGAAGTTGTCACAGTTTGGGGGCACACATGGCTCGTTCTCACAAAATCCATCCCTCAGCGCGCTGTGCACGCTCCTTTATCCTCCGTACCGGGGGATTGGGGAATGCTCCTTTGGCAGAGCTGGATCATCAGGGGCAGCTCCACATCGTGGGCAGGAGTCACACACAGATCCTGCCATGGGGGTCCCACCCCATTCCCGAGCAGGCACGGGGATCCCTTTGGCTCTGCTGCCGGTTTGTCCAAGTGCCAGCACTCCATAAAGAACTTTTTGCAGTTATTTCTCGGAGCTACTTAAGGGAACTCTTGCCCCGTGGTGCACGGCGTTATCGGCCCCTCCAACAGCCACTCCAGCCCTCAGTATTAATCTTGGAATTCTCTGCATCTTCCAAGTTTTTGTCCACAGGAGGTTTTCCCCTTTTCTTTCCCTCTGCAGCGAGTGCCTGACTGGTGGGGATGGATTAAGACAAGTACAAGCAACGCTGCATGGTAAATTCTTTCTTTGCATGACAGCTGGTTTGAATGTGTTACAGGATTGAGGGAAACATTGGTTCCATATTCAAAAAGAGCCTCAGCTTTTCCAAAAGGCTTTGGCTCATCCACAAGAAGTTCAGCTGCTGATATCCACTTATTTAATTCTTTACCAAACATGCAGAATCTCTGACAGCCATTTGTTTAAATTACTTACACAACTTGCCGTTTTAATCTTTTTTTCCTATTAATCTGTGACAAACCATGGAATTTAATATTTTTTACCATGACTAATGTATGAAATTTGTTCGCTTTGTCTGTAATTTACAGAGAGCCCTGAATAATTGAGCCTTTAAGTTTAAAGGCTTATATTTTGTTATTCTAGCTGTGATGGCTTGTAACGGTTTGAAGAACCTGAGGGGTTTTTGAGATGGGTGCCAATAAAAAATAACCAAAACTGATCTCAGGCCTCCTTGTTTTCCTCTGTTGGCCTCCAATTATTATAGGGAGGGAGAAATGAAAGAAAATAAGTAAAAGGCAACATGGAGAGGAGGGGAAGACCAAGGAATTAATGTATTTCAATGACTACACAAGGGTTTCCAGCCCCTCTGCTGTCAAATCTCAGCCTACACATTCTTTACCCTTGTTTAATGCATTAATGCTTTGCACTGTCAACCACAGCTATTTCTAAAATAAAAATTATAACAAAAATAGAGGCAAATGGCCAATCTTTATACAATCTGCAGACATCCCCAGTCCTAGCACAGGTACCTGCTGCCCCAGCCATGAAGATCTTTGAATTCAGTAAAGCTGAACCAGCCTGAGGCCCTTGGGAGACACGGACTGAGGGGAAGATTTGGCTTTACAAGAAGGAGCCGCACTTTTCCAGGTCATCCTTACACTCACAATGGTGACACGAGCAAATTGTCACCTGAACCAGAAGAGACAGAGACCCAGGGATGCCCAGCCCCTGGCCAGGTTTTGGTAGCTGAATGAAGGGGCAGGACCTCCCCTTTCCCCAGCACTCCAGCCCACCTCTGCTCTGCCAGAAAGCTGCAAGGACTTTGATCCAGAAACCACTGGCTCGTGGACCTGTAATGACCCAGTAATGGCTCAGAGGACAATCCCTAGAGGAACATTCCCTAAACTCCGCATGGAAGAGCAAGACTGAACACCAGGAGCGTCCTGGCGACCACTGAAACGCAACAAACACTGGTGGGATCTCTCTCTCTCATCTGGGAGGAAGAAAGGAGCACAAAGAAGGTGCAGCAGCACATAGACACTGGAAAATAGGTCTTGGAATGATGCAGAATACCAAGTGATCTAATGGCACCTCAGCCTTAAACCAGAGAGCACGGAAAGCCTCGGCACAAGGATGTTATATATATATATTCCTCAGGTCATGTTATTTCTTTTAAATATTAATCAGAAAAATTGGAAAGCTTTATTATAAAGATGACAAATGCTACTGTGCCTCGAGGAAAGGTTGCGCACAGGATGTGCAAACTCGTACTTATTTGATTCAACATGGTGACTGTGGGCTGCACTTTTAATGAGGGAAATAAAACATCCTCTTAATTGGCTATAAAAGGATGTGCACCACAGACTTACTGAAACATTAGGCTGCATAGTTAGGACCTACTTTGTAACAATGCCTCATATTTATTAATATTATTTTTATTGGTTGCAAAATCTATGAGTTTATCTATATGATAGGAACAAAAGGCACTCTTTTCAGGATATTTTTTTGCATTTTTTTGAGGAGGAAAGAGAGAAAGAAAGAAATTGTATTTTACACCAGATAAATTGAAAACATCAGGGTACCCTACAGAGTAATAGTACTTTATCATGATTTATACATGGGAACATAACTGTTGCCAAAAAACAGAGGTGACCTCTCCCTACCCTATATTAATAATTACAGTATGGAGATGGAAGCATGATATGCAGGACACTCCTCTCTGCTCCGAAAAATAGGGGGGGAATTGTATAAAAAAACATAAAAAAGAGGCAAATTTGACTAGGAAGTGTTGACAGGCGTCGCATCTCATGCAATGAAAAGCACACTATTGGAATTTACCCAAAACGCAGGTTTTATTCCAACTGCTCTTACCATATATTTATTTATTTTTATTTTAAATTAAGGAAGAACACTCTCTGAACACTCTTTCTGGTCAGGCTCTGGTGAGCACAGAGCACCTTTCTGAACCCTGCTGTGAAATACAAACTACGGCAAGGGGCTGACAGAGGCAGAGCCAAACACTTGGTGACAATGCCTGAATCCCAGACAGAGGATTTTGGGGTCCCTTGAGGGGTTTTTGTGCTCCTTAACAGGTCTCTCCACCCATCAGGTTAAGGCCATTTGTCCTACATGAGTTTCAGTATTATATCAAGGAGATTATTTATTAGGAAAATCGTGGAGGATGAGAAAGGCATTTTTATGGGGATGCTACATTTTAAAAAAGTATTTTTCCTGCTCTCACTCCAAAAAAGTTTAAACCCATCCTTTAAAGACTCATCTGAAGCTTTCCTTTGAATGATTCCAGTTGAGACACCCAGAAAAGGAGGGGATCCCACACAGGAGCCTCTCCACTCACTGCCAACACCGAGATTGCTGAGGCTGCTGCCAGTCCCCTTCCCAAGACATCAGCCTTGATGTGCAATTTAAAAAATAAAGCCAAAAACACCCTCTAGAATAGAGAGTGCAGAAGAAATTATAAAAAATAAAAAAAATCAACAAAGGCTGCTTCAGTTTAAAAATTCGTGTTGAAACCTGTTAGTGATTGTGTTCATGAGAGTTTTTATAAAGCGCTGTTACAGTCTTAAACTTGACACATATGATGGAGCTTCCTGGATTAAATATCCCTGATACTTCTTTTCCCCAGAAGACAAGGCAGGAAGAAATCTTCTTCCAAGCACCACAGTTGATTTTCCAGATTTTCATATCCTCAGGCTTATGAAACGCTGATCCAGAAGGAACACACCATCACTCTGTGCTAACTCTTTTCTTTCTGCAGCTCCGGGCAGGGAACAGCGGGGCTGGACACAACACAGGTGAAGAGCAGCGCTAAATCCAGCTGCACTGGGGGGGCTTGGCTGGAACAGACTAATTTTTTTCCTCCTAAATGCCAGGTTTAAACTCTCCTCCTTTCAGGCTGAGACCTCTGGAGGAACTGGACAGAAGAAATTGGACACCCGCAAATAATTAAGGTCTTGATTTCGTACCAAAACTAATGGCAGACACCCAGCAGCATCTTTATATCAGGTAAGATAAAGCAGCAATAGGCTGCACTGATTTAAATCCCCTACTCTGTATTTTTCCTAGGTGAGTTTTGTTTCCCACTGAACCTTTCAGGCCCTGGAAAATGTAAAACTAAGGCAGGAAGCATAGGTTTAAATTATGTCAGACAAGATCAGACAGTGCCTGGAGCAGACAGGCTCTCTGCAGGTCCTTGCTGTAATGCTGCTCGGGCAGCCTTCTGGGAGAGCAGGAGGAGCTGGGGAGCAGCGAGCAGAGCTGGAAAACACGGCTGGAAAATAACGCAGCTTCATGTGAGGGGCTTCACCACCACACCCCGCTGCCATGGCCTGGCGGGGCATCCCGTCCGTGCTTCTCCTGCTTATCCAAAATAGGCAAAAAATAGGCAAAATTGGCTCTTTGCAGTCTCACGGAATGGCAGGGCCACTGATGCTTGAAAAATAACTCTGAGTGCCGTGGAAAATACAATGAGAGATTTCTTAACATGACCTCTGTCATCCTCAGAAAATTGGAATTAGCAGTTCTGCACCATAACGTGCAAATTCCAGAAATTCTTCACGATCCGACACCTGAAATCAAGGAGAGTGTTTTTGCATGGCCAGTCCTTGCAGCAGCTATTTTGATACCAGCTCATTGCTAAAATCAACACTCAAGTTCACTTTATCCTATTTCCAGCAATTATAGCTACTTCAAATAGGGAATTTTAATGCAAGAAGTAGAATAAATGTCACTCCTGGAACACGTACATTACTGTAATCTAATGTGAGTAAGAAGTCACTTGAGATGGAGAAACGCAACAGCCCCTTTAGGGCTAGTGCCACAGCAGAGGCAACAAAAGGGAAACCCTCGTTAATCCATTGGAAATATCATGTTAATAAATGAAAATGAGATAATGACTTTTGTGGCTAGCTGAATCTTGTCTAAAGCCTCTTATGAGCTTCATGTGTCTCAATTAGGGACTATGCTACAAGGTAAAAAAAAAAAAAATCAGCTGCGGGCTGAACACAATAAAAAACAAAGTTAAATAAGGAAATGTACTTGGGATTATTATTATTGCAACCCTCCTGCCTGACCTAGAAGTGTCTTATGGTACAGATCCACCCCGAGCTCCCATTACAGCTTTTAATTGGAATTTCAGTAGCTGCTCCCGCAATGTGAGGAATGACGAAGGTTTGCTTTTCTCCTCCCTATCAAAGGGCATCAAGTCAAAGTCCATTTACCCTCTGATTCCATATCCCACCTCCACACAGATCAACTCCTGTGTAACAACACCAACGGCAAATTCCCAAATATCCTCACTTAGTGAAAATCCAGCACAGACCAGGCTGGGAATGACAGAGAGGAGGAGAGGGATGAGCTTCTCACCAGGCACGGAGAACACAGAACCTCCCAAATTTCAGTGTCTGGGCAGGGAAGGAGGAATCTGGCCCCAGCAAACTATTCCTTACAGATTTTATGTTTTCAGCCTGTGGTGCAGAATTATCACAAGCAAACACACCTCACAGCTGCAGCTCCCTGAAGTTTCGGTGTAAGAATTTCTTTGACTCAAACCCAGAATTTCTCTGCTTCAGGAAGTTAAGAAATATCTAGGAGATGCTGCATATGAACCCATATTAGTTGATATCCTCACAGACTGTTATCAGAGCTGTCCTTCAACAGCAAAGGTATTTATTTCCATAAAACCTGCTCATAATCAAGATTGTCCAATAAGCAATTAAATAATTCTACATCCTCATTATCTGGTAGCTAGCATTCAAAAATGAGAGATTTATATTAAAAAAAGCAATAAAATAAATGGACAGAAGCCATCATCTACCAGTGGAAATGCTGTGGTCCCCACCCCTGGAGGGATTTAATATCTGTGTGGAGGTGGCACTTGAGGACATGGGTCAGTGGTGGCCTTGGCAGTGCTGGGGAATGGTTGGACTTGATGGTCTTAAAGGTCTTTTCCAGCACAAACAATTGTGTGATTCTAAAGGTTTCACTTTTCAAACNTACTTGGGATTATTATTATTGCAACCCTCCTGCCTGACCTAGAAGTGTCTTATGGTACAGATCCACCCCGAGCTCCCATTACAGCTTTTAATTGGAATTTCAGTAGCTGCTCCCGCAATGTGAGGAATGACGAAGGTTTGCTTTTCTCCTCCCTATCAAAGGGCATCAAGTTAAAGTCCATTTACCCTCTGATTCCATATCCCACCTTCACACAGATCAACTCCTCTGTTCCAACACCAGCAGCAAATTCCCAAATATCCTCACTTAGTGAAAATCCAGCACAGACCAGGCTGGGAATGACAGAGAGGAGGAGAGGGATGAGCTTCTCACCAGGCACGGAGAACACAGAACCTCCCAAATTTCAGTGTCTGGGCAGGGAAGGAGGAATCTGGCCCCAGCAAACTATTCCTTACAGATTTTATGTTTTCAGCCTGTGGTGCAGAATTATCACAAGCAAACACACCTCACAGCTGCAGCTCCCTGAAGTTTCGGTGTAAGAATTTCTTTGACTCAAAACCAGAATTTCTCTGCTTCAGGAAGTTAAGAAATATCTAGGAGATGCTGCATATGAACCCATATTAGTTGATATCCTCACAGACTGTTATCAGAGCTGTCCTTCAACAGCAAAGGTATTTATTTCCATAAAACCTGCTCATAATCAAGATTGTCCAATAAGCAATTAAATAATTCTACATCCTCATTATCTGGTAGCTAGCATTCAAAAATGAGAGATTTATATTAAAAAAAGCAATAAAATAAATGGACAGAAGCCATCATCTACCAGTGGAAATGCTGTTGGTCCCCATCCCCGGAGGGATTTAATATCTGTGTGGAGGTGGCACTTGGGGACGTGAGTCAGTGGTCAGTGGTGGCCTTGGCAGTGCTGGGGAATGGTTGGACTTGATGGTCTTAAAGGTCTTTTCCAGCACAAACAATTGTGTGATTCTAAAGGTTTCACTTTTCAAACGTTTTCTCTAAGTATTGTTTCTCCAAAATAAAATTAGGTTAATTTTTTCCACCATTTTCGTTGTTTGCTCTTTTTGTGGGTTTTTTTAAGGCTTTTTTTTTTTTTTTTTGTTTTTTGTCGCAAAATGGGAACTCTTCAGGAGTTCAGTTATTATAAGTTCATTTGGTATTCATGGAAATAGCGGTGATGATAATGAATTCATTTGATATTCATGTGCATGTCACATGTCCTTCGGTGGCAGTGCCATTGTCACTCAGCTCTCATTAGGCTGTGCTCTGGTGGTGATGTCCCTGCTCTGGGCAGGGTGCTGGGAACAGGGACACCACGGACGCAGTGCACTCCCACCTCTACCCACTAATTCTTACTTCAAAAAAAGCAGCTTTTTCATGATATGATTAAATAAAAAAAACAGTTTCTCTCTCAGAATGGTTTTGTAGTTTATAAATCGCTTTTTTTTCCTTTCTGCTCCCCAGTCCTGTGCAGTTCTGAAGAATTGGAAAAGTTACTCCAGAAGAAGAATTCACAACTTAACAGATTCACTCATATTCAATCTCTGCTCTTGCTTTTTAGCCACAATATTTCAGTGGGATAGTTTGCTTCTGAAACTCTAAACTTGAGAGGATTTCAGGAATAACATTCCATCTGAAGGGCTGTTTTCTGTGTGCCAGGCCTGTGATATTGCTGTTGAGAAGAGCTCAGTATTAGAGCAGACCCCAAATTCCCCATTCACCTTCATAAAGGAGCAACCAAGCCACCAACATTTTTCGTATTTCTACACAAGATTATAAACAGGGATGCTCCAAAGGCCCTGGAGGAACGAGGGGCTCAGGTCACATGCAATTGAGTGGAATTTATTTCCTTGAACCATTTTGGCCCCTCTCAAATCCTCCACTCTTTAACCACGCCAGCGACCGACCGCGAACTTCAGGAGGTGCGATGTCGTGGGAGCCATCACGGTGACTTAAAACACAAAACGAGCATGGCTAAGGTCAAAAGTTCTTCAAAAAGTCTAATATATACATCATACACATCCCCAGAGGAGCCAGCTCTACTCACCTTAATCCTGAATCAACACCGCCTGTGTAAGTGCAGCCCACGCCTCATCATCCGGGGCCACTCCTGCACTTACAGTTGGATGTGGGAGCCTTGACGGATTTGGGCTGCGGATCACCAGGGAAAGAGACCTGGCTCTGCTTCTTGAGGGCTTGCAAAGCATCATTAAGGCTTTACTTTCCACCAGCCTCTAACCTCCTGCTAGCCCTGGACTCCCCAGTTCCCCAGCAGGCACTGGGAGCCTCTCCCAGGAGTCTCCCTCAAAGCCATGTGGTGCTTCAAGCTTGACACACAGGATCAAGGAAAAGGAGGAAGGAGCAGAGATGGATTCTTGTCTCTTTATGCATACTAATTGTTTTGAAAAAACCTGATGTGCACACAAAACCAGCAGAAACCCCGTTGGTGTTAAATTTTCCTGGGACAGACGAACAGAGAGGGTTTGACCTCAAAGTAAGCAACAAGACTTAGATCAAGTGCCCAAAGCTTTGATTTTTAGAAATAAGAAAACAAAGCACCCCTCCTCAAAAAACAGAAAAAAAACCCCATGAAAATATGAGCAGCTCTTGTTTCTCCTCTTTCTAATGAGAAGCTCTTGGTTGTGGTCAGGGCCACCTGAGGGTCACTCATCTATCATCAAGCCAGATGCCATCCCAAATTTCCTAGCTGGCACCACCGGCCAGGCTGCTATTTCCGTGTGCAGGCACTAAAAGATTTCTGGGCTTTGTTTCCCCTCGCAGAGGTAAATCACAGCATGGGAAATGTGCTCCACATGAATGATGGTCATTCTGGCCATGGCTGCTCTTCTGTTCATCTGCAAAAGGATCACGGAAGGCATTTGCCAGATTAAGCAAGGTTTTGGTTCCCATTTGTCTTTTGGTCAGTTATGATGCACATCCTTCCACTCCCCAGCACAGGGAACAGGGAATGTGTCCCTGCTCCCCAAGCACGGAGCAAACGTGACTCAGCTTTGTCTGCCAGAGGAAGCATAACGCAGCTCTCGTGAGTTATTCGCACTTTTGGCATCGGCACAGATGTAACTTGGAGCTGAACTCCGCAGGCAGCTTATTGACCTATCAAGAAAATGTGCAGGCCTGGCTCAGAGATATTTAATTCACGTATAAATCTGGTAATTTATGGTTTAGCTGACAGCCCTGAACTGGGTATTGCAGCTTGTGCTCGGAAAAGGCTGAAAGGAGACAACACCTAAAGGGGCTCCGAGAAACCTGGAGAGGGACTTGGGACAAAGGCCTGGAGGGACAGGACAAGAGGGAATGCTTTCCCCGGGCCAGAGGGCAGGGTTGGATGGGATATTGGGAAGGAATTGTTCCCTGGGAGGGTGGGGTGGCAGTGGATGGGCTTTAAGGTCCTTCCCAACCCAAACGATTCCATGGTTCTATGAAAGGCTGGCCAGGAGTTGCTGGGACAGAGCTTGGGGCATGCAGGGAAAACTTCCACTGTCACACCTTCCACCTGCTCACTCCTGGAGATTTTGTGGACCGAAAATGCAGGGATCTGCCTTTCTGCCAGCAAATCCTTCTTATTCTCCACCTTATTCATCACCAACACTTCAGCTGCCCTCTGTGGATACCTTACCTACCCAGAGTGCAAATGTTTGCTCACAACAAGCCCTGCTCTTATGATTTTCACCCTCCTTTTTTGAGGCTGCACCCACATGAACACTCATGAATTGCCAAATCCTTGCTCTATCCGTATTCCTCAAGCAAATAAAACTTCATCCCACTCCTAGCTGAGCCCACTGACAGTGGAGCCCCTTTTCCCCAAAAAGAACCTAGATTCAAAGCTATTTGTGGATAAATCAGTCAAGAATTGAGATTTTTTTTCCTGCCCCAAACCTATTCATGGTTCTTTGGTAAAGCAACTGAGCTGCACAACAGGCTAAAAACTTCACAAAACCAGTGAGTTTGGTAGGTTTAAAAACAAAGATGCAATTTCTGTTTGCATTTCGGTGCTCCCCCAACCCTGACACACAGGTAGGATAAAATTCTAGAAGTTGATGTTGTCTCAGCTGAAAGATTGAGATCAATTCCAGCTCAATGCAGGAAAACACGCAGATTCAGCATTCCTCCACCCAAACACGTGCCCTCGTCCGATTTTTGCTTTAACATCTCCTCAAAACATTTAAAAATGCGTTAATTGACTGCTTGCTTATACTCTGCAAGCAAGATCAGGCCAAATATCAATACAGGGAGACATGCCTTGAAATAAGAGTGTTGCACCTCTCCGCCAAAACATCCTTTTGTGCTGCTCTGCTGCTCCCAGTAAGTGCACGGCAACAATTTGCATCGAACTCACAAGGCTTTGCTGCACCAGTCAATTCAGATCAATAGAAAAAGGCTTTTACAAAGAAAACAAGTGTTGTGTGGAAAATAGTTCGGGCAGCAGGAGCGTTTCAGGGTTGGGGTTGGCAAATCAGCGGACTTTTAGCTGTGGTGAAAAAAGAGCCCGTCGGGCTGAAGTTGTGCGTGGATTTCCGCGCGTTCGGCGGGTTAGAGGCACATGGAGCTTGGTCAGGCAGGGCACAGCGCCCTGTGGAGCTCGGTGAGGCACTGGCACAGCTCCTAACTGGGAAAAAAACACATGGACAACAGCTCCAAGAACCTGGCAGCAGTTTAGAGATCTGGGATTAAACCCTCTTGACCAGAATAGGATTTTACAGGGAGACGTGAGCAGCCTGACGGTGAATTTGGCATTATCTTTATAAACCAACTGCTCCATCTGGTTTGGTGGTTATGGAATGATGCAGGAGGAAAAGGTTCAAAACTGACTCACTGCTTGAACTGTGAGGGTGAATTATGGACTGAAAGAGTTCTCACTTTTTTCCTGAAGAGCAGCTATTAATGGCTCATTCCTGAAGGCAGCGGTGGAAGATGCAGACAAATGAGAAGCAGGTTAAAGAAGAAATATGGTTTCATAGACACAACAGCTTCATGCTCTGGGAAGAGACTGGACTTATTCCAGCCTCTATCAACTCCCTGATTTGTTCCTGTTAGGAACTTGAAGTAGCTGAAGTAATAGTTGCTGTTTAGTTCAATTAGACAACTGTCAATATTAACAAAAAGAGTGAAAAACATGACAGGGAACAACCAAAGCAGGCAGTTCTGAGAAGAAAGGCACCTGAGCAGCCAGACAGACACTTTGCAACTTGGATCTTGACCCTACAAGCAGAAACAGGGAATTCCAGACTGGTGTGGGTTGGAAGGGACCTTAAAGGTCACCTCATCCCACCCCTGCCATGGCAGGGACACCTCCCACTGTCCCAGGCTGCTCCAAGCTGCAGTGTCCAGCCTGGCCTTGGGCACTGCCAGGGATGGGGAATCCACAACCTCTCTGGGCAAACAGAGTTTTCACACTGTGATAGGGCCCTGTTTCGCCCAAGATTTTAATATTTCCTACTTGCAGTCAGATAAAAACAGCATTTTAGGGCCACCACTCCTAGTCAAACCCATCAAGAGCAGAAGTACACAGAAATTAAGCAAACCTGTGGATAGAATCTCAAGTCTTGAAAAGCATTTTCTTGTTTCCCATTGGGTAAGAGATTTATTTAAATGGTTCTGCTGAGCCTTACTTTAGCCATGTTAATTTTCCAACTGTTTGAAAAAAACCACCCCAAACAAGCAGAGTTTAGGAAGTGGATTTGAATACCACCAAAAAAATGGGAGGGGTTTAATGTTGTGCTCTTACAATCTGACGGAAAAAGCGATTTTTTAGAGCAGAGAGGAGGCTGTGGTGCTCGTCTGTTCCAGCTCACATCACATCACCAATGTCACTGAGCATGAGGCAACAGTGGTATTTCTATTTTTGTGCATAAAGTTCAGTACACATTGGATAAGAGAACACACATTCAGCTCCCATTCCTAAAAAAATAGTGCTTTCCCTCTGTTTTTTCTCACCTGATTTCTCCATGAATTAGTACACTACTACAGCTTTACAATTAGGCTACTTTCCAGGTCATAAATGGAGCAAAAGTATTTATGGACCAGCACTAAAATTAGTAAGATCTCTGCTGGGTGGTTCCTTGTAGGTCAGAGCACACAGACTCACATCCCTTTGCTCACTGGCATTTCAGGACTGATGTACTTTTTGTTTTTCTGTGTTTACATGAGCCTGGTAAACCCAGACCCTGGCCCATGTCGTGCTTGCAGCAGTGTGACTTCATGCTATTGTTGTCTCTGAGAATTCAGGAATCTTTAATCTTTACAATGGGATTTTTGTGATAAAGGGAGGATTTGGGTTGGTTTTTTTTGTTGCTTTTTTTTTTTTTT